>JAOVVB010000011.1:18475912-18488352 GCA_028570985.1 Heterobranchus longifilis | reverse complement strand
GTGAGCGAGGCAGAGACGGAGGCAGTGAGCGAGGCAGAGACGGAGGCAGTGAGCGAGGCAGAGACGGAGGCAGTGAGGAATCCCAGAGTCATTAGTTGACACATCAATACCTGTGTAATCATATTATATATACAGTTTGATGAAAGCATGACTTGTAGTTTTACATGTGTGTGTTTCCATAGCAACAAGCCCAGGAGGCTCCTCACATGTCAGACCTGCACATGTTCATCGCTCAGTGTGTGGACACGCCCACGTCAGGAAAGTTCCAGAGCCCGGATCCTCCGGAGTCCTGCTCACTCTTCTGCTGCTTTAAATAGACAGGGAAGAGTGTGTATGTGTATATATATGTGTGTGTGTGTTTGTGTGTGTGTGTGTGTGTGTGTGTGTGTGTGTAGTATTTTACTTCCTGATTTTAAACATTTGGATGCTGTCCTCATTGAAGTTTATTTACAGCTACTGTTTGAAATTTCAGGTCGAAAAAAGGGTGGAGCTTAAATTCATCAGCCAATCACGTGCCTGATTATTATAGTATGACATCATAGCAGTATTCGACCTG
Source organism: Heterobranchus longifilis (assembly GCA_028570985.1). Lineage (NCBI taxonomy): Eukaryota > Metazoa > Chordata > Actinopteri > Siluriformes > Clariidae > Heterobranchus > Heterobranchus longifilis. The sequence continues at coordinate 18,487,796 of JAOVVB010000011.1, read as the reverse complement.
ACGTCAGCCGGCTCACTCGGGGCATTGCTTGTAAATATACGCTGGTATAACGTACAGTAAGGTATTAAACAACAGTTGACTGGTTAGTGTCGTGTTTAGATAGCTGAGTTTAGCAAAAGCTGCTTCATATTCTAAAATGAAAATCAGTATTTGATGCTAAGCAGTACCCGACAAAATGAACGAGTGCTACTTTAAGTGACACTGTTTTGACAGTTTAAACACCTTATAGTAGTAGTGATGATGTTCCTTAACAGGGGGAACTCATAGACGTTTGGTTTGTAGTTCAGTTAAACAATGCTATTTAAGTCAGAAAATACAAATTAGGCTCCACCCCTTTGGACACTGTCACATTCGTCACCGAGTAAAAGTTGTTGTGCAAAGTTAATGTGAGTCTACACATTTCTCACACACACACACACACACACACACACACACACACACGTTTTATAGCAACATTTTGGCTTTTTTTTTTTTAATCTTTCTTTTTAATTTTCCGAGCTATCGTGAATTTTCATTTAAGATGTTTTATTATGTTTAAGTTATTTATTTAATTTTATGCATCGTACGGATGTGACTCGAATGAATATGAATCCATTATTCAGAATGAACAAATACAAACCAAGGAAAATTACTACATGTTTTCTTTAGACCTGTGTACAAATGAGACATCTGCATCAGGACCGGGGTTTTAATAAAAAACACACACACATTGATGTCAGTAATGCACACACACTCTAGTGTATATACAGGATTCTGAGCATTAACGCGTAGCCCACATGTAGATGGGTATTTAAAAAAAAATTTATTATTATTTTAGTCAGGTGATTTTCTGTGTGTTTGTCACACGTTTTCATTATAGACAAGAAATACTGCATTTTATCTTATAAGGGCATTCAGCATGAGTGATAACTTTCTCATGCTCCTGATTGGTCACTATGGCTTCATCATTAGGATTATATCATCACCTGCTGGTGTGTTTCTACATTTTCATATGAATGAAGAAGGAATTCGGGTCCATCCAGAATCCAACCAACATGTGGACTTGGGTCTAACACTTACTGCACAGTATAGCTACTCTCAGTGTTTCTTTGCCTGTTGGTAAACAAGCCTTGTGTATGTTCTCTTTACCTCTGTTTTCTTTTTATCCCTTTCGTCTTGTGTTCCCGGCCCAGCTTGTATTGTTTGTTCCTCACCTGACCCTTACTTACTTGATCAATTAGACACTAATTGTGAATGTACGTTTGTCTGTGAACAAAGTTTATTAAATCCTGTTGAAGAATGAGTAGTAGTACACGCCAATGTCCAATTCATGTTGTGTGCATTTTTATGTACCTCTTTCACCTCCACATCTTTAAAACCACATGCCAAGTGAATCTTTGTAAAAGTAGGTTTCATCACTGATAGAAACATGATTAAATGGCGGAGCTGGAAAATGAAATCAAAAGCAATCATTATTTTATGAATTACAGAATTGAGAGTTGGTTCCTTATTTAAGTTTTCAAACCGTACAAACGGTACAGAGGAGTAAGTAGGGCTGCTCAATTATGGCAAAAATGACAATTATTTAATTTGATAACTCATTAACTTTGGAATCATCGTGCATTTATTTAACTTTAAATAAAACAACCATTTTTTTTTTTGACAATGGAGATAAATATCACAGCCTGGCTGAGAGGGAGTTTTATGAGGGATGAAGGCCCCCTGCAGTGAAGTATAAGGATGTAATAGATTCCTAATCTCATTACACAATGAGAACAGTAATGTGAAAAAGGAATGCAGCACAATAATCATTTAATCTCAATTATTTTGTATTCATACTCATCAGAAGCTAAAATTGTATGTAAAATTTTCTTTTCTTTTTTAGGACAAAGGTTAAATAACTTAAACGTAATTAACCTAAATGAAGTTTAAGTATTTAATATAATGTCTAGATCAGCCAACATAAATGGAATGTAGTGAAAGTAACAGCACAAAGGCCTCCCTTAGTATACAGATTAATACAGTTAGTTACACCTAATAAAGCATGTATTTAGTAACATGGAGCAAGTCCGGTTGTCACTGAACAGTACCTCTGGGATAACACTTACTGTGCAGACCAAAATGGTGCAGACGCAGTGAAGGAGCCATCATTATACTGATGTAAAAAAAAAAAAAAAGCAGACCTATCAAATGTATAGCAGAAATATTATAAGTGTCAAATCAAAAAAGGAGAGAACTGGCAAGCTGAACAACACCAAAATGGTCACAGATCACAGATGAAACCTAAAGTGTATGATTGCAGAATTGTTCCCTTGATGAAGAAAAACTCCTTTACAAAATGTAACCAAATCAAGAACACTCAGGAAGAAGTAGGTGTAATCATATCTTGATTGCTTCATTTCAAATCCATTGTGGTGGTGTACAGAGGCAATGTTGAAAATGTTGTTACCGCCCAATTTATTTATACATAAAATACTTTGTTCTATATGTATTCACATATTTCTTGATCACGCAGGTGTCTTCATTTAAAATGGTCAAAAGCTAAAGAGATAAGGTTATCTAGGTGGAGAGGGTGAAGTCAACTGCGTCTTACACTAAGGTGTTTCTGGGTTTATTTTGATATAAAGACTGTTCGAAACATCTTGCCTAAACTGTGTAAACCGATATCTTTCAGAAAGCTATTTCTAAAATGTTATTGGAGTGCTTAGGGGGAGGAAAGAAGAAAACTAATATTAGCATTTGAAGAAGCAAAATATAAGATTACGTTAGGCAAGAAACTTTACTGAGAGTAAATGGGCACCTGATTGGATTTCGAAAATATGTATAAAGAGATTTATTGTCAATCTTTTGCTCCACATTCTGATCCAGTGGGTGGTGGTAATGCACCTTCATGCTGGTTGCCCGTTGGTAGGGCTCTTCTTTCTCCATATGGGTTTCAGCCAAGAACAAAATGAAAGCCATAATTGTAAAAGTTTAGGAGATAGAGGGAAAGAATAGTAGGAATATGGTATGGTGTGGGGATTTCAATGGACACAATACATTATGGGGTAGTGGAAAAAAGAGACATTGAGAGTCAGATAAGAGAAGAGAAGAAAAGAGTTTAACATGCTTAAATGACTGAAGGTAACACAAGAACAGATATGAATACAGGCAAGGAGTCTGTCATAGATTTAATATTCGTCTCCAATTATAGTACACATTAGTAGTGACCATTATTCAAAATGTGGGGTAAAATGTGTATAACGGTAGAGGTTTTAGGAGGCAGGTGAAATTTTGAAAATGTTTATTGGAGAAATTGGCAGGTATCTACATCAGGTAGACGAGAACGTGGATATAGAAATGCCTGATAGATATAAAATGAAGCAGGGGATAGTGTTGACAGCTATGGGATCTATTCCCAGAAGCAAAAAGAAAGAAAAAAAAAAGGAAAAGGAAGGCCATGTTAGATACAAATGTAAACTAATGAGATCCCAGAACTTTAAACATATGATTGAATACAAGACAAAGAAGAACATATAAGTCTCATTTGAAGTACAACACAAATAGGAGAAGTGTGGGTTATAATAAAAAAAGATGTGTGGGGAAAAGAGGGAATGGAACTATCCAGTAGAGACAGATGGTAACAATGTGTCAGTGATGAATAAAGAGAATTAATGGCTAACAATTTTGTTGTGATTCATAGCTCAAAGAAGTTGAAAGAGAAATAAAAGAGGAAGGCAGGAAACAAAATGGAAAACTAGGACAGGAAAGAGGATGATGAAATGCAGAAAATGTTCCATTTAGCATGGAGGAATTAAGAAGTGCATTATTAAAGACTGGAAAGACTGCTCTGGGGAAGCATGGAATATGTTATTGCATGATGATGCACTTACAGTATGTGAGTTGAGGAAGTTACTACAGTTATTTAATAAAGTATGGCGGGAGGGCAAAGTGCCAGTGGCCTGGATGGAGGTGGTAATTATCACTATAAGAAAACCAGGAAGGGATCTAATAACTCAGAAAGCTGTAGGCCAATTGCACTAATGTCACATGTCTGTAGGTTAATGGAAAGAATGGTAAATAAGAGGATAGTACACAGCTTGGGAAAAGTCTTTGATGGCATCCTATCCAAGTGAATTCAGGAAGGAAATGAGGATGATGGGTAGAATGTTGTGGATGCTTTGGAGAAAGAAGTAAAGCAGTATTATTGATATGTTATGGAGAGAAGCATTTTTAATTAAGTTGCACATATTTTGAGTAGCAGGGGAAAATGTGGGTTAATCCCACCCTTAAAAAAATGCAATAAATATGTAAATAACTAAACTTTCCCAACAGCGTTTGACTGATGGTATATAGTGAGTAACCTAGTAACCCAGTGTAAGGATCCATCCAATAACAGGTACATAAGCACCTTCTGTGGTAAATGTAAATATAAATGACCAACTGGGTAATTGACCAATGTATGTCCATCATTTATTCATTCATTTGTTCATTTTCTATACCTCTTATCCTGTACAGGGTCACAGGGGGCTTGGAGCCTATCCCAGGAGACTTTGGGCACGAAGTGGAGTACACCCTTCATGGGGTGACAATCCCATCGCAAACCTTTTATACACACACACTACAGGCAATTTGGAAACACCAGTTAGCATAACCTGCACAGCATAGTCTTTGGACTGTGGGAGGAAACCAGAGTACCCAGAGGAAACCCATGCAAACTCCATGCACACAGACCCGAGGTGACGCATGAACTCTCAGTCCTGGATGTGCAAGGCCAATACAATACAGTTATATTATAATAGTCCTGTAAACCTGCTAGACACAATAGATCACATAAATGAATCTGTCTAGAGAAAGATTATAAAGAGTATGGGCATGCAGTGATATTTGTAAAAAGAAAGAGCTTGTTCTTGAAAGAGAGAGAGTGAGGTTGCGATATAAAGAGACAGAAAAAGCACAGAAGACAAAAGGCTTACTGTATTTGCAACACTGTTAAGGATTCACTGAGCTGGAGTTTCTCCAACACTTTTGTTCCAACAGAGTAGCCAGTCCACTCCAGTCCACCAATAGGTGGCAGTAATGCACTTTCAAGCCGGTTTGCCAAACTCGAAGAGGAAGAAGGAGGAGAAGAAGCAGGAAAATAAAGAAGCAGGAACACCTCAGAGCTCCATGGGTAAGAACACCTCTTTCCTCATCCGTGCAATGATACATCATTGAGGTGAGTTCAACTGAAAGCTGCTCAGTTAACAGGTAGTGGAGGTTCTGCACTCATCATTCACTGTATTCTTCTTCCAGTGTCCTGATCCTTTCAGCATCTTATAATGAAACCAGAGTCCAGACAGAGCTCTTCAAGAAAATCTCAACAGACTCCTGCTGCCTCTGACTCAAAGGTCCAATTTATTCATGTGTCTGATCTTTCTTTTCTTCCCTTTTTTTTTTTAAACACTGGGAGCTTATTATTAGGTATCAATTAAAGACTGTATACAGCAAGGCAGCAAGAAGATTCCAGCTCAGGGCTCACACCAGAATATTTATAAAGTTTGTGATATTACAGCAAATTTGGAACAACTTGCAAATTAGCAAATAAAAGACATAAGGGGCTCCATGTTCCTGAACCTACCGGCAAGGATATTGGGTGGGGGATAGCAGCAATTTCATGTTGGATGTTTTCCTTCAAATCTTCACAGTCAGGAAACACCATATTGCTTTCTAAATTCACTCTGACATCGCTTAAATCAATTGGTGACCCAATAGGTTTGCAACGGCACGATGGCTGTCTGGTGCCTACCTTGCTGGTCCAACTCTGGGGCATCCCGCCGTGTTCAAGGCTCCATATACTGAGGAGTGTTCAGATTGCTTTATCATAGCGAGAGTTATTACAGAATATTTGGGGCCTCTTTCGAGGTATCACCCTTTATATTTAACACACAGATTTCCACTAACAGTCTATAGTCCACCATAATTGTAAAGAATATATGACATATCGACATAAAATAGGGTAGAAAAGAAGAGTAAAGGCAGATGCAAGTAAATTGTACTACAGCTGTAACAGCACAGCTAGATGCTAAATTTCATAAGAATATTTTTTTTCTGCGTTCAGTAATAAAATTTAGCAGATTACAAAATCGCTTAAAAATGTAAAAAAGTTTTTTGTCTATTAAGTATTTTACAAAGCTGACAAAAACATTTTCCACTGCTGTCATGTCACTTAAATGGGGAACCTATTATGCAAAATTCACTTTTTAGACATTCGTATAGATCTCCAGTGTGCAAAGAAAACAGCTAGCCGCTCCTTCCGCGTGCTCACAGACGCCCCTGATTGGCTGTAGAGCCGTGATTAATGTGGGAGCGCAAAGTACCTCTCATCTCTCTAGGCCTCCGGCTGTGAGAGGTAACAGCATCACCCGGGGATCGAACCAGCGATCTCCGGATGATAGGGCGAGCGCTTTACCACTGCGCCACTCGGAGACACAACTAAAGAATTTTGAAATTACTGGAACTGGGTTAAACCCTTCAAGACATTATCAGAACCTGGAAGAATAGTGCTGAACCGCCAACTTTATGAAACAAATGTGGTGGGGAAAAAAAACATGACTGGAGATCATTTAAACATATGATGAAGTTAAGATACCTTAAGACACCTTACCTGCTCGCTGAAACTCAGGTCTCTGCCATTACATTTATGAACTTTGTATTGATTCAGCCTCATGTCTTCTCTGCAAAAACTAGAATCCTTTTCCCCATGGTGTTATGTTTGTGCCTTATTTTGGCATGCACACAATTTGCGTTTATACTCATTGAACTCTTTTTAGCTTTCTAAACAATTCAGTAGCACATTTGTCATGCCGTACCAAGCTGAACAGTTGGCGTGAGAGTGCGTCTTTTGCTCAGGAGCGAGGCACAAATCATTAGAGTGTTCTGCTGTCAATGTGTTCAACATTTGAATCATTTTCATGATGTCTTCCAGATGTACCAGTGCTCAGATTGCGGGAAGAGATTTGCAAAAAGCCGTCTTCTCAAAAGTCACCAGCACATTCATACAGGAGTGAAGCCATATCAATGCGGACAGTGCGGGAAAAGTTTTACATTTCAGAGTAATCTTAAACAGCACGAACGCACTCACACAGGAGTGAAGCCATATCCCTGCTCTCAGTGTGGAAAGAGTTTTCCCTCTCAGCGTAATCTCCGGCAGCACGAGCGCATCCACACAGGAGAGAAACCGTTTTACTGCTCTCACTGTGGGAAGAGTTTTACTTGTCAGAGTAATCTCCAGCAGCATATGCGCATCCATACGGGAGAGAAACCGTACCAGTGTGGACAGTGTGGGAAAAGTTTTACTTGTCAGAATCATCTCCAACAGCACAAGCGCATCCACACTGGAGAGAAGCCGTATTATTGCTCTCAATGTGGGAAGAGTTTTACTTTACAGAGTAATTTCCATCGGCACGAGCGCATCCACACTGGAGAGAAGCCATATCACTGTGTCCAGTGTGGGAAGAGTTTCACTTGCCGGAATCACCTCCAACAGCACAAGCGCATCCACACTGGAGAGAGGCCGTACCGCTGTGACCAGTGCAAGAAGAGTTTTACTCGTCAGAGCCTTCTCCAAAAACACCAGCGCATTCACACAGGAGAAAAGCCGTACCAGTGTAACCAGTGTGGGAAGAGTTTTACTCAGGAGAGTCATCTAAAGACACACTGGCACGTTCATACTGGAGAGAAGCCGTATTACTGTGAACGCTGTGGGAAAAGTTTTGCTTGTCAGAGTACTCTCCAACAGCACCAGCGCATTCATACAGGAGAGAAGCCGTATCAATGTGGACAGTGCGGGAAGACTTTTGCTCGTCAGAGTACTCTCAAACAACACCAGCACATGCACACAGGAGAGAAGTCGTATCATTGCGGACAATCTGGGAAGAGGTTTAGTCAAGAGGTTAATTGTAAGACCCTCGAACACGTTCACACAGGAGAGAATCCATATCACTGTGGACAGTGTGAGAAGTGTTATATTTGTCAGAGACATCTCCAGCAAGACCAGCACGTTCACACAGGAGAGAATTCGTATACTTGTGGTCAGTGTGGGAAGAGTTTTCAGTGTAATCTCCAACAACACCAGTGCAATCACACAGAAGTAAAGCAACAATAACCTTTCTCTTCATACAGTTTGAGACATTGTCCTACAACCAGACAAAAAGGCTAAACAGTTTTTGTTTATTCGCTGAACATTCTGGTTTTGTGAAATGTAAATCCTATTTCATTTTGCCAAATTGTAACAGTTATGTCATAAACATTGACTTTTGCTTCTGCCAGTTTCGTTAGTTTTGTCTTTCACTTCCTATGTTCAAACCACCTTGATTTATGTTTTCTATCCTGCTATATTAGATATATCACATAGCTACATTTTCTATAGATACATTGATGCTTTATTTGGTCTACACAATGCACAATATTTGGAAAAACTAAACTATCTTCAGGGCAGGTTTGAGATCAATCAAATCCATAATGAACCATGCAGCCACTTTTTTAGATGCACCTGTTCAACTGCTCATTAACTCAAATATCTAATCAGCCATGACATGGCAGCATTTCAGTACATTAAGGCATGTAGAAATGGTTGAGATGATCTGCTAAACCATGCATTTGAGTGGAGAAGAAAGGTGATTGGAGTGACTTTGAATGTGGCATGGTTGTTGGTGCCACACGGGCTGGTCTGAGTATTTCCTAAACTGTTGATCTACTGGGATTTTATTGCTCAACCATTTCTAGGGTTTACAGAGCATGGTCTGAAAAAGAGAAAATATCCAGTCAGCAATGGTTCTCTGGGTGAAAATGCCATAGAATAATGTTTTTCCTGCCTGATGAGTCTTGATTTCTGGATTAACATTTGGAAAGTAGGGTCAAAATTTGGTGTAAGCAACATGAAAGCATGGACCTGTTCTGCCTTGTATCAAAGGTACTCATGGATAGTAGACGGCTTCTACTTGGTATGATTATCAGGTCTGGGGATCCTCTCGATTGGTCTAAAGTGAGACACAAGCTCCCCGGCCCTTCAACACGTGTAGTGTAGCTAGCCTTGGAGCTGAACAAACACTTTACTTTCTGTTTCAATGCTGAGCACGGAACGTGTGAATGATCAAAGACATTGACTGTAGGCTCACCATCAAAACAACCCCCCCCCCTTTCTGTGGTTGATGTTTCTTTAGGAAATCTGAAAGGTGTGTTGCCACAGGGAAGAAGGAAGGGACAATCCATTGGTAATAACTTGCTAGCCCCAGAAAAGCTTGTCCCTAAGTTTTGGTGGAGGCCCTCCGAGATGTGTGTGCCACCTCAACAATTTTCCTGGGGCTTCAGTAAGCTGCAGCCAATTTATTATTCCAGGTCCTGTGTTTTGGTTAGCCCCAGATGACAATTTTTAGGGTTCACCATTAGCTCAGCTTTTCTGAGTTCTCCTAAGGATTTCTGGAGATGGTTCTCCTTGCTGTACAAGTGGATGACCATGTTGATCAGATATGCAGGCCCTATATTACCCTATATTACCAATGGCTGTTTTATTTGCTGAACGGAATATTTTCTTTAGCTGCTGGTGTAAGGGCTACCAATTACCAGTATCCTTTTGTGAAGTCCAGAGTTGAGATGAACTGTCATGCATGTCATGTCATGCTGCGTGAGTCATTTTAACTGTAGGATAATCAACAATGGGATGAAGAAAAGGAGTTTACTGTCCAGCCTTCTTGGGGAAGCAGAGGGAAGCATAGCATATTATACGCTTAGATCACAAGGAAAGGTGAAAACAGTGGCAGAGAAGAGTGAGAGGGGGAAATAAGCAAAATGGGCCCATAGAATTCTTGCAGTCGTATGATTCAGAATAAAAACATCTGTCATTTTATCTGGCAATCATGCCTGCCACAGATAATGCTGGCAAAAAAAATAAATAATGAATCACTATCTAAATTCATCCCATGGTGAATTTCACTGAACGCATGAAAAGACAGTTTAGAAGAGCTCCAGCTGTTTTTTTTTTTTTTACAATACTTTTAAGGACAGTGAACTGGAAAATGTATGATGTTGTGATATTTATCGTTTTCTCATCAGGTTTAATGGTACTGCACCCTGGAGTAGAGAGGGTTCTGGGCCAAGTGGTAGTTGATGGCATACTGTTTAAATAAACAACATTTATGAGACGAAAGATGGTCACAAATTGTGCCTATTGTGTCTATTGTTAATGTTCATCTCTGGCTATACTTTGTCCTTAACATTACTAGAAGTCATATGTAATTATAATTTGGCATGGGATTTATTAGGTGAGCATGAGAAAAACTAAAATAGAGCCTGAGAACCCAAAGTGTCTGAGATGATGACCTAGATTTAATAATAGGCAAAAATAGACAATGCGGTAAATGCAGTAAAAGTGGCACAATGTCTCAGAAAGCATAAGGATTAATCATGTAAGCATAAGAATTGTTCCTCTGCAGCAAACTAAATCAATAATGGTGGATACATACAACAATGCAACCTATTTTCTGACAAGGTGGTTATAGCATTATAGTTTGGGATAAGACGGCATGTTGGCTTAGTGGTTAGCACTGTCACCTTGCACCTTCAGGGTCGGGGTTCGAGTCCTGCTTCTAGGTCTGTCTGCATGGACTTTGCATGCTTTTCCCATTCTTGGTGGATTTCTTTTGGGTAATCTGGTTTCCTCCTACAGTCCAAAGACATGTAGGTTTGGCAAATTGACATTCCGAACTTGCTTGTAGTGTGTGAATGAGCAGGTGAGTGTATGTATGTGATTTGCGATGCAAAAAAAAAAGAAATTAAAGTTCAGTTGAGGCTCATATGAATCTTCTGTGGTCCCACTGAGCTACATTGAGTTGGTATCTTTCAACATTACAGTGTATTCAGTAAAAATGTAACCCCCTTTTTTTTGGGGTTTTTGCTCAAGTTCCAGGAAAAGAAAAGTACAAGACTTATGGTAATGTACTTATGTGCATCTCAATTTTTGTTTAAGACAACCTTGGAAAAAAAACTGAACTGTCCCTTTAACAAAGTGATGGTGCTTTCACTGCAACATTGTGAGGAACACCTCCCAGTCATGTTCAGAGCACAGCAGGAACCAGAAACAGATTGGTCTGGGCTTTTCATGGATGAGTCAATAATTAAAGATCTGTGTGTATTTATTTGTTTATTCTTGGTGGCTGCATGGACAGAGCTTCTACAAGTTTGTTTATTGTAGGATTGGATGGATTGCAGACACGGCATATAAACAGATGGGAAGTCTTTAATGAGTAAACTAAACGCAAAAATAAAAAAAATAAATACAATAAATAATAATAATAATAATAATAATACAGACGATAATACACAACTAGCTTGACATAGAACAATACAAACAGACCAGATGCCAGACATCGCTGGCTAATCCGAGGAGAGTTTATATACGGATGCCTAAATACGCTGCAAGTCATTACAATCCAAACATGTGGCAGAGGTGCAGTCTGGGAAATAAAGTCCCAGACAAAGTCTAGACACAAGGTTAGGCTGCAATGCGCCCTCTAGGGGTTATCCCTGACAATTTTTATTTTTGGATTTCAACCCGACTACTGTACAAGGATTTTACAGGCATGTACCGACAAAAAGGTCTGAATGGTATTACAAAATAAATGCATCTCTAGTTAAGCTTGATTGTGAAATGGAGTGATGTAGCTGATGTAGGGAGAGGAACTGTCAGAGCCAGGCTTCACAGATCATGCTGACGCTACTGACATTCTATATCTGGGTTTCATATTGGATTAAAGAAACTGTTCTGATTTAGGCAACACCTGCTGCTGCTTTTAATCCAAGTAAAGATACAGGGATTTTGTCATATGTAATGGTCAAGCATCTTTACTGGTTACACGCACACACACACACACACACACACACAAACATC
>JAOVVB010000011.1:18449832-18462849 GCA_028570985.1 Heterobranchus longifilis | reverse complement strand
AGATCTCCCCTCCCCATGTCTCGCTATCCATCACTTTTGGGTTTCTATTGTTCTGTAGCTGGGCGGCTGGATGAGACCGGTCCTCCTCCTCCTCCTCCTCCTTCTCCACCTCCTCCTCCTCCTTCTTCTTCTTGTCTTTCTCCGTCTCCGTCTCCTTCTCTTTTTCTCCCCCTCCTCCTTCTTTTCATGCACTCAAAAAAAAAACAACTAATTTTCAATCCGTGGTTTGTTTGTACGCTGAGAAGCAGAAGCGTTAAGATGCGTCGCTGAAGATTTCTCATAATAAATTATATGAAAAAAAAGCGTTAAAAAAAAGCAGGTACTTGTGTCCATCTTTCGTCTGGAAAATAGCAAAAAGACTAGGAAAGGATTTTTTTTTCTCATTAACTGAGAAAGACGTGGAATCTTTGCTTCAGACATCCTTCTCTTCTCTATAATTACGATAGCTGCCAAGATCGTATCCGACACCTCATCGATCAGATAAATCGTCCTACGGCAGTAATGATCTGCAAGAGGAGGAAAGATCTCCAAGACCTGATTATGAGACACAGCACATGTTAAGTGCAAAAAGAAATAACGTTCCTTTATCACTTTTGAGTCGGGATAGCAAACAGGTTACAGTCCGGTTCGCAAAATTATGACTCTGTAAGATGATGATGATGATGGAGTGAGTCGTATCGATTTTATAACCACGTTTGTCTTGTAAGTCTTGAGGCATGAAAAGGTTCTGATCTCGATACCCGTCTGCGTCTCGACAAACAAAAGAACCAAGATGGCTGTCTTTCCGAGTCGTCTGTCGCTCTTAAAAAAAAAATTTGATCGTTTCCTCATTGCAACCTCAATTGTATCAGGACTCTATAAAAATATCCAATGAATGTGTTTAATATTGAAGCAGCAATTAGAATTGAACTTTATCTGGGCCGATATGTAGAACCTGACCTTACGCGATTGATCATAATTCGCTTTGCGTTTTTTTTTTTTTGCGATTTCGGTACGTCGTAACGTCAGAAGGTGGGCACGCTGCAACGATCCTGATGTACGTTATACTGTAGTATATTACGTATGACTCGTCATATATATAAATGCTCTGTTCTCTTCTGATCCAGACGTCCTTGCATTGTTCCGCTTGTAGTCTGGTTGGTCGGGTTGTTGTGTAACCATGGATACATGGTTAAATGCTGTCCAACCTACTTATTATTAGCAAATATGTTGTGTTGTGTATACCATTTTTAAGGAACGTGACCAAACGGTCACTTGGGAATGCTGTTATAAATGTATATTAGTAGCCTGTATTATATCCAAAAGAGTGAGATATTACATTACAAGGTGACATAGTGCCATAGGATATTTGTAGATATATACAGTATACTGTTTATATAAATTGTGTATAACGTCAAAGGTTGACGTGTTATATCCTTTTTAAAGAACATGACCAAACGGCCACTTGGTAATGCTGTTATAAATGTATATTAGTATGGCGTATTATGTCCAAAAGAGGCGACATAGTGGCATATGATATTTTTAAGTAAGTGTGTATAACAACAAAGGTCAAAGCTTTAGATCATTATGTGACATCGTTTTTCACTCTGAAAGCCCAATATTCTGGTAAACAACAATAACCCATGTATCATGTCATGATGAATAGCCACCATTGCAGCCTGGGGATGGTGCACATGACTCAGCCTTATTCTCTCTCCGCACTCTGATTGGTCATCCAGCTCCCTTATTCCCAAAATAATTACAGGGAAAGAACCGGACGACCCCGCGAATGTCACAACCACCTCCATTAATAATCTTCGTAGCCGGCACCCACGTCTGCAGCGGAGCGATTATCCAAACCGCAGCAGCCATCCATACTCTCCAGGGCGACCGCGGCGTGGCTTTTCCCAAGATGGCCGTGCCAAAAAAACGGCGCTGTGGTTTCCCTGCAGTCGCTTGTGCTCTTCCCTGATTGTGTTACTCTGTTGTTGCTGCGGTACAGATAAAGCCTCGACGGGTCGTGTGCAGTTGTCACACACCACAGTTGTCCGTGCCTTTTTTTTTCCCTCTTTTTATTTCAGACCAGCGTTGTGCTTGTAGTTTCCACTGTTTGCGTGTCCTCATTTTTTTTTTTGGATCTGGGTGACCTTTTAGTGGAGGTCAATTCTCTTCTAAAACTACACGCTGTGATTTACAGACTGTTGCATCAGAGGGGGATAAGTACTGCAGCGCCGGGGTTAATGTGGAAAAATACCAAACAGGAAACAAAGCTCTATATTTCACCACAACTTTTTTTTTTTTTTTTACATAAATTGGATCAGTTATCAGGCAGATAGGGGGGGCTTTTTGCATACTGAGCCATCAGAAGAGCCATATCCTGTGTTAAATCTTTATCAGCGAGCCTGAGGTTAGGACTTGGATTTACATTTCCTTCTCGTTTTATTACAGGTTCCTGTTTCAGGTCTGTTCACAACAAAGGATGATGAAAGGGAATAGATTTTAGTACAGATTTCAGCATGGCACCTTTTCTTTTCGGAGAACCGTCTGATGCACATACATATCTGTTTTTCTTTTATTATTTAAAAGCTGGTAAGTTTAAAACAATTCCTAGCTAAAAACATGATGTATAACAAAGACAAGCACATCTTTCACACAAAAGACCTCTGATATAATAAATAATCTATATTGTAAAATAGACATAAATCCTAGCAAGAAATACACTCAGGTCTTATTTCAACAATAAGTTCAAAATAGGCAAATAAAACAGTAAAATATTCAATAAAAAGAAAGTCTTTTCGTCTCTGAGGTACATCATCACTCTGATCCTGATCTTGTGTCTCGGATGTAACAAAACGGCAAAGAGGTGTTGTGGTTATAGCACTGTGGCTTCGCACCTCCACGGCCGAGGGTTCGATTCCCGCCTCGGGTCTGTGTGCATGGAGTTTTCATGTTCTCCCCATGCTTGGAGGTTTCCTCCACCAATCCAAAGACATGCAGAAAGGGGTTAATTGGCGTTCCCAGATTGATTGTAGTGTGTCCCCTGTGATGTATTGGCCACCTGTCCAGGGTGTACGTCACCTTGTACCTCAATTAAGAAAATGAATAAAAAAGCAACTTAATCTGTGTAACAGTCCAAACTGATGAGTTAATTAGTTAAAATGAGATCATTTATTGCTGAATTGATTAAAAGTTATGTCCAGGCTCGTCATGGCAGTTTAGTGATATGTGAGGTCATAATGATGCTTTATCAGACAGAGGGAGTCATGAGTGCTCAGGTTTCTGTTGTGTGCTTGTTTAGACATATTAATGTCTGATAAATCGTTTAGTTGAGTATCCGCTCACGTCACTTAATCTAGTTTCACCTGAAACGTCACATGAAATATTATTAAACGACCATATACGGAGTTGCTTTAGATCAGGTTTTACTTTTTATTAGGGATGAGAATCACCAGGGACCAACCGATACAATATTATCACGATACCTAGGTGAAGATGCGATTTGTATCGTGACACTATAAGTATCAAGATTTTATAAATATCCTGGTTCAACATAATGCATTTATTTTATTTTATTTTACATTTTGCGATGATTTTGATCAAACTTTGCAAAATAATTCAGGATGCTGTCCTGCCTGTCATGAATAATTTAGAGTGCACCACCTGTAGGATTATACAGAAACTGCAATGTTTTTCAACCTCAAATGGTTTTATGAAAATAAAAATGAAAAACGAATAGATTTCGGAGTCAGTGTGGCGATACACAAATTGCCACACAAAAGAATTGCGATACATCATTGAATCGAACTGAATTTTCCCTCCCTATCTCTACTGTTTGCAGTTTCTGAGATGCGTGACACTTCTGCGTGTGAGAGAGAGAGTGTGTGCTTTAGTTTTGATTACTTGAGCCATACGAGCTCATTATTAATCACATGTGAAGTGCACATGACTGGGAATCTACACCGAGCGTAAACAAGGGCTCAATAGTGAATACGAAACCTGTTTAAAGGCCTGTTTAAAAAAAATCTAATAAATTGGGCATTATTAGTGCGTACTATTGCGCTCTTTAGTGTGCAGCTCTGTCACATGAATGACTCAACAGCGAAATAAAGGGTGCCGTCAACTTTCTGTTTGTTGTAGATAGTCTGAGGCGCATCAGTTGACTCAGCTGTTCATTATTGTGCGTTCGCTGGTAGTATGGTGTGTTCCATCTGTGCCATGCCTGGCATAAAGGATGGGTAATCCTCTTATAGGGAGAGTACTGTGTGTGTGTGTGTGTGTGCGTGCATGTGGGCACGCCTTTCAGTTCCCTAGCTTGCTAGGCATATTGGCTGCCTGCCACAGATGTTATCTCCACCCATCATGGTGAATGAATGTGTGTAAGAAATTGACCATGTGTACACACACATACACACACACACACACACACACACACACAGTACAGCGCTATTGATCGAACCCCACCAGCTGCTCCTGATCACCACTTATCTAATTTGCCCCCCGGCAGTGGCTCTGACTGTGAGCAGGATAATGGGTAATAGGTTTTGGTCTTCAGGTTACAAACGTCTCTTGAGATCAACTAAATGTCTTCTTACTTCCTCCTCGGCTGACTGGTCACAGGGAGAAAGAACGCAGATATCTGTTGTGTTCAGTCCACTCAGCATTACAGCTCATATGCGTAGTCACTTTCCCTCAGTTCCAGATTCGAGCCACAACGCTGCCTTTGTTACCGCTTCCGTCAGCCCTCCAGTTCGCCAAATCTCAAGCTCGTCGAAACACCAACATTCACGGCATTGACCGGCGTGGTTTGTGTGGTTTATTTGTTTGCTGGCGTATACTAGCTCTCTGTTTTCTCTTTACGCTCTTTGATTTCTTGCCCCATAGGCCGGAGGATGGTCGGCCAGCTCAAGCAGGATTAGCATCAGGCTTTGTACAGGGTTAACAAGCCCTGTCGTGTGTTAATCTTTCCACCTCTGGGAGTCAACCCCCTCCAGAGTTCGCAGCCTTGATGAGTCATGCCTGTTCGGATGCCGCGTAGTATGATACGGCTCAAGCAATTATCGAAACTGGTGGGATGAGTAGGCATGTGTAGCTCCCCGAGGCAGAATAATGGACTATCCATGGGTATAGAATACAAAGGATGCACAGTTAATTCTGAAACTTCTTAAAATACTAGCATGCTTGAACTGAAATAGTGCCACAGATCAGGCCTCCCTGATCTGCAAATACACACACACACACACACACACACACAAAAAACTTCTTTACAGTGCAAGGATTTTTTTATCCTACATTTGGACGGAGCCCAGGTACCCGACACACAGAAGCTGTTGGCCGACCAACAAAAGTTACATCCTTACTCGCTACCACGTCCCAGTTCTTACTAAAGCTCTTGGCTTTCCCTCAGTTATTCGTTTTTGTTTTCGCACTTCCCCAGAAGCCAACGGCCTCAAAAAGGCATTTGTTATGGTCTGACATCACCACCTGTACAGGCATCCCAACTCCTTCCTCCCGGCCCCCTCCTCTCTATGTATTCTCGGAAGAATCTGGTGGAGTCCAGTGAGCTTTGTTTCACAGCTGCTTGTTTGTGCACTGAGCCGAGGCGGCTTCCTGACCTTCTGTCCGAGGGCGTATCGAGAATGCGCTCGGATTTTGTAAATATGAACATGTGCACATGTGCGGGCGTCCCCTCAAGCGGTAGCAATCTAAGACTTCCTTCCGAAAGTCTCACGATGGATCGGATGACATAACAAACCTGTGTCAGTTCAGCCTGCTGAACTATTTAAACCTCGGTATTTGTGTGGTTGTGAAAAACGCTGTTTATTTAACGAAAGCCAGCTCTTTGTTAGGAAAATGGGGTGGGTGCTTACGCCGCACTGTTTTCTTACTGCTGTCTGGGACACGTGAAAAAACGAAAATAAAACTAAAATCACTTTGCCTGCCTGCTCTCCTTTATATGGTGTACACCTGTATGCCTTTCAGAATGAGATTTGGGTAACCCAATCAGTCAGTGCCGTGCTGTTTCTTAATTACATTTATCTCTTTTTTTCAGGGTCAAGAAGGTTTTGGTGTCTAAACACCTTGGTCTTGGTCAGTGTTTTTCATAGGGAAAGTCTTTGATATATTTCATTATCAAGTGGAAATAACACAAGAGTTCTGTGTTCTTTTGCTATTTAGACTGTGGGACACAAGGGAGGGTCCACTACCGCCTCCGGTGGACGTAGGGATGTTGGACAGAGATGCCGCATTGTCTCACTCTGGCATTCGCGGATTGGTTGCGGTTACCACAGGCACCACGGTGCATTAGCGAGCCCGGCCTGGTCTCAGCAAAACGCCAAAGGGTGATAAATTGCTGATGATTACTGGGTCAGAAAGCTTTAGCATACCCCTTTTTAAAGCGCCAAACCAGACCCTTGGAAAAGTGAACAGCTGATGAAAGCTTTTTTCCCAGAAATAGAGTCATACCGAGCTAAGGATTGACTCTGTGTCATCCTTAGCTTCGTGCAAATCTTTCCTCTCTAAAGTTCCTCCACCGATTGCTATTTAAAGAAAAGCAACGCATGATAAAAACGTGCGTTATAAACATGCAAGCTATTCATGAGCATGATTAGTACCGTCTTGTGTGTTTAGTCGCTTAGCAATTTTTTTGCCACAAGCACAGTACATTCAGAGCTGTTTGAGAGGTTCCTGCCGGGCCTCATTCCTCATTTATTCGAGTGGTGATGAAAAACAGTTCTGCTGTTCAGGAATGCGTTTATTCCTACACGCTTATAGTGCTGTCTTTCCTGTGTGTTGTCGAATCATAAGAGCAGGGAGCAAATTGGCCTTAAAATATGTAGATGGCCTGATTAGACAGTGGAGCTACTCAGAGGATCTTGTCTTCTCGTTTAGGCAGCTGTTGGAAAACTGTTCTTTGTTGGAGGACAGCCCAAAAGGGAAACGATGTAGGAAGTTCTCAAAAAGGGAGTTGTAGAAATAAATAGTTTTTTTCTTGGAGAGATACAGAAGATTTGTGTTTTTTTTATCCTTTCTATCCTTTCCAAGGCTAATTTGTTAATCGTGCCAAACTAACGGGTCAAGAAAGACCCTGGGACTTGTGGCTGAACCCTTAGCTGAGCCTGAAAGACTATTATTTAAAATTTTCTAATAGAAAGATGACCTTTTCCATCCTACACCACTGTAAAATTATTGCATCCCCAGCCCATGATATAAAGACTCAGATCCAGGACTTCCAGACTGTTTTCTTGGTAACCCTCCAGCTTCAAAAAGGACACTCCTCTGCCTGCTGAGCGAGCGTCTGATTTATCGCTATGACGCAGGAAAAAAAAGACCTCATCCACGGCAGCACCCTTTAACCAGCAGGAAGACAACGGGACAGTGAGGGCGCCGGCGATGAAATATTTTACGCATGCCGTGGTCTTAATGTGCAGGCGGCTTGCTCTCGCCGATCGTCCCTTTTCTGGAATAAGGAGTTGCATTTGTGCTTGGAGGTTAAGTGGTTGCTGACGGGTTTTTGAATGTAGGCGGAGGGTGATTTAAGAGGCTATGAGGCGTGTTCACAAAATAAAAAACATAAATGACTCGTCTCAGAAGAGAGACATAGCTTCTGGTGTTGAAAGAGGATCTTATTTTTGTGGTTTTTTTGGATAAGGTATTGCTACTTTTGTCATCATCTTTTTTTCTTTTTTTTTTTTTTGACTGGGAAGTCCCAGACTTCTCTCTCTCTCTCTCCTTCTCTGTTTGCTAAGATCGGTCTCTCAGAGTGTGTGTAGCTACATGAATTTTCTCCCTCTGCACTTTTTCTTCTCTACCACTTTTCCCTTGATTTCTCTTACTCTCTCTTTCTCTCTCCCTCTGCATTTCCTCAGCTGTTAAGGCCATCTGTCCAAACACTCCTAAGAGCACTAGCGCAGATCTTTTCTGCTGGACAGAAGGAGGGAGGAGGGGTGACCGAGAGCAGTGCATCTAGCTCTTAAGGACCTTCTGAAAAAGGAAGTAGGGGGGGAAAGGGCAGCTCAGGCTGACCAGGATGATGTAATGATTGTGGGTGTGAGAGAACGACATATTCGGTGCGGAAGTTAGAGCACGGACTGTTTTCCGCCTCGGGTCCAGCGGGACCTCAAGCTTCTTTTTTTTCTTTTTCCCATGCACCCCAACCTCAATTGAGCCAAGCCACATCCTCTGGCTGGCTGCTCTAATGCATTTGTGTCGCTCTTAAATTGTACATAAACCCACCGCGTCAGAAAGGGTAAGTTTTCACAGCCAAGGCTCAGACGTTCACAGTGGCATTGAGACTCTACTACGAACCATCTCATTCTTTAACACTGAACAACTATATTACGACCCCAACAAGGCTTATTAATGCGCCGTATCAACTGTGAAACTGTAATAATAGCCCAATCTGTACACATCTGTAGATAATTAAAAACACACTACCATCATAATCCACAAGTTTTTTAAGGTGCAGCTGTTTTCAGTACTGATTGTTTAGATTTTTTTTGTACTCTAAATACGTTCAGCTTGATTTTCACTCTCGGGTTGTTTCTAATGCGGGGCCTGATTCTCAGAAGACAGCCCTAATCCGAAGCCATTTCCCAAGCTCCTGTCTAAGAGCGCTGTAAATGTTTCATTGCTCTCGTCCTGATTCTTACCCTGCACCACTTTTCTGTGTTTTCAGGTTACCTGCTGTACCTGATAGCGGTTAACTCACTGCCTTGCTGAGTTTCCGAGTTCCCTGTTTTTTTTCCCCAAGATGAAACCAGACGGGGTTGACACAGGAGTGACGGAGCCGATGGTCGCTCTAGACGCAGATGTTGCACACCAAGGGGAGCCGCTGGGCGAAGGCCAAGAACAGGCTCCGCCGGCTTCACAAATACAAGAGATGGAGCAGGGCGAATCTCAGACAGGAGGGTCCGAGTCGCCCACGGCGGCCACCAAGGATAAGCCCGTGGACCCAAAAGCAAAGACGAAGGGTGCCACCAAAACAAAGACGTCTACCACCGGCGCTCGTCCTGGCACCAATTCGAGCCGCATGACGAACGGTGTACAGAAGCCGGCGCAAGCCAACGGCATTGCCAAGAAGACCACCACCAGCGCGGCCATCGAGAAGAAGACGACCACCACAGCTACAAAAAAACCCATAGGGGCAGTGACTACCAAACCTGCCACCAAGACCACAGAGAAGAAACCTGTCGCGGCACCAAAGACCACCGGGATGACGCAGCCAGTCAAGAAAACAGCTGTGAATGGGGACAAGGCCAAACCAAAATCGGCAGGTAGGTGAAAACCAGTGCTGTTAAAAGACAAATGTCTATTAGAACGAGTAAAAGGCAATGTCCACAAATATACACCATGATTTGTTTGGTTGTTTGTTTAGATAATTCTTTTTCTGATAAAATTACTGGAAAAGCTAGAAACAGCAGGAAGGGCGACACCACTGCAACAAAGAGTATATAAATATGCATTACGATCTATCTATGGGAATTACAAGGGGAGGGCCCGATACGATATTATCAAGATACCCAGGTGTTGATTCTATAAATATCATGATTCGATAATACAGTTTTTTTTCCTGTATGATTATAGAGGAACTCCAAAATTTTATCACCTCAAACATATATAAATTAAAAACAATAATTTTGGAGTCAATGCGGCGATACACGAATCGTCACACTAAATAATCACGATACAATACTGAATCGATTTCCCCCATCTCTATTACTTTTAGTGAACCTTTAGATAAAGGAGCATCCTGTTCATTTAAACTGTCTTTTAACCTTCAGCAGCTCCGGCTCCCAGAACCGCTGTCGCCACCGCCAAGGTTGGCACGACTTCCTCTCCGAAAACAGACAAGCCACCCGTCTCCAAGACAACCAGGTAGGCGTCTTATTGCTGCAGGTGTTACCAAGCTGCCCGACAGATTGGGTCAGGGGATAGGGTGTTGGGTTGCACATTAAGGCTTTCTTTCTTTCTTTCTCTCTCTACTTAACATTAGCACAACACTTAGTTTTTCAGCATCTGGACACGACTTCTGGGAAACGTTTCGCTTTGCCCTGATAGTCTGGTCCCGGTGTAGATTTGAGAGATAAGACAAAGAGAGAAGAATGAGACACTAGGCGGTGTACAGTGTTTGTGCAGAGCGTCAGCAATCAGCTCAGATTATCGCGAATACCTGAGTGTAGAAACAAACATGACCATTTGGCGCCTCTGCCTGAACGGCGGCTTTGTTGCAGAGCCAAGAGGAGGAATGTCCTGGAGTGCTTCGGTGGTCTCTGTCTCTCTGCATCATACTCGTGTGTGTGTGTGTGTTTTGGAATGTGATTGTTTTAACTATGTGACTAAATAGTAAGCTTTGTGTGTATTGTGTGAAGTTATCTTCTGCGGTGTTTGCTTCATGACAGAATCTCCTGCTTTGTTTCTGAAGGAGGATTTGGGGATTTCATTAAGCCACGCGTCTTACTCGTTTGCTCTGCCAAGCCAGGCTCGTTTTGTTGGACGAGCGTCCTTACCCGAGACAGCACCATAAATCATCTTTTATTGTTCGTGACCTTATTTCAACTTTTTTTTTTTAAGCTTTGTATTCCTCATACATTCCTCAAATGTGAACACACTATTTATAACAGAGTGTGTAATAAAAGCTTTATTTGACCCATTACTTGTGATCACGCCCACGTTGTCGACTTCTCTATTTATCGTTGTTGTCACGGAGCGGCTGCGCATTACATCATCTCCTAATCTTTACGGAAATCTGATTGGCCACGGAAGGTCATGGTATGCAAAACGGCATTGTGTCATATCGTGTGGTAGGATCAGAAATGAGAAAACTGCAGACGCTCCCGTGTGTTCGGATGAATCATGGCTTTTCATCCGAACCAGTGAATAGGTATATAAAAAATAAAATAAATAAGTAAACCTGTCTGAACTTTATTTGAGTGATAAGGTGATTAGATAAAATGGCATAATTTCAGTGTATAGCAGGGTGGATCAGAATCTCGACATGTGGCACCGCTTCTTTGCATGCCTTGTTTGTGTGTGTGTGAATGCGTGCATGATTATTCTTTTAATATTTGTGCCACAATGCAAATGCGCTTGTAAAGCGCGCGTGTATGTGTGTGTGTGTGTGTATGTGTGTGTGTGCAGGCTGAAAAGGAGGGGTTCTCTAGAGCTCTCTGCAGTGTAGGCTCCACAGCGGACGGTGCCTGAATAAAACATGGAAACCGAACACACATATAGCTCTGTGTGTGAGGGAAAGAGAGAATGTGTGTGTGTGGGATCGTGCGCGTGCCTCACAACACTGGCATTTATACGTCTGTATGTTGGAATTCGTGTCACAGTGTTTCTGTGGGTGTGAGTGTGTGTGTGTGTGGATGAGAGACATGCAGAGAGAATGGCTCCGTTGTGGTGAGCTGTGATAACGTTGGGCTGCGCCATGCCGGCGTGTGGCGTTTTAATGAACAGGGGCAGCGGATAGACATGTGACCTTGACGCAGTGGGTGTGTCCTTCAGCCACGCTGGGGGGTCACGACGAGCCACTTTACATTACACTCTGAAAATCTCTCTCTCTTTGTCTTTCTGTGTGTGTGTGTATGTCTGCATTTGCCTCTTCCTCTGTCTCTATCTCTCTGTCTTTATTGTTCAATGTCTCTCAATCTATTTCTCTGTCTTTCTTTCTCTTTATCTGTTTTTCTCATTCTCTCTCCGTTGCTTTCTGTATCTCTGAGTCATGTTTCTCCCTCCCTCTCCCTCTCTCTCTCTTTCTCTCTCTCTCTCTTTCTCTGCTACTGCACTGCATCTAATCACCAAATGGATCTTGCAGTAGCGGAGAGCTGGGTGTGGCACTTGTGTTTGTGTGCGTGTGTGTGTGGGTTAAAATGTAACCACTGGCACTTGATTGATATATTGCGTTAAACCCCAGCCTTGCTCCACGCTCTTCGACTTCTCGGCCAGCTTTCCACGCTGTGTTTAAACCTGAGGTAGTGTTCCTTGTTCTTGGTTTCTGCACACACACACACACACACACACACACACACACACACACACACACGCTGTGATTACTGTTACAGCCGAGGAGCTTGCTCAATGTCATGTGGTTTCACTGACCGTCCCGTATACACTGATCTCACACCAGGGGCTCGGGCACACGCCCAAGTACACTCGACCTCAAGCTCTGGTCTGTCTGAGTAACCTGAACGCTCTTGGTTCAAGTCCGTGTGGAAAGAAAACCTTGCATAGTTGGCCACGCTTTGATTTAGGATTTAAATCTAATCGTACCCAAAAACCACAGAAGAATATCAATATTTAGAACGCAACATCATCAACGACGTCCATGTACGCATGAGTATGCGATTTCGTACTCTGAACTGCACTGTAAAGTAGGAAGGCAGACAAAAATATGGGCTGAGGGTGGACTTCCTTGTGTTCTTTTTTCTTCTTCTTTCGGCTAATTGGTGTTTCCAAATTTCCTGTAGTGTGTGAGTGAGTGTGTGGGCTTGTGCCCTCCCTGGCCCGGCACCCCGTCCCCCTGGGATAGACGTCAGACCCCCTACAGCCCTGTACAGGCTATTAAGAATAAGTGAGTGTAAGAGCACGATTATTTGCAAACTGCTGCCGTTTTAAGAAATATTCAATAGATGGGTCAGACATGAAGCATTGATGTTTCAAGAGAAAAGAGTATTTAATCATTTTGACATTTAATCAAATGTAATTTTTGTTTCATAAAAGGTTTTTGTTGGACTATGTCAGTATTGAAAAATGCTTATTGAGTGTGTAGCTAAATACTAGGCTTAAATGTTTCTGAAACAATTATTTTTCATAATAAGATATGTCCTGTGAAAGAAGGTTATATTAAAGATTTGTGGATTACATTTGTTCTCAATTAAAGACTTTCAAACAGACAAGTTATTTAAAACAAGATTAAAAAAGTTTAAAAGTTATTTAAAAACAACAACTAAAAACATTGATATCAGTATCGACTATTGTCCAAAAGACTATTTTAAGTGTTGGTATCAATATATCCGATATGGGACATCAGTGTTTCCTACA
>JAOVVB010000011.1:18430383-18449672 GCA_028570985.1 Heterobranchus longifilis | reverse complement strand
ATCAGTGTTTCCTACAGGACCGAAATACACTTGCGGTGGAAGCCAGCGGAACATGGCACGGCATTACCTGCAGCACAAAAGTGCTCTATTACATTCAACAAACAACAAATACATATGACTTTACCCCAATATTTTTATTTATTTGGTATATTTATTAATTTCCAAACTACAAACCTTCCCCTCCGTCTACTCATATGTAAAGAGTAAGACAAAGTAAAAATATTAAGAATTAAACATTCTTTGGTGTACAAAGATAGAACACACCGTCAGGACTTCTGTATAATCAGCTTCTTTTATTTAATCAGTCATTTACCAACGCTGTGTTGCCGGCATGAATCAGCGCCACTTGAGTTTTAAAGGTTAATCTTCCAGGGTTTTTTTTTTTAAAGAAGAGCTGTTCACCGTGAGAAACCGTGTGTCTCTGAAGAACCAGTGCGCCCGTCAGTACGGCCGCCTTTATCTTTTTGTGGCAGCTGGCATCCACTGCATTTACTGCCTCTCAGGACACTGCTATGGTTCAGTGGTAGGTTTCTTGCCTACCATGCGGAACCCGGAAGACCCGTGTTCGATTTCCAGCCAATGCCTAAACCCCGGCCACTGGATGCAGTGCCGATCACTGGATGCAGACCAGATAAAATGGGAGGGTTGCGCCAGGAAGGGCATCCGGTGTAACTGCAAATCAGTTGGTCTTTTGTGGCGACCCCTCGATGGGAGTAGCCAAACAGCTAACAACAGCATCGCTCTCATGGTAGCAGAATAAACAGGTACAACAGTGGTAGCGCGAGAGAGAACTATGCCCTACTAGTTAATCAATCACGGATGACAATGTTCCCTCCAGACAGATTGGATGGCCCACGCAAAACTACTCTGTGTGGGAAACACTGGACATTCCTACTTCAGACGAATTGAACTAGCATCTAGTTCCATTGTCAGCATTGCGTCTTTTTGCTTACTGCCGTAATGGAGAGACATCAAATTATATAAATGTACTATTTGGACTTCCTCAGCATTTTTGGACTGCAAGACGAGTAGACATTAGACACTCGCTCATTTCTACAGCATGTAGGGATTTGTCTGCTTTTATTACGAGTTACTTTCGTGTATCTGCTCGCTCCGGGAAGCGTCCACACTGGGGAGGTGTTTGGATTTGGATCGATGCCCGCTCGGTGTCTCTCGCTCAAATGGTGTCCGTTTTAGGCACTAGCAGAATCCGTTAAGGGGGCTAAAGAGTCCCGGTTGCCTAATTAAAGCTTTGGCTGTTAGTTGCCAGTTCCCTTCCGCTACACGGGGAGGTCTCTGCCTCTGCTTACTCAATCACTTTGGGGAAAAATTCAGCAGCAGTGTTGGCTCACTTTAATGCGATTCAGACCATATGTTTCTGCGCTGACTTAAAAAAAATATTTAAAAGAGTCCTCATGTCGACACAAATACCTGCTGACTCACGCCTACTGACTAATGCCTAATGAGTCAGTGTTATTTGGTAAAGAAAAAAAAGCCCAGGGCTACATTCATGAACTTCAAGGTGTGTGTGTGCATGTGTGCATGTGTGTGCAATTGTTTTCTTTTTTCGGGTTATAATCTAAATGTTATTCTTCTGCCCCCCCAGGCTGAGACACAGATCCCAGTGGCCTAGCCAATGGTAACATTAAACTTTTACAGACATATAAAACATGAAAAAAGTGGCCTAGTTTATGTTTCTTCTCTATTCTAGACTGCACAATCCGTAACTAATAGACTGCACGTAAGTAGCATGGTTTTACTTTTGAAAAGCGGCACTAATACAAAGTTTTATTGTCTTTAATGGGATGAGCATCGCGCCTCGTCTCCTCTCTGTCACGTTACATTTGAAGTGAACTGACATTAATTCTCTTACCCTCCTCGCTGGCTCACTAAATCGACTCAGACCTGTCACTGGTGATTATGCGATTTGGTTTGAGCTGGGGTATTTAGTTGCGGCCCTCTGCATCCTGTTCCTTCATATTGAATACTGGAAGTTTCTTACCTCTCCCAGCATCCACGCCTCCGGGCTCAGGCCGTGTTTTTAATACTGGCTTTAATAACCACTTTCCCAAACAATGGTCTGAGGTTGCTTGCTCCACGTAACTTTTGAGAGCGCCTGACAACAGATTATTATTTTGGGAGTCAAGTTAATTTTAGAGTTCCGAACTTCTGGGAAAATTACGTGTGCTAATATTTGCGTTTGCCCAAGTAAATTTAAAAGCATATATTTCATACCTTCTGCTTTGGCTCTAAAGGAGTAGTTTGTTAGCAGTCTCCGAGGTCTGATTATTTTTTTTGTAGAAGTAGCAGCTATAAGAGGTAGCACTTTGTTAACTCATTATTAGAATATGGTTCCTTAACTAACAGCAGTAGCAGTTTTTCTAAGTGATTAGTTAAGTAATTATTATCAGTAACAGTTTGTTAAGTCATTAGTTAACTAATTATTAGAAGTAGCAGTTTTTTTTAACTCATTTACAGCAGTAGCAGTTTGCTAACTCATTCTTTGCAGTAGCAGTTTGCTAACTCATTCTTTGCAGTAGCAGTTCGCTAACTCATTCTTTGCAGTAGCAGTTCGCTAACTCATTCTTTGCAGTAGCAGTTTGCTAACTCATTCTTTGCAGTAGCAGTTTGCTAACTCATTTGCAGTAGCAGTTTGTTTACTCATTAATAGCAGTGGCAGTCCGCTAACATATGATTTGCAGTAGCAGTTTATCTCATTATTTGCAGTAGCAGTAGTAGTAGAGAAAAGCTGGTGTATCCCAAACATTATTGTCCGCGTAAATCTTTCAAAATGTTTCCACATGCCACTACTCTTACCTTCCAGTTTCAAAAGCATAAATATCAAGACGTTCTGAAAAACGATTCAGTAACGCTAAAAATCTGCAGTTCCTCAAATGACCACCATCATAATATCCACATCATATCCGTATCATGTAGAGCTGTGCTATTTAATCGATTATGCAATTTAATCAGTACAATGTTGGTCAATTCAAGTCATTCTTACTAGATAAATCAGCATTGATTCAGAATTGATTTACACTATTAATTTCAATTATATAAGTAAACATACGCACGTTATATGATGGAAAATCTATTAAAAAAATATTGTACAACTTCTGGAAAGAATATGAGATTAATACTTTTACTTTTTCTTTGAATTTTATGGACTGCTGGTGCAATACTGTCACCTACTGGCCTGGAGTGTGGAGTAGAACAGTGGCAGGAAAAAAAAAATTGTTCATTTGTATGAGACATGACATTTAAACAATCACCAACACTGCATTTTAATGTTTAGATACTTTTAATGATTTGTAATACTTCAAAACCTGTAAGAAAAAATATTATAAGCTGCTTGAAATAAAATAAACAGTACACTTAAGTGCTACTGGGTTGAAAATGGCTTGAAAAAGTTCACCTGTGATTCACAGCTTTAGTATCTTCTGTCCATAACCTTAGGGTCTCATTGTTAAGCAAGTTGCTCGTGTTGCATGTGGGTGTGTAGCATTAAATGTGTTTTGTTTATTTATTCATATGGTACTAGCTCAGTTGACTTAATAGTGTAGTTATTATGCATAATCATATCATTGTAATATTTGAATGTCTTCAATCAGTAGAAAAAATGGACTAAGCTTTCCTCAAGGGCCTTATATCAGACTCTTGTAGATACTCCAATACAGTCACCAATACCTTGTCCTGTTGGGCGTCTCTGGTGTGAGGCAGATATGATACGTTCCTCGATACCACGTCAGAGATCCCATACGTTAAAGATACAGAACCAGTCAAAGTTTGGACACAAGTTTAGATTTATTGTCTACATTTTAGATCATAACTGGATTTTTTTTAAACTATGAAATAACACATATGGCATTAGGTTTATTAAGTGTTAATTAAGTAACAACATAAATAAGACACAAATGTCAGCTGTTCTGGAATACTTCTGGTAAGTACAGTATTGTGTCAAGTGCATTTGTGAAACCCATCAAGCACCATGAAGAAACTGTCACTCATGAAGACCTTCCCAGGAAAGCAAGACCATTTACCGCTACTGCAGTGAAGTTTATTTAGAGTTACCAGCCTCAGAAATCACCAATTAACAAACAGCACCTCAGATTAGAGCCGTTATGAAGACTTTACAGAGTATAAGTAGCCGACACATCTCAATAAAAATTCAAGGAAGACATGGAGTAAGAAGGCATGTCCAAACTTTTGACTGGTAGAGTACATATTCAGCAATTACCAGTGTGATACAATATGATTCACACCTCAATCACATTTAATGCAACACAAAGGAATAACGCAGTGCAATTTAATGAGATTGATAATTTACTAATCAAATAAAATTAAAACCTTCCATAAACTGGCTTCTTTTCCCCAACTTCTGTCAAAGTTTGCAGTACTGTACACTGTTAATAGACCAGGCTCAGAAAATTAGGGACGCTCAAGGTTAAAGGCGGATAGGCGAACTCACCAGTGAGCAGCAGAAAGCAATTTCTATATTATGAGCAATGAAAGATGGAGGAGGTTTTCATATTCTGTAACACTGTAAGGCTGGATGTGTCAGTTATCACCTTTGAACGAGTGGAGCTGCTACCCTGCGGCACATGGAATAAACTCACAAAACTTTGCTTACCACTCTCGAGGGTGGTAGGTGGAGATGAATCCGAACCCGAGGCGGGGGACGTCGGGGCGCTGGCACGCATTGTTGCCTCTTCAGGTGAGTTGTAAGCTTAGTTGTACTGCCTGTCGGTGTACAGAAGGGCACATTGTGCAAATTCCATCCGACTTCTCAAGCTTCCCTTTTCTTTTGTAAAACCAGGAGTTTGTTTTATAGTTCATAGGTGAGCATTTACACTCAGCCTCTACCATGTTTATATGTGTGTATACTAAGCACACATTTGAGTGAAATAAGTCTAATTTAGGAGGAATAAAAATATCTAAGTATTACATTATTGGGTAAATTATGTTTCTAAATAAATAAATAAAACATCAAATTATTTAATAGATCAGACTTTAATAAATATACATATAATACATATAATAAATGATGGATTTTGACTTCTTTCCAAAACTACATCAATTCACAGCGGCTCTCCTAATGTGCTCTCATTCATGCATCGATACGAATCAGGATTTCTGATTTCCTCTCCCTTCTGTCTTGGCATTTCTGTTTCCTATAACCCCTGCAATTGTGTGGCAGGACGTAAATGAACCAATATACGACTATATTCTCATTGTTATTCGGGCCCCGTGAGCGCATACCAGCGTACAACACCAAACAACAAAAGGGTTTACTTTGAAATGATATGAGACCGCACTTTGTATTTATATTCCAGTTTTTTCTTTTATTACTCCTGATGTGCCTTTCCTCAACTGACAAACTCCTTCATGTCAGTGTAAAATAAGCTAAATCAGGAAGACACCACTTTTGCTGCTAAGCCCATTCTTGTTTTATCACTGCATAACCAGCCTTCCATACTCATAGCTCAATGCGTAGGACGTGGATGTCATATCTCTGATATTCCCTCTCTCTTCCTTTCACCGGAATACACGCTGAATATTCAGCGGATGTGCGCTTTGCCTTCACACACACATACAGGCATGCATACAAGTGGGATTTGAATGGATATTTTTGTTCGTGCTTTTGCAGTATAAAAGATTAAAGAGACTTGCCGCTTTCCCTGTCTTGTCATCCACGCCGGCGCTCTTGTTGGTTCAGAATCTATATTTAGACCAGGCCGCCAGTGGAGCGTGTATTAACAAGGTCAACCAGGATCTGGGTTGCTTTTCTCAGCCCTGATGTGAAGCCCATGGCCTACACTACCACGTATGTGGTCATGTGGTTATGTGGGTCACTGTAAAAGACAGGGACTATGACAGTGTCAGGGGAGTGTTGTGTGTTAGGTTTGACAGGATTGTTTTATTCTTGTGTGTTTTGGCAGACCGTTCTGCTCATTTTGATTTTACAGGGACTAAATGGTAAAGACAGATAAGTGTGTCTGGTTAAAAGAGCAATCTCTATAGATGAGGTGAGGAACAGGAAATAAAAGGGGACGAGACCAAGAGCTATTAATATAGCCACTTAGTAGTAAACAGGATGCCCAGTGCTGTAATGAACTAACTTAGCTACATTCACACTAGAAAGGTGCTCATGGGTGTTATCAAATTAGGGCCTCAGGATCGTTTCCGAGAACACTCGTTCCCAAAGTCTGGTTCATTTTGATCAGTGAGAACACAAGGAACCGTGACCTGCGTCCGCTTGAAGAGGGGGTCTCAAGTACTGTACAGCATACCCGGGCACGGATGAAAACAGATAGGGAAACCAATCGTAACTGAGAGCGGAAGTCGATCGCTGTTTAGAAGCAACATCATCAGTGCTGTAGGTTTCCTCTAAAATCTTCATGTGTCCGTGGCACGAGCCAATCCCCTGCTCTGACCTACATAGCCATAGCTGATAAAGTAGGAAATGTCATTAATGTTAGGCATATTGAGAAGGTTAACTTCCTTATTCTGTTCTTCTTGTGCTTAATAGTGGCTCACAAACCAACCGATGCCTCCTGCTGTATCGGAGAGTGTGAATACGCAAGTGTACCCGAGAACAGAGAAAATTTTTTTTTTTTTTATTTAGATGAGATTTGCATTAGATTTGTTGGAAGATTATCAAAGCAGGCAAACTATTAACTGCATACACTCACCAAAGGCACCAATCACCGCTGTATGATCTTTCTATGCAAAACGCTGAGATCTGATAAAATGTCAGACACACAATAGGGCAGTCTTTTGAAAAAAATTTTTTAATTGAGAACATCTTAGGTCAGATGTCCTGTGCCGTCGCTTTGTTTGCAACAAAGCCTACTTGTTGCAGTGTGAATGTAGGATTCCCGTGATTACTGATACACACTCATCATATAGAACTCACAAATGCTTTCTTTTTCCTTGAATTGCTCATGATGAGCACACACATGATGAGAATACATGTTAAAGCTGAGTAAGTTCTGAGAGTGTTTGTGGTTTAAAATATGATGACAGCTCAGTAGAGGCAGACATTCTTTCTATTTTTTGATCAGAGGCCATGTTAAAATGTGACTGGTCGTCATTTGTCCTCTGTGGTACGAGTGTGATAGAATATGGGTCATTAAGGACAATTGTACTCAGTAGACTGTAACTTAGTTTAGGGGATCTTTACAAATTTCTACTTTACTTTGTCAGTAATCTTGGCCCAGTTTTTAAAAACAGGAACATCTGACCCGATCTTATCTTACATTCCTGCTCTGAGCTACAAATAAATACAGGACCATGCCTTTTTACTTTCTTTCCCACTGCTTTGCTTTAGAGCATTTCCCTGTCGGTCCTCCAGGGCCCAGATCATCATTGTAAACAATTGGCTCAGGTCAAACATGATCACAACCAGAAGGTTTATTACCCTCAGAGTGATATTTAACACGTCAATATGCCATTTTGCACTTTGAGTTAACTTTGTATAATGAATAATGTCTTCGGTATGTACTAAGTGCCCATTTTCTTTTTATCATTCCCTCTCCAGGCCTGTCACAGCTACCACAACTTCTCGTCCAACTTCTGCTGCACCAAAATCAGCTTCCGCTGCCACATCCAAGACACCAACAACTGCATCAAAGACCACTCCTTCTGCAGCAAAAACAACTCTCTCCAGTGCTAAACCATCACCTGCAAAAACTCCTTCTGCTAGTCGAGCTCCAGCCACATCCACAAAGACCCCTACACCTGCCAAGAAAGGTAGATCTTAAAATTTTTTATTGATATGTATATAACCTCAAAGGAAAGCATTTTTATTCTTAAATGTTTGCCATGCCTTTTTCACATTTTTTGTATTGAACAGACAAGTTAAATTATTTGAGATCATAGTCAGGTGTATTGTCTGAAAACGTACCATGTAGTGGGTTCAGTTCTTTCCATTGTAAGGAAAAATAAGTTAATATAAAACTATACATGATAAACCTTTAAAACATTTACCAGTTATCGTATTAATTAAAACAGATCAAAACCTTTAGCAACAAAACATTTATTTGCTGTGGTCAGTTATTTTACATGATTTTATGTTAAATAGCATTCAGTGTTTTCTTCATTCAATATTGATTCCTGTCACAGTAACAAATACTGAGGACATTCTTCCTGCTTATGTGTTTAGATGCAAGCAAGCCAGCCACCCCAGCAGCCAAGAAGTCAACTGCCTCCCCTCTCACTCGCCCTGCTTCAACCAAGACCAGCAAGCCTGACACCATGAAGGCAGCAACGCCAGCCAAATCAGAGTCTGTCTCCAGGAAAACTTCTACCCCCAGCAAGCCAGCAGTGGAAGCCAAGACGAGCAAGCCTAAGGAGAGCAAACCAACTCCATCAAAGGAAATTAATGCCACTTTGAAAACATCTAGCACTAAGAACAGCACAGCCAAGGCAGCCAGTCCTAAGAAGGTAGTGGGTAGCAGCACTCCCATGCCAGTTAAACGTGGCCCCAAAGCTGCACATAAAGAGGCAGACAAAGAGGAAATATCTCCTGCTGTTGCAGTCGAAGCTGTGGCTGTTGCTGCTGCCGCCACAGCTGCTGGTACCTTTATTACAGTGACAGATAAGGAATCCGAAGTCAAGTCAGAACTACAGCCTGAAGTTGCACCTGAAGTGAAGCTCGAAAGTTCACCTGAAACTAAACTCGAAGTTGCACCTGAACCCAAGCTTGAAGATGCACCTGAACCCAAAGTTGAAGCAGCACCTGAGCCCAATTTCGAAAATTACCCTAAGCCCTCTTCACCACTTCCATTGGAAACCGAACCTCATCTTGCACCAGAAACAAAGTTTGAACATCTGCCTGAAACTATATCTGAACTCTTACCAGAAACCAAGACTGAACTTGAAACTGAACCCAAATCAGAGCTTATGGAAATGGAGTCAGAATTTACATCAGAAACTATGTCTGAACTCGTGCTTGAAACCAAGACTATACTTGCATCTGAACCCAGAACAGACATCATGTTGCAAGGTGAGTCTGAATATGTGCCTGAAACTATGTCTAAACCCCTCCTTGAAACCACGCCTGCAGTTGCACCTGAACCCGAATCAGAACTCCCATTAGAAAGTGAACCAGAACACACACCTGAATACCTGCTTGAAACCAAGCATGCAGTTGTACCTGAACCTGAATCAGAACACCCATTAAAAAGTGAACCAGAACACACACCTGAATACCTGCTTGAAACCAAGCATGCAGTTGTACCTGAACCTGAATCAGAACTCCCATTAGAAAGTGAACCTGAATACACACCTGAACATCTGCTTGAAACCACACCCGCAGTTGTACCTGAACCTGAATTAGAACTGCCATTAGAAAATGAACCAGAACACACACCTGAACATATGCTTGAAACCAAGCCTGGAGTTGTACCTGAACCCGAATTAGAACTGCCATTAGAAAGTGAACATCAATATACATCAGAACACCTGCTTGAAACCAAGCATGAATTTGCACCTGAATCCCAATCAGAACTCCCATTAGAATATGAACCTGAACATACACCCGAACTCCTGCTTGAAACCAAGCCCTCAATTGTACCTGAACCTCAACCAGGACTCTCATTAGAAAGTGAACCTGACCAAACACCTGAACACCTGCTTGAAACCAAGCTTGCAATTGTACCTGATCCTGAATCAGAACTCCCACTAGAAAATGAACCTGAATACATGTCAGAACACCTGCATGAGACAAAGCATGAATTTTCACCTGAACCCCAATCAGAACTTCCAGTGGAAACTGAGTCTGAATTCCTGCTTGAAACCAAGTATGAGTTTTCCTCTGTCCCCGAATCCAAGCCTGAACTCCTGCTGGAAACAGAATCTGAAATTACCCCCGAACCTAAATATGAACCACTGTTGCAAACAGAGCCTAAAATTTTCCCTGAACCTGAGTCCCAACTCTCGTTTCAAGCACAGCCTGAAACTTTGCCCGAAATAGCCTCAGAACCCACAGTTGAATCTTTGATTGCTGCTGCAGTTCAGGACATTGAAGCAGACACTGAGGATATTCCATCACATACAGAAGAAGAAACATCTGAAGAGGTGGTGCCACAGTTGGCTGATCAGCTGGATCTAGTCAGTCTTGAGCAAACAAATGCTCCTTCTACTCTCGGAACAACAGTCATGTCACCACCGTCCTCCCCTACTGCAGAATCTCCTGTCCATTTGGAAGCCCACAGATCTGCTCCACTGCAAGATATGTATGCTGCCAGTAATCCCTGGGCACAGAATCAACCCATGTTTTCAAGTGACATTACCACAGAAAATCTGGAGCAAGAAGAGGAAGTAGAAGAAGATCTCATGGCTACCACTGAGTCTGCACCAGAGCAGGCAGTGGATGTAGAGAAAACTTTTAGTCTTGGAGTGGAGCCTGACCTGTTGAGTAGCTCTCATGTTGAGCATTTCAGCAGTGTGTCTCCTATTTCTCCTGGTATGGAGAAGGAGGAGGCAGTGGAAAAGGCAGAGGAAGAAATCAATGAGGATGACCATGTTGAGGAGGAAGAGGAAGAAGAAGATCAGCAGCAGGAGAGCGACAGTGTAAAGATTCAAGCAGTGCTCAAAACACAGAACGTGGATGATTTTATGTTTGGATTATCAGAATTTGGCAGCTCCAGCAGTGGCACAATGCCGTGTGGTGATTTTGAAAGGATAATGCAGCAGGAGCAAGAAAAAGCAACCTTACAATTCCAAATGGAAAGTCATCACTGCGATGAAGATGGAGAGGAGTTCTCCGTAAAAAATGTGGAAATGGAACAGCCATTTATGGGACCACCTGGTGTTAAATCTTTTTCGGATGAAGAGGATGAGGAGGATGAAGAGGAGGAGGAGGACGAGCAGGAAAAGGAAGATATGGACATTGGTCCAGAGCATATTCACAAGGACCACATGGAGTTTGGCCATGAGCAAGATGGTAATCAGCAGCACCTCAAATCTGAAGAAGAGGAAGAGCGTGAGGATGAAGATGTTGAGATGGTTAGTGAAGGCCAGATGGAGAGTGGAAGCAAGATTGCTGGAAATGTTGATGAGGATGACTACGAGGAAGGATATTTAGATAATTTGAACCGCACAGCTCCAGCTCCTTCAATACCCATGACTGCAGCCTGGGGCCCATCCAACCCCTTTGCAGACACTTGGGCTCAGCCAACTTCAATCAACATAACATCCAGTCCCATAGACATTAAGACAGCTGATCCTGAGACTCCCACAAAGTCACCTGCTGAAGCCTGGCTGGAGAAGCCTCTAGGGCATTTGACAGAACCACACCATGAGGTCCGTGAAGAGATGGAGAGCTCAGTTCCAGTGGATGGCGTTAATCTGTGTGCACCTCCAATTGGTATGTCCCAGTCAAGCACCCTTAGTGGAACGGCCCTGGCAGCCCACAGCAGCAGTGAGACCAGCACACCCGAAGAACTGCGTGACTACGACAGCAGCTCAGGTGTGGAATCACGGTCGGACAAGCAACAGACTCCTGGCCCTACTGCCCAGCCTGACCAGGAGCAGGACCTTGGGATTCACCTAGAGCGTGGGGATGGGGAGGAAGAAGAGGCAGAGACTCTGCCTGCGGATGAGATCCTGGGTGATGCTCCAACCGCACCAGCATCTGTTCCATCATCCCCTACTACTTCTGGGGATGAGGCAAGTGATACTGAAGGAGAGATGCAAATTAATGAACCTGATGCTCCAATTGATGACACTGCAGCCTTAGATAGTCCTTCTGCCTCCCGAAATCTGCCTGCCTTAGAGGAAGATGAGGAGGCCACCGACATGCAGGCTGGAGAGGAAGACGGTGGGACCCCGCAGTCTGCCAACTCTGTAGCTTCCTATGGCTTTGACTGCTCAGTATCCAACTCCAATGCCCATTCTACTGCCGAGAGCTGTGGTAAGAGCCCTGGGATTTTTTCTCTAGAGAATGAAGACCAGCTTCCGGAAGAGGCAAAGGATCCCTCGCTTATTAAGGAGCTGACCTTGCCTGCCGCGGCCGCTCAAGCCGAGGATCTACTGGGCTGTCCTGTTGACCTGCTTCCCCTTGGCCAGCAAGGAGAGTCACACGCCAATGCCGATGAGCAGTACCTGTTGTGTGGGAAGACAGGAGCAAGCGCTCTTGAGGAGTCCGACCCCGAGTCTCCTATGCACCTGTCTCCTCAGCACGGGGACAGCACTGATGGGCAGCCACCTTACTATTCTACCATATGTGATAACACTGATAGCTTTCTCGCAGGTAATGTATAAAGCCCCTGAATGAAATGCACCTTTTTCCCGCATCCTTCCCAAGACAGCACCCTCTCTTCCTTTTTGTTTGTTTTCTTACCAGTCCAGGCGATGGTGTAATGAAATGGGGGACATAGGGGGACGGACTGTAGGTTTATCAGTGCTGCTTTCTCTTTCTTACTACTATTATAGTCATGGTTATGATTGTATGGCTTAAATTCCTGTATGTACAATAGCTATTCTCATTTTCTATTAGAATGTACTATTGAATAACACTGCATACTACAGCACCCCTGAACTTGGATTGATAGACTGAACTGTTGTGAAGTCCTTTAACAAAAAACAAAACAAAACAAAAAAAATACAGAAAAAGGATCACATTGGATGGACTCTATCTATGTTTGTATTTATCCTACTGTTTTTACCGAACAAATGTCAATTTTTTTTTATACCTGTTTTCAATTGTTTATTTTTGTTAAGTTCCCAGTCTTCTCTTGCACTGTAGACATACCCTTACATCTTTTTTTAAACTTGTTTCTGTGTCAGAATTAACTGTTTTAGCACTAACTAAGGATAGATCTTCTTCCAGAGGCCTCGCACTTTGGGTTTTTTCAATGTAGGGAATTGTTGGAATGTTGGAATGTTAGATGGCAAGCAATGTTGTTTTGTTTTTACGTTTTTTTTTTCTCTCCTAGTTAAAAGAAAATTTCCAGCACATTTTTGTGAAGGATAACTTATAAGTCACATACCACAGCTTTTTAAGTACTCAGCAGTGATCTGGTTGTATTGATTTGCAGTAGCTGGACATTTTTACTTTGGCTCAAATATGCTTCAATGTGGTGGGGGAAAAATGTCACTTGCGTTTAAAGAAAAAAAAGACACTTGAATGTGGGTGGCGACTATTAGACATTTGGATTGGAAATTGCATGTACAACTAATTGCGTTACTGTAATACTGTTCAAGACCTGTTATGTCAGGATAATCACAATAATAATAATAATAATAACGGTTCAAGCTAATTAAACGGTTTTTCAAAATTCCATTAAACATCATTTCAAGGCCATCTGTTCCCGTTTCTTATTACCCGCATGGTGATAAAAATATATACATATATAGCTATGTATGTATCCTTACATTTGGGAGTTTAGGTGTCCATTGAGACATCTATCCCGTTGGTGCAGTTTCATGGAGTCTGACTGGGAACAGGAATGGTGTTACCTCCTAATGGAATTTTGATGAAATGACAGCCCTGTTGTTCACACCCATCATCTCCAGCATGATTTAAAATGCTATTCCTCCCTGATAGAAGAGTCTGCACATCCAGCAACATACAAATGAACTCTTGCTCCTGGTTGGCATGTCTGTCTACTGATCCTTAAGGAATGTTACCTGTAGATTTTCAGATAAGGCTACACACAGTCCGACATTAGCCTGAATGCATATTCTCTTTGCCTCTGGGTAATGATTTCGAGGTTTCGTTGTCTTCTGCCATCTCTGTTTTGCTCCCTTTCATTCATTTTCTTCATAAAAGATCTCCACACCAGTCTGCTTGCTTTATTGTCTTACCCTTCACACATGTCCTCTACACTTGTATTACCCTCCACTTTGTTGTCATACCCACCACACTTTTAGTC
Source organism: Heterobranchus longifilis (assembly GCA_028570985.1). Lineage (NCBI taxonomy): Eukaryota > Metazoa > Chordata > Actinopteri > Siluriformes > Clariidae > Heterobranchus > Heterobranchus longifilis. The sequence goes on along the minus strand of JAOVVB010000011.1, from coordinate 18,435,792 downwards.
ATTTCACATCTATCTTGTAGCACATCCAATAGACAAATGCTGGGGCTTGTTGCCTCCTGTGTCAAAAAAATATATATACCAAGTTTTAACAGCTCAACCTTTGACTGCTACAAAACCCTGACACTAGAGACTCCTTTCATACTGTAGATGCTAAATAAATGTGTCCTTAGAGAACTTGGTCATATCAAACATCTATTTATGTGCCATGAATGCTCTACAAATACAAATACAAACTCACTAAATTTGTAAAAAAAAAAAAAATTACAATACAAACCACAACTTACAACAAGCTATTTAATCTGTAATTTGCAGTTGCACTGCTGTCAGAGTTACAGCTATATACATTGCTGTGGTATATAGATAAAATGTATTTTTGAGGGCTTTTTCCTGAACTAGCAAAATATAGCAAGCGCCAGTTTGTCTGCAAGTAGATTCTTTTTAGAGCAGATCCTTCAAGGACCTGTATGTTCTCTTAAAATAGCAAGGTTTTATGTTTATTAGTTTAAATCTGATGCCGTGTAATTCTTTTCCAGAGAAGTCAGTACTGGCTGCCTGTCATGTTAGTAATTTAGTTTGCTGAGAAAAGCTCCCGATAAAAGCCTTGAGGCTGGCATTTGGAAAGTTTTCTGATCTGATTTTGCTTTCTGTATTGGATTAAATTCCTGAAATAGAAATTAATAGTTAGCTTTCAGGAGACATCACAGGATAACTGCTTGAATAATAGACAATGTATAAAGAAATATGGGTCAAAATATTTTAATGTCATTACTAGATTTTACACATTTACAGTTACTTGCAAATGTTTCTACAGTATTTAGTGAAGGTTAGCTTGCATATACTTGACCATGATGAGACAATTGAGTATGAGACTAATAGACTAAGAAATCATGGTTTTGACCTGTGGATTTATTTATGCTTGATCGTATTTTTCTCTCCATGGTCTGCATGCCACTTTCATTTATAATTTCTCATTCCTTTCCCACTGTTCAGCCCCTCTCTGTTATTTGCTCCTCTATCAGTAACCAATATTGCAAGTGCTCTTGACTGTTCCACAGGGAACAATAACTTTACTCTACCAAGCTGTCAGGAAGTGAAATATGGCAACCTGCCATCGTTTTCTCCAGAGGTCAACAGCAAACACTACCCCACTCTGGTGCAGAATGCACATTGGCATTATAAGCATCTTATACCTCAGCCTCAGCAGCAGAAGCAGCCCACTAACTGGGTGGTAGAACTTATCAGGCTTCCTGCTGCTTGTTTGCCACAAGCCCCACAAGTGTGCCAGCTGAAGCGCCTAGAGCAGCACCAGCTCCATCTCCGCCACATTCTGCAGCGACAGGAGCAAGAAAGAAAGCAGCGTCTATGGCTGGAGGGAGAGCGGCAGCGACAGGAGCTTCAGAAGCAGCTTCAGAGGCAACAAACGCTACGGCAGTGGCAGAAGCAAGAAAGGCAGAGAATAGAACGTCAGAAGCAGTTGGAGAGGCAACGTCAGGAGCTATTGGAGTTTCAGCTTCATGAGGAGCGCAGGCAGCAGCAGCAGCTCCTGCAGTGGCAGCTTGAGCTAGAGCAGCGGCTTAAAAAGCAGCAAAAAGTCCAGTCAACCAAACGGATTTCCCCCTCATATGGACTCTGTACCATCTATGAAGCCATGGAGATCAGCGAGGACGAAGATACCGAGAAGACTAATGCCTTGTTGAGAAAAGAGTTCAGAGGACAGGAGAAACCCTCAGAGCTACCTCTGCACCTAAGAAATCGTCATCCTTACCAGTTACCTCAGTACGAGCGCAACTGGAATGCCAAGATGGATGTGGTCCAGAAACTGATCGACCCGGCTTTACTGCTTGAAGGTGAGAATGGATGCCCACCACTGCTTTACTTGCCTGGGCAAGGAGGGGGCACCCTAAGCCCTTTGGAGAGTAGCTCCTGGCCCCAGGTCCTGCATCAACTTAACCATAAATCAGCCACCATCACCTCTGTCAGTAGCTACTCCCCGGCATGGGGAAGCTCCCCACATGGTGATTGGATCATTGTCGAGCTTGAGACATACCACTGAGAAACTGGATAAGACCTTGACTGAAAACCATATCAATACAGATCTTTCAAGTTTGTCTTTGTGCATACTTCTCATACTACGTCCCAATATATTTATAATAAGTTATTTTTTTAAGTGCAAGTGTGTTATATGATTTTGACCGTGGCTATAAGGGACCATAACAGGACAATGGTGGAGCTAAAATAATTTGAAATGAATTTGTCAGCATTTACAGTACATGTTAGTGTATATAATGAAGCTACAAGTGGATCAGGTACAGAAGTGGTAAACAACTCGGTGTGACTGAAAAAAAAGAAAGAAAGAAAAAAAAGAATCTTGCTAAGCTAATGGTGTTTTGTTAAACTAGCTTGTCTATTTGCACCTAAAACTGGCAAGATGTGTAATATTATTAAAATTTAATCTAAAAATTCATAAGTTGTGTAATGTTTTAAGCACGTCTTTTAATCAACACCTTCTGGTGTATAAGAATCTGGAATTTAACATGCACATAATAAACCTGTGTAGAGAAATTCACATAGATCAAAAACATTTTTCTGTATGCGAATAACCTGTGGTATCTGGTTGTTTTACCGTTCTTACAAAGGGCATCTATTTTGAAAAACTGCAGTATCACTATATATATTATTTTTATTGTTACAGTCATGGTTTAACTTGATCATTGATATTGTGAGACCTTTGAGGCTATTAAGCCTATTGTACTCAGTAAGAAATGAAACATGCACACTGGAGTCGTATGAGCACTTCAGACACAGTGACTGCGCTAATGACTATGGGTTAAGACAACAAGATGCTATGGATGCATCCTCTCTCTCTCTCTCTCTCTCTCTCTCTCTCTCTCTTTCTTTAGAAAAGAGGGATTTCTGTTCTGTGTCCTTTCCCGACATTCCACAACCATTACCTCATTTCCTGGGTCCTTTTGCCTCAATAGGTTTCCCGGGGTTACCGATGATGTCATGGCAACAGCCTGAAAGGCACAAGAGATGGAAACAAAGGCACTGAAAGAGAGAAAGGATTGAAGACTAGGGGCTGATCCCAAATCAGTCTGTACACCCCAAAAGGGTCAGAGTAGGTTGAGTAGGTACCGACCACATTTACTCATTAGATTACTTGTTGGACTCCTGATTTAACTGTGTGTTTTCTTAAGTCTTCTGGGTTCAATTTTGCCCAGTTTTAGTAAAAATAAAACATTTCCCATGTGGTTGTGTGAGGAACGTTTGATCACATGAAACGTGAAGGTGCGTTTCAAAATGTCTTGTAAACTTCAAGTGAACTAATGCGACGTCATGTGAATAACATGAAAAATAAAAGGACATGGTCTACATGTGCCTATTTCACTTATGTTATAGCAGCTCATAGCTTCTTTTTTATTCTCTCTCATAAAGTTAGAACAAACTGATAAAAAACCTCCTGTCATATTGTCATATTGCAGAGAAACAACATTGTGTCTCGATTCAGAAAATAAAGCATTAACACGTGATACTCTTTCAATTGATGTTAGATAAATGTCTCCTTTCATTTAGATCATCAGATTTATTTTATGTGGAGATTGTGCACCATTCAATTCCCAATTTAACACAAAATAATTATTTGATAGGAATTTAACTCTATTTCCCAGTTTGCTTTGCAAAGTTATGGAAGGAAGGATAAACAAGCTCATCTTTTTTGTGTGTAGTATGTATGTGTAGTTGTACGTGTTTCTACATATTATGTATATTAAAATGAGGCGGATATCATTTTTGGTTTTGCTCAGTTTATAGATTTTAGTGATTTCTTTGTTCTGATGGTTCCTTTTTTCAAGCTGCAGCACAAAGACACCAAGCCCTTTTTCAGTATTTCCTGCTACAGTCATGACACCTACAGGCTGAACAGGGTAATGACATTAAATCACTGAGCTCAGGTTTGCAGGTACTGTAAGCTCTTAGATTCCCATTCCTGGTCGTGGAGTACTCTTTTCTTGTATATTTACGCGTTCCCCCCATTTTAACCCTGTTAATTTGCGGATTGGTTAAATTGCGTATGTGAACACTCAAATGCATAAAACAGGGTGGTTCTCTGGGAACCAGAAATGAGAACGTTTGCCCACATGGCATGTGCTGTTTTAGCATATCCTTCCCCACACCATTTCCCCTTAGTTGAATATCTTTCACTACTGTAATGTATCACAGTACACAACTCTGCTCTGCTCTTTGTTCTTTTTCCTGCTCTATCCAGGACAAGGGTTTGTTGACCTGCTTGGAGCAAACACTTCAGCATTGGTATAGACTTCAGGAGAAAAGGGGCCCAGAAATCATTCAAATTTTGAACGCTGTAAAAAACTCAAGATGAAGCAGGTGTCACGGTGGTGTAGTGGTTAGCACTGCGGCCTCGACCTCCAGGTTCAAGGATTCAATTAATTCCTCTGTGTCTGTGTGTATGCAGTTCGCATGTTCTCCCTGTGCTTGGTGGGTTTCATCCAGGCAATCTGGTTTTCTCCCACAGTCCAAAGAAATTTACAGTATATTAGGCTAATTGCATTCCCAAATTGCCTGCAGAGTGTGCGCTCTGCAATGGATTGACACCTTGTCTCATATGTACCCAACCTCATGCCCAAAGTCTACTGGGATAGGTTAATCAGGCTAATGCCTGATTTGCTGCTAAAATCGAGCTTTGTTACTGCAGTCATCCTATGACAGGGAAAACGACTTAACCCACAGCACACAATATAGGAAACAACAAACTGATAAATTCCCAATAAAATCACTTCACCTTAAACTCACTGCCAAGGTCAGGGGAGCTGTGGTATGCACTTCCTCTCAGTTCCTGCGATAGAAAATCAGCAAGGGTGTGTTTCAAGCAGCATGGGGATGCATTCTGTATTCAACACTAGAATGTATTCTCAGGCGGTTTAGGCACTAATAACCCTATGCGCACAACATTTCTATACTATATGAATGTTTGGGTAGCCGCCGAGAGTTGAAATACAGAGACGTGGATACTGACTTCACAGTACAGCCAATAGCAATGAAAAGTAAATGTTTTCTCCTATACATGCTAAGATCCAGGTGAACTCTCTGTCTCTGTCTCTCTGACTATTTATTTATTTTTTATTTGACAGACTGATATAGGGCATGGAAGATTCTACAGTTTGTACTGGATATTTAAACTACTGATTTCTTAGAATTAAATTATATCAATAATAATTTTAAAAATCATCATAAATCATAATTTTTAGATTATATGGTGACTAGATTTCATTACTTGAGTAATCACATCACTATACTGTAGATCATGAGCATAACTTGAGTAATACAGAGAAATAGTTCAATTTGACCTTTAGGTGGAGCTCTTGTTCAATCAATATTTTATATATCCACAGT
>JAOVVB010000011.1:18392625-18405475 GCA_028570985.1 Heterobranchus longifilis | reverse complement strand
TGCTGGACCAAGGCCAGGAAGATCGTGAAGGACCTCAGCCATCCCAACAATGGACTGTTCACTCTGTTGCGGTCTGGAAAGCTATTACGCTCCCTGAAGGCCAACACAGAGAGACTGAGGAGGAGCTTCTTCCTGCAGGCGATAAGGTCTCTTAACCAAACCACCATGCAGAACTAATACAATCTTTTTACATCCATGGACACAATGGACACATTCATTCACGCATACCTACACCTACATATTTATGTTTACATACTGGACCATTGCACAAAGACACTTTAATAAGACACTTTTTATGCATATTTGCACACCCTCTCTTTTTTCACAAAATTTCTAAATTTTTACAATTCATATTTTTTCTCTATATTTTTTATATATTTGCTATAGTGTGAAATGTTCTATTGTACAGTATATTTCTATTTTTATTTCTATTTTTATGTACAGTATATTTCTATTTTTAATTCTATTTTTATCCTAGTTAAATTAAATTTTCTATTGTAATTCTTTTATTCATATTTATTTCTTATCATAAGCTTTAATTCTCTTTTTTTAAGGTCACTGGCAGTCGTATAAGCATTTCACTGCATATTGTACTGTGTATGACTGTGTATGTGACAAATAAAATTTGAATTTGATTCCAAATTACTAGTAGAGAGTGTTTGCATGCTTCTGTGGCCTGTGATGGATTGGCACCCCAACTAGGAAGTACCCTGCCTAGTTCCCTGAGAGTATAAGAGAAATTAGATGATTTATGTGGGAAAATGATGCATAACCACAAACACAACTGCAGGCTGATTTGTCCACTGTGTCTAAACTGAGAGAGATGGATTTACTGCTTTTTGAAAAAATACCACCAAAAAAATTCACACTTAGTTTGTTTAACCCAAAATAGTAAATATTTTGCCATTTGTGCTTTTTATCTCGCTAAAATATTCTTCATCAGTTTACAATAATTCTTGCATCAATTCTTAAAACTGAATAAATGGAGTTTTCTTATGTAAACTACCTAATTTCAAATTAATATTTATCCATACTGTAATTAATGCAGTATTCATGTTTTGTAATTTTCCTTCTATTCCCCTGACCTTTAGATCCCAGCATGCCAAGCGTGTGTCGCCTGCAGTCTCTCTTTCTCTCTCATAATTACATGGTGTCTAAGCTGCAGGAACAGGAAGTGAACGGCTGCACTTTTTCAGAGAGATTCTCCAACCCAGAAGTGCATGTCATCAAGCTATGGTCTGCTGGCTCAGGACTCTGTGGGTGCGCTGAACACATTGAACATACCGTCCCAGTTTTCTTGACTTATTCAGTCATTCTCAGATTTTACCCAGAATTGGTTGCTGTCAGTGGCTCAGCAGCTTTAATGCTCCACACTGTTGAAACTGCTGGGCCCTTTAGGAACCTTAATCCTGTCTGCTCCAGGAGGTGCCATATAAAGGTTGACCCTGTGCTCTGACCCCAGCATTGTAACTGTGCTGAGATATGGAAAGAACAAAGAATTTTACTGGGCAGTAATGTATGTGGGACAAAAAAGAATAACTTAATTTAGCACTTGTTCCAAAAAAGGATGGAACACTGTGGATGTGTATAATCACATATGGCATGACTACATAGAGCATTTGCTTAAAATCCATCAGCCAGCATCACCCTACTGGTGATGTAGACCCTTGCTCAAGGGCCAAACAATGGAAACCTGGGGAGCAAGGGCTTGAGCCACTGATTGTTTAGACTAGTAACTCAGTGCCTTAACCCCTTTGAGCTACCACTTTTAACAATAAATCATAGCCTATAGATATTTGCAGTGTGGGTATAGGAAATAGTCTGACACATAAACTCCAATGAGAGGATTGCTGTAGCTCTTAAATAATGGCATTTAATACACAAATAAATTTGGTCTAATAAAAATGCTTGCTTAGTTCAATCTGGAAAAGAAATCCGATAAAATTCTACCTGGACTATGTTTCATGCATTGTTCTTAGGTCGTTACAGGTGGAGGTGTCCGTCTCTCTGCTGCCCCCGGTGGCTGATGCTGGGTGGTGTAATGTAGTGCTAGTGTTAAGCAGTGCTGTTCCGGTAAATTGGGCTCTTGTGACTCCGGGTCTCCGTGGCCACATCACAGTTTACGTAAGAAGTACTATCAAAACAATCACACATTGTTAACCGTATAGTTGATTCCACATTGTCTGTCACTCTCAATCCTTTGTCCTTGTCTCGCTCTTTCTTTCAGTCATCCCACAGTGTGACACCGCTGTATCCTCCCAAACCCGACCTCACCATGAGTAGCACCATTGTCCCAGACCTCATTGTAACCCCTGACTTGCTCACCTGGGCCAATCAGAATGGTTATCCATCTCTGATGTCATACACTGAAGCCCATCTAGCTAATCGCCTTGTGATCAAGTTGAAAGGGAGTGGGGCAGGTAAGGCCAAAATCTTAGCCTCTGGGTGTCTCCTAACAGGCAAATACATTTTCATTAGGGATAGTTGATAAAATGCCCAATAGTTATTTGTTTTGTAGTTAAATTTCAAATTCTAACATTAGGTAACATAGTTAGCTATTGTCTCACAGTCTTCCCTCATACTATAGACCTGTACACAAGAATGTGTGTATGACCTAATGGCCTGGAATATGTCCGTGCCATCAGAGAAGAAAAACTCCGTAGATGTGATAACCTGATCATTCAGTACATTCAGGTCGTCAGCTGACTTTTATTGCCACATAACATTGCTGAGCATAGACCAGAGCAACTGAAGCAACCACAGTGGTACAGTACTGTTAAAAAACATCTTAGGCACATGCTAAAAGATGATGTGAAGCAAACACAGCTTCAGAAATAGTAAAAATAAATGGTTCTGCAGAAAAAAAATCATTAGAGCAATAAAGTGTGACAAACTAAACATCAAAAGTCCACATTTGGTGTGATCAAAATGTTGAGTAGAAGGGACATTATGAGCAGTTTTATGTCAGATTACCTTACAGCAGCCATCTCTTTTTTGGACGAATACAGCGCTTTGCCCTCAAAGTAGGCATGGCTATATACTCGTCACTCCACAGAGCCAATCAACATGATAGTTACCGCAAATACACAAAGTAAGCAAAAGACACAGAAACGACAATAATGGCCCTACAAAGTGCCCAAATACTCACGAAACACAAACAAACGTGTGACACTGCATGGCTTCCTCAAAAAAAAGACAAGTAGACTATGAAAACATTGCCTTCAAAGATGTACAGACAGATCATTGTATGTTCTTTCTGCGGGAAGTTTAAAATCGGTTTGTGTCATATGATCCGAGACCTTGGTGATAATTAAAGCAGTAATGTAAAGTGCCACTCTGCGGGTCATTAGAGCAAATATATCCATAGACAGCAATCTTAAAACACCAGTCTAAGGTGATATCCGCACTGAGAGTGTTAGCTGCTCAAATCAAACTGTTATATAATATAATAATCTACTTTAAACAGGGAGTGTATTTGGCTGATGACGAAAGAAGTTCAACTTAGCGTAAACAAGGCGTAAGTTACTCAACCATACTAAATTAGATTTCGTATATGTATTACTATACATAAAGTGAATCAAACCCAGGATCAGGATCCTATCCTTATACATAAGGCAACTCAGTATCTGCTAACACACATGCACACACACACCACTCACAGGACAACTCGTACAGAACAGAATGTAGGACAATATAGTAAACACGCCGGAGAATGTGAGCAAGCATGGCCTTCAGTGGGTGTTTTCCTAATTTCGGATCTGATTAAACACACTGACGTCCTTCACAGGCTCCAGGCTTACATGCAAAACAACATTGTTGTCTGTGAAATAAGGATAAACGAAACTTTGATTTGAGTGATGCAGCTTGAAGTGAGGTCACAGGAAGTGTTTAATTCCATTTGTCCCACATGAGACACTTACTGTACACTTGGGCCAAGTATTGTAGAAATAAGTAACTTCCTGCTGTCACTTATAGTACACCAGCTGTACACACTCATTTCATCATTCACTTACATATCGTCTGTACCGCTCTATCCTGTATACTGGGCCGCGGGGAGCCTGAAGCCTATCCAAGGAGATTTAGGGAAACGCCTATTAGCCTAACCTGCATGTCTTTGGACAGTGGGAGGAAACCCACCAAGCACGGGGAGATCATGTGAACCCCATGCACACAGACCTTAGGTGGGAATCGAACCCTCAACCATTAAGGTCCAAGATGACAGTGCTAACCACTAAGCCACCTCGTTTCATTACCAGCCTGTTTTTCTTTTTCTTTCATGAAGACAAGTTTGTCGTGTTACTTCTTCAGACCTCCTCCTGTGCCTCCTGTGGCTTCCCTGTGTCTGAAACTGTACTGTTCCCGATCTGATTAAATGCGCTGATGTCCTCCAGAGACTCCAGAGTGCTAATGTAAAACACGATATAAGAGATATATTTTTAAAAACAGACCACACACACATCACTTCATAGTCCCGATTATGAAAATACATGAGTGCTGAAGACCTTGATTTGTTCATTTAAACATGAAAGTAAACAGATTTAAGATAAGACCGTGAAGGTTGTAGCAAAGGCTGAGGCTTAAGTTACACACTCTGTATTAGAGACTTATACTTGAGGCGCAGGAAATCAAAACTATCTGGAGTTTATGGTTTCTTTATCACTTTCCGCTCACACACACACACACACACACGCACACAGTGCAGGATGCCAGGGAGGCGAAGGTGGAGGAGACCTGGCTGAGACAGTGGCTGTCTCGTGAGGTCGGAGATGGTCCAAGCAGCAGCAACGTCGTCAGCGTGCAGTGTGTGGATGGACGCCTCGCTGTCTCTGTCGATAAAAGCTCCTTACAGGTCAAACTCTAACACACACATTGCCATATTGTCTTTTTTCTACACTGTAATCTGGAATTGATAAGGCAGCATGTTCTTAAACATGAATTGTTTTTTTTCCCTCACACACACACAACCACACTTCTGCGTGCAGACTCTCGCTCTGTCAGTTTCAGCTGTGACCCTGAGGGACCCCTCGTGCCAGGCACGGTCCAACGGGAGCCATTTCCTCTTGGCAGTTCCAGTCATTTCCTGTGGGACTGAAGGAGACATGGAGCAACACGGCAGAGAAGTGCAGTACAAAAACACGGTGAGAGAAAAAGACAGAAGCGACACAGAGATTCGGAGGGACAGACACAAGCAGAGGGAGAGACAGATGGTGAGGGACAGGGAGAAACATAAGAAGAAATATAGGAAAATTAACACAGAGACAGAGACAAAGAAACACAAAGCAAGAGAGACAAATGAGGAGAGGTATGGGTATATGTACTGTATAGGTAAAGAAATAGAAAGACAGACAAAGGACAGTTAGCCAAAACTAGGTATTGGTGCAAAAAAGTGTCTCACCTTGGTGAAATAGTACAGTTTTAGATAGAATCATATAACACCATTTTTCACTTATATATTTATATTTCACATTATAACACTTGATTCTTCACATGAAAAGACATAAAAAGGATTTAATTCTACAATACAAAATTGTTAAGATATTGCAGCATGAATTTGACATGGTTACGGGCACCTTTTACCAAAACCAGAATCATTTTATTTAAGTAACAATTTTTATAGGTCATATGCTTCTAGAAGCTTACACAAATATTAGTATCAATACTAAAGGAAATATGAATAATTATGAATAACTGTCCAATAATTCTGGTTAACACATACAGTATACCATTCAAATTCCAGAGCTACCTCAGTGCTTTTCATGAGAGATGATTTTTGAGAAATTCTTAAAAAGCAAAAAATCCGTAGTGTCCGTAACCATGTCAAATTCATTCAATATCTTAACAATTTTACATTTTAGAATAATATTTTTTTTTCAGGTGTATGTCTTTTTATGTGAAATCTAGATTAAAACCATTAACAGATTTGAACTTTAAAAAAAATAATGGACACTACATGAAAGGGCATGAAATTGTATTTTGCAAATGCGTTTCAAAAAGTGTAGCACTGTCGCCTTGCACCTGCAGGTCCCAGGTTCAATTTCCGCCTAGGGGTCTGTGTGCAGGAGTTTGCATGTTCTCTCGTGCTTGGTGGGTTTCTTCCAGGTACTCCAGTTTCCTCCCACAGTCCAAAGACATGCAGATTAGACTAAGTGGTGTTCCCGAATTGCCCGTAGTTTGTGAATGTTGACCGGAGGACCTACCACGGTCGTACAAAATAGGAGTAAATACAACAGTAATCATCATCGGCCTCCACGGTCTCTAGTTGGACTACAGAGGTTCCTGGATGCATGGAATAAATATACTCTTTTTGCACATTTGTCCCACTTAGGGGTAACATTAGCTGATGTGAGAAGCATCTAACCAATCACAGGTGAAACTGAATTCCTGTAACCAATTATAACGCAGAAGGTGAGATTTGGCTCAAAAAAAGGGAGGCTGAACTTAACCTCCAAGTTAGAAAGAAAAAACATCTTCTTTTTATACTTCCTCTGTTATATTTCCAGCCGATTAAATGCACCACCGTTTTTATATAGAGTTGTCAATAATTGAAATATTTCACTTTTTTAATATGTTTGAGGTGATAAATAAATATTGGCAGGCAAAAGATCAATTCGGGGATGTAACGCAATTTTTTAAAATTATCATTAAATGTCGCGGTCCTGATTCTGAGCGATGCATTTAACTCCCTTTCTGGAAGTCATTTGTGCAAGATGGAAATGGTTTGTTTTTCCTACAAAAGTCATTAAGAAATTAATTAATGTAATGTCTATACGTTTCACCTACATAATTTAAAAGTGTACATCTGTATTAAACACTGATCCATCGATTTGATCAATTAAACTGACTGATTAAACTGCGTAACTCTTATAGACTGACACTGTAATTAACACTGAGTATTTGAACTAAGACATTTTTTTTTTTTGTGCCTAAACCACAATAGATTTAAAATAAAGTAAAGCAAGATGTGATTGAAGTTAAAGTTTAGACTTTCAGCTTTAATACAGTCTTTGATGCCTGTCAGTGAAGTCTGGAGCTCATGGACATCGCCACAGTTTCCTCCGTCAGCTTCTTTACCTTTGCTTTACTGCAGCTGCCTTCAGTCGCTGTGTGTGAATGTGTGTCTGTGAGTCTTTCTGCCTTCAGTTTTTCTTCAATAAGTGGAAAGCAGCTCAGCTGGTTTCAGGTCAGGTGACCGACTCAATCCATTTAAGGACGTTTCATTTCTTTGCCCTGGGTTTCTTTCACTCTACATTTTGGGTCCTAGCATTTGCGTCCATGCCATAAGACTGCCTTCACCAAGTTTAATGATAATGTGGTGTGCTTTGGAGGATGAGCCCTTTCTGTCCTTCTTCTTATTCTTCTATTTCAATCGTTCTGGTAAAAGTTTATCTCCTATCAGAACTGAGCAAGATTTCAGGAGGGTTTTTTTCAGCATAGCTTGTTAAGGTAAACACTCTGTGTTTACATTCATAAAGTTGTCTCCTCCAGAGTGTTTCTGACTTGGATAATAAATGGGTGTTGAGGCACAATGAGAGCCGTACATACAATATAGAGTGTTCTGTTTTTTTTGTTTTTGCAATATCTCAGCTACATAAACTGCATGAGCCGTTCCTGTCAGATCGTTAAAGTCTCGCCTTTTCCAACACCAAAAACGGTTTGCCTTATTTATTGTACATGTATTACACTTTTTTTACTCATTAATTTTTTTCCATTAAATTTGGTGTGCATTTCATTAATCATGACTTATATACAAGTCACCTAAAAGTCTACTGGCACTTATATTCTCTTACAGCCTGGAGTTAATTATAGTGTCAAATAATTTTAGTGAACCAAACTGAATGATTCAACTAAAAACTTGTGAGGAAATTAGAGAGTGGAATCATTTTAGTGTCCCAAAGTAAATGAATCAAAACACACTTACCCAGAGCGCCTTTAATTTATTTCTTTGTACTCTTTAATACACCTGAGCAGTTGAGGGCTTTGCTCAAGGGCCCAGTAGTGGTAGCATGGTGATGCTGGGGTTTGAACCCATGACCTTCTCATCACTAGACCAAGGTCAAAGGAAAAAAAGTACCTGACCAAAAAAAGGGCTGCATATGCTAAGATTTACTTTTTTTTGACAACATATTAGTGCATTAAAGAGTCAAATCATTAGTGTACTGTAGTGTCCCAAGTTAAATGATTCGACTGCGAAATCAGACAACCCAATCACTTCGGTGCACCAATCTAAAGAACTCAGCTACAAGCTAGGAAGTTACAGAGTGTAAATTATCTGAATTACTCATGAGAGAATTAGCGAGTCGAGTCAGGTTAGTAGATTCGAATCATTTTAATGTCCTGAATTAAACATACAGCTATGAGTTAGTGAGGAATATTCTGAATCAATGAATCCTTTAAGTGTACCGGATTAATAATCATAATGATAGAGCCTCCGAGTGGCGCAGTGGTAAAGCGCTCGCCCTATCATCCGGGGAGTGCTGGTTCGAACCCCGGGTTATGCTGTTTTCCTCTCACAGCCGGAGGCACAGAGAGAGCTGATTGGCCGAGTTCTCTCAGGGGGGAGGGATGAGAGGTACTGGCGCTCCCACATTAATGTGGGAGCCCCCTAGTGACGGGGAGAAATTGGACACGACTAAATTGGGGAGAAAATCGGGGAAAAATAATTGGACAGCAACTAAATTTATAAAATAAAATTAAAAAAAAATGGTGTTAATGCAACCTCCTGGATGCCCACCGCCAAAAAAAAAAAAAAAAGAAAGAAAAAAAGAAACAAAAACCAAGAGTAATATATCTGCCGCAATATGGCAGCAGCAGCAATGTGACCGCGCACTCAATACGCAAGTAATGGTAGCAAACGGGTGTCAGGATCGGCACACGAGGGTAGCTGCAGAAACACTCTAATGTGTTTTTCCCCAGCATTTGTGAGAGCCCCTTGATGCTAGTTAGGAACTGGAAAATTCTTGCTCTTTAGTCACTTATAGGCTATTCTTGTTTCAGTTTCTTTATAATTTACATGAAATAATAAGAGAATGGAATTTGCTGTTTTTTTATTGCCTTTAAAAAAATATATAATTTTTACATTTATTATGCTATCTCAGATCTTAATTATATTTGTGCACTGCCGTTTAGAATAGTTATTTTTTATGCTATAAATAAATAAATAAAAATGTTATTTTTCTTATCCTGTGTACAGGGTCGCAGTGGTCAGGAGGACTTGGAGCATGATGCAGGGTACACCCTGGAAAGGATGCCAATCCATCGCAGGGCACACGCACGCACGCACACACTATTTGGGAATGCCAGTTAACCTAATCAGCATGTCTTCAGACTGTGGGAGGAAACCAGTGTAACCAAAGGAAACCCACCAAGCACAGAAAGAACATGGAAACTCCATGAGCACGGGCCCCCCAGGCGGCAATCAAACCAATTGACGCTGGAGGTGCAAGGTGACAGTGTTAACCACTACGCCACTGTGCTGTGCCATTATAAATAAACAATACTCCAATAAACAGAACACTTTAAAAGACATAATTCAATAACCCCCAACACATCTGTGATTAGTGATTGGCCCCAAAAACCCTGATCGGAGCACCCCTATTAATATTTAGGATTATATTACTTACTTTCAAGCATGTGAAGTTGACAGTTCAATCATATTCCAAGTGCTTTATTTCAAATCCATTGAGATAGTGTACAGAAGCTATGATAATATTAATAAAGTGTCACTATTCAAATGACTGTAGGCATCAACAAACCATGTGGGAAAAACACTGTTGTAGTAGTGCAAAAAGTCATCTTTTCTTAAAAAAAAAAGTACAATAAAATAAAAAATCCATCCATTCTGCAAAACATCAAACAGCAACCCAAATGATGCATGCATGTAAATAATGACCTGAAGAAGAGAACAGTCCTAAAGTGAAACAAAAAACTAATCCTAATCCTAAATAGAAATAAATCTTCAGATAGATTAAAACAGGACGGCTTCGAAATGTGGAAGTGTGCTTTCCCCCCTCTCTGCCCCATTTACTTAAATTGTGCAATAAGAAAATTCTTATCTACTTTACGATTGACTTCTGCTACATCTACACTCTATATAATCTGTGGCACTGGAACTGAGCTTTGAGTTAGGAATCCCTTGTCCTGCGCACGTGAGAGGAGATGACAAGCACATGAGTATTAAAGCAAGTTGCAAAATCTAATTTCTCTTAATCTATTTGCAGGTTAGTGGATGCAAACCGCATGAATAGATAGATAAATAAAAATGCACCATGATGATACAAGTGCAAAATAAAAACAAAAAGTAATTCAAATAAAGTAATTCCAAAATACTACATTAATCAAAAAAAATAAAAAATAAAATAATAATAATAAGTATGCATTTCAACTTGGCTTTTTTAGACATCAAGGCATGCCGTTTTTATATCAAAAGGTTAATAATGCGTTAAGACATGATGTTTAAATGTGATGCTTTTACATGCAGAATAGAGTAAGAAGGCAGAAAAAGCTCGCAAGGACATGCATTTTATTTACATTTCTACATTGAACATCATCCTCCTCCTCCTCCCGTGCATCTAATAAACATGTGGTGTTTGTGTGCGTTCGAGAAACGCGGTATAGTTTCGGTTTAAGCGCGAGGACACGGCTGGAACTTGGCCTCGTTACGCGGCTGCTACATTCTGCTACATTGTAACATCTTACCTTCTTTAGCGCCACTGATTGATATTTTTTTCGGAGGGAGTTTACCGCTTTTTTTTCCCCTACAAGGGCGAGAAAGCAAGACTTCCCACCAATCTGCGCGCCAAAAAACGGTAACAGGCAGCCTGGATGCACACCGCCGCATGTGCAAAAAAAAAAAAATCTGTTTTTAATTTTTTTCCCCCAAACGCGACAAAACAAATTGCACCGCAAACACGCGCTGAACGTATCTTCGTTGTTCAAAGCAAATAAAAAGACAAAATGGCGCATTGAATGACAGGGAAGTGACGTCCTATCCCTTAATTAGCATATTTCAATCCTGACCAATGAAACGCCAGTGCCCAAAAAGTCCACAAACTCTTAATAAACGCCCTCAACTGCATTCCCATCATGCTTCACTCCAAGCCTACGTTGATTGCCCTGCTCACGTGTGAAATTGAAGTTGATGACTTCAATTATGTCAATTCCAATTCATATATTTGGCTTGCTACATCTCATAAGTGGGCGGGACTACTGGAGCTCAGCCACTAGAGGGCGTCTAGGGACTTCTGGTCGCTCAGCAACTGCAAAAAAAAAAAAAAGTAGGAGGGCTTTCTGCTGGCTGAAGTCATATCACCCCATAAGTTACTGGCCAATGAGAAACCAGATATCATTACTATTCTGTTCTCTGTCTTAAGAAAAAAATATTTAGAAAAAATGTCTAATAGCTATGTGGAAGGTTGCAATCTGGAAAGGTCTTTCAGTTAGGAGTTAAAGTTCTTAATTATGCATAATACATGTCAGAGTAAGTTATAGGCCAAAAATTGTATAAAAATCGTAACTTTTTTAAACAATTATAGCTCTATGTGCAAATTTTGCCAACGTTAAAATTGTATTTTAACCACTTGTAGCTACAGAGAGGCTGGGCTTTATACAACTAATGAATGTTTATAGGATTGAAATTTGGCGTCATGGAACAAAGCATGTTGGCTCGAAAAAATTACGCTAACTTACGCTTTTCTTGAAGATCGTAATGACTACGAAAAAAAAATAATTCCACAAAGTAAAAAAATAAAACTCTGTGAACCTATGTGAAAAATTTTTGAGGACCAAAAAATTTATTATTTTACAATAACGTGAGTACTAATAAAAAACTAACAAAAAAACTAACTTAGCGTGCTAACTTACGCTTATCTTGAAGAACGAGAAAAAAAACATGCAAAGGGTGTGAACTTGAACATACATATATATAAATTTTTTGAGAACCCAAAACAAATTACGTTATAATAGTGTAAGCACAAATGTACAAGCTAGCGCAAAACATCGCTATTTTAATGATTATATATAAATATACACATATGCATGTGGGTAGCTACGTCTGCAGACACGGTACATTAAATTAAATATAACTGTTGAAACAACATGTGCAAAAGAAGCGTGAAATTTAACATAACTGAAAAACAATATTCACAATTTAAGTTCAGTATAGATAAATATTATGTCATAACGAAGAGCTTTGCTATGTTGTGCTGCAGTTGCCATGTTTGTAATGTGCGTGTACTTGAATAAATAATCTAGCTTGCCTATAAATAATCTTATTAGCATTTCTGGCTGAGGAAACATTCAACAGATATCAAACTCATTTAGGTTGACCCTGTTAGAAGTGATAAGGATGTTAAACAAATACTAGCTACATGCGTCAAAGTAGCTAGAATTTGTAGACAGTAGGTAAGCTAGTACATACTTAATTACATATGAAAGTTACATTTAAAAGTAGATCAATCTTCAACTGTATAGACAATGAAAAGGCAAAAACAATTAAAAAAAGATGCTCTTGAAAAGGGGCTGTTCTAGCATTTGGAACAATTCCGAATGAACACTAAGTAGACTTCATATTTATTAGACCTTAAGATAAAGCTTGGAATAACAGGATTAACACTGAGGTAACTAATTACCTCAGTAACTATACATTTATTATATACATGTGTGAATAATACAATTTCTAAATCCAACAAGTGAAACTTTTAGAATGTATACAGTATAATGTTTCATATGGCCAAAGACATTACTAGGAGCAGAACAGTAATCTACCTACATAGTCTAAATATGAAGACAATCTCCTTTATAAAGCAGAAATGATGAATGCATTCATAGTAAACAGTAATAAGAAATCTTATAT
>JAOVVB010000011.1:18372639-18385127 GCA_028570985.1 Heterobranchus longifilis | reverse complement strand
CAGGGTAACAATTACTTCTATTTCATATGACCCTGTATCATACCACCCTGTCACTGATTAATATCCTTTCACAGCCTAACCCCTGTAAGAAGTGTCTTTTTTCTTACTTTGTGATTTTTTATGGATGTATGAAAAAGTGATGATTTAGTTTGAGCTGCTTTTCAACCGAATTCAAATGAATTATTTATAGATTAAATAATTTTAGAATACTACAGTAATTTGTATATGTGTTTATATGTGTGTGCGTGTTTGTGTGTGAGACTGATGTGTTTCAGTGTTCCTATCATTCCTCAGAGACACCATTAAAGTAAAATTGTCCTCGCAAAGTCGTATTCTTTTTTTCTATTCTTTTAACAAGTTTATTTATTTATTTATTTTTATCTCACAGATAGGATGGTCACCTTATTTATAGCTCCACTATGGGGAAACAAAAAACCTCTTTAGATTGGCCAGGGTTCCTCCACTTCTAGCTTCTGTCAGTCACAGAGACAATCAGTGACATCTGTGAGTTTGTGTATGTAGAACAGGAGGGATAGCACTTTCCTCTCAATGTGTTAAGCTGCCAGGTGATGTTATACTTCAAAAAAGATGTCGTTGGTTGACTTCACCAATTACGCACATGAAAATGAACCATTTTAGTTTTTTTTTTATTTGCATATGAACAGTGGGAAGTACGAGAGTAGATATTATGGTGAATATACATTTCCTTTACATTGCGGGTTTAGATATTTTAGCATTGAGCGCTAACTCAGGTTGCTTTGGTAGGCCGTGCTGCTGTTAGCGCCGCAGTGTGTCTCGAGGTGCCGCTGCAGGTCCAGTTTCCTCTGGAAGCTAAGCGGGCAGTGCAGGCAGCGGAAGGGTCTGTAGCTGCTGTGTTTCCTGCTGTGAGTGATCAGGTTGGAGCTCTGACTGAACGCCTTCCCACACACCACACATACATGGGGCTTCTCACCTGTAGGTGATAGAGAGAAAGGTAATGAGAAGAACAGGCCTGAGGAAGGAGATCACTTCATCACAGACGTGAGGTTTCATGATCGTTATACTGCTTTTTAAGCTGTTAAAATAGCAGAATGCTAACAAATTCTCAAAAATCCCACTCGCAGCACCTGATTTGTGTGTTGTAGGGAAATGTTTTTTTTTTTATTATCATGTTAGTTTCAGCATTTCACCAGAGAAACATTAAGTTGTACTTGTATTGTCTGGAATACTTGAAGAATGACTGGCTACATTTGTGGTTAATTTACAGTCCATATTCCAGACAAATAATAACGGCGTAACCAAGATAGTTTCCTCTGAAAATATTAGCATAATACCTCATGTACTCATGTAAATTATTCAGAGAATTACATTAAGCATTCATATTAGCTTGTGGTTGTATTGATTATTAGCGTAGAATACATAGCTATGTTTGCTAGTTGGCTAAGTTAGCTAGCCAGTTTTCAGCTAAAGATCGAAGAATTATTAACTTCCTAAATTATCCAATTTTTAGGTTAAACCACAGATATAGTACATGATGTCTGCCAGTAATCTATCTTGATTAATTAGAAAATTATCAACTGTACTTGCTAGCTAGTGAAGTTATCCGATTTACTTTTCTGTACAAACTACAGATGGCTACATGATGTTGTGTATTCACAGTCTAAAAGTGGTAAAAGGAGGATTATCCAAACTAAGATTAGCTAAGCAAGTTTTCATTGCAAACATTAGCTATGTTAGCTTTTATCTGCGTTTTACTGAATACACCACATATCATTACATAGACAGCTAAGCCAGTTAGCAAGTTGTGGCCTGTAAATGTTACTGTAGCTAGCTATATTTTGTTTTTATTATAAAGAAAAATAACTAACTAGGTTAGTTTGTGGCTACTTTGGTGTGGAACCATTAACTACATTGGCTTGTGCCACTGTTGCCTTTAGTTTATATTCTACATGTCTGTCACTTGAGGAAATTAGCTAGTCCAGTTACAGTAATAAAAGTGAGTAATGCTAGTTTGCGTTTGCAGTAGCACTGAAATAGAAATAAGGGATGAGGGACGGGATGGGGGGAATTGGGGGGAACTTGTAGGATATTTGTAAAATTTGTAAATAGCATGTCTAGTAGGCCTATTGTGCAAAAGTCTTAGGCACATGCAAAAAACCGCTGTAGAGCATGGACAATGTGCTTTCCGTTCTGATACTTAACCTTTCTTTAACTTTTAATGCTTTTGTAGTGACTCAATAATAAAGTCCTAAATTATGTAACATAGGATATAATTTCACACAGTTTCACTACAAAATGTTTATAATCTACAGAAAATCCATGAGAACTATCACATTACTCATTTAAATAACTTTCATGCATCGAAATGACCTCATACAGGTTTTGTGTATAAATAGAGGTCCTGAGCTCAGTCAGTGGAGTTTCCAATGCTGTAAGTTAACTTAAAAAGAGAAGCAGTTGAGGAAGTTATATGTCTCATTCGGTTCCTATTTTAAAAGCTTGATCATTTTTTTCATTAGCGTGTGGATATAATTTAGGACTTTATTACTGAGTCAGTACACAGCAAGGCAGGTTAATAAGCATACTGTAAGAGTTACACTGACCGATAGAGTGTTATATTTGAATACATATATAAAATTATACTCATACATTGATGATATTGCTGCATTTTTTCTAAACTGGGCACCTAATGGCTAAATTTGACGAGCATCAGGACATTGCACACCACCAATTAAGAGTCAAAACTAAACAATTTCACCTTGGAGTGTGTGTAGACTGGTTATATATTTTATTTCTTCACACAAAATAGAAGAATGGAATATACCTGTGAAACTGAACAGTTCAGTATATATTCACAGTGCTATGAATGAACTACAGTTTCATAGTATGATTAATTTTGATAGTTCCATTGTTGTACAGAGTTGGGCGTGCGCTCCACTTCACAACACCCCCTCGACCCCGCAGTCAAGCTTGCAGTGGGGAACCCTGAGGTGATGTCCACTTAGCCACATCCCTCCCCATTTCATACTCATTTTGTGGCTCACAAACAACAATCAAGGCACCAATGAGGTTAATTATCCCACACAGTGGCATAAAAAATGCGTTGTGCAAATGAGCAATAGAAAACCAATTGTGCAAATATTATTTTGCATGATAAGAACATGACACGGGCTGAGGGAGAGGAAGGGTTTCCTTCTATCCACAGACTGTTTACTTCTATCTCATAGAAATCACACTGTATTAGTAGTCTATTTTGTAATATTTCTTTCCAATAGATTTCACTTAGTTATTGTCACAATTACAAAATAAATCACATCCTGTCTTGATTCAATTGATTCAACAAGTGTTTTAGTTTCTAGTTGCGGGGCAATATGAAGGGTCATTAACCAGCTACATTAGTATCCATGTGTGTGTGTGTGTGTGTGTGTGTGTTTGTCTTACCAGTGTGTATGAAGGTGTGTTTCTTCATGTCAGATTTCTGGTGGAATCTCTTGCCGCAGTATTGACAGGGGTAAGGCCGAGTGTCAGAGTGAATCAGCAGGTGAGTAGAGAGTGTCGACGAGCGTTTAAACACCTTCCCACACACCTTACAGACAAAACTGCGCTCCTGCCACACACACACACACACACACACACACACATACATGTATGTACACCTTGTGGAGTGTTGTGGAGTTGTGTAGGATTATTTGGAGTCATGTTGCGTTGTGGGAAGTTATGGATCAAAACTTGTACAACTTGGTAATCCTGTAAAGCATTGCATCCATATATAAACCCACACACACACAGGTTTGTCTTACTTTAGCCCTGCCGTAGAAGCCAGCAGGGGGTCGGAGGCCATGATGCTGTGCGCTGAAACCCGGCTCAGCCAGTGGAACGGCGGCTCTGTTGATGTGAGACCTGCGCAGGTGAGTCACTAAACCAACAGCTGATGACAACACCTGAGACATGACACAACACAATACAATTACCATTAAAGAGGATAAGGGTTTAGTGTGTCATTAATGCTCACCACAGATCAAAGTGTCTGCGAAGTTTGATGATTCATAAACAGCTTAAATGAGTTCAAATACAGTCTAGTGAAATCTGAAAGATTTCTTTTATTATTCTTAAGAATTTGTAAAAATTTGCCGTAAAGTTCTACAGTTATAAATTATTAAAAGTTTAAATATTTCTTAAAATTTTTTAAACGTTCCAACGTGGAAAATGTTCCAAACAGCTTTGAAATGTGCAAAAGGAAAAGGAAAGGAAATTTGTTGCATTATGTAGTGCTATACAGAGTTGAGCAGAGCTCTAAAGAACTGTACAGTTGTGTTGTGTTGTGATGCTTTTTGTCGAATTTTGTAGAGTAGTTCAGAATCATTATAGAGTTGTATATTGTTGTCTGAAGTTATGTAGAGCTGTGTAGAATTGTGAAGGAGTTGTGTAATGTTTTCAAAACAATGTAACATTGTATAGTGTGGAGCTGTGTAGAGTTATCCAGAGCTTTCTAGAGTAATGAGGACTTTCATAGTTATGTGGAGTTGAGTGGGGTGGAGTAGAGTTATGTCGAGTTGTGTAGAGTGAAGTTTTGTTTAGAGTTGTGCAGAGAGTTGTAGGGTAATTTAAAATTGTGTAGAATTGTGTGATATTGTGTGGAGTTGTGTAGGATTGTTTGAAGTCATGTGGAGTTGTTTGGAGTGGTGTAGGGAAATATGGAGTTGTGTGGAGTGGTGTGGAGTTGTGTAGAGTTGTACAGAACTATGATGTGAGTAAAGTTGTAAAATAGTGCGGATTTGTGTAGAGTTGTGCGTAATGTGGAATTGTGTTGGCTTGTGTAGAGTTATGTGGAGTCGTGTTAAGTTGTGTAGTTTTCTAGAGTTGTGGAGAATTGTGAAGTGTATAAGAGTTGTGCAGAGATTTGTGAAGTAATGCAGAATTGTTGAGAGTTGTGCTGAGTTGTTCGTGGAGTTGTGTAGAGTTGTGTGGAGTTATGTTGATTTGTGTGGAGTCGTATATGGTCGTGTGAAGTCATGTGGAATTGTGTCGAGTTGTGTGGGGTTGTGAAGAGTTGGGCGGAGTTGTTTAGTTATGTGAGTTTTCTATAGTTCATATACAATTTCTCCTTTAGCCTACAGAATTTCTATGGACTTATAAAGCTGTGAGTAAAACTTTGTAAAATTATGCAGATTTGTGTAGAGTTGTCCGTGAGAAATGTGGAATAGTGTAGAATTGTGCAGTGGTGAGTGGATTTGTGGTGACTTGTGTGGATTTGTATAGAGTTGTGTGGAGTTCTATGGGGCAGTGTATTGGTCTGACCTTCTCACAGAGGGGACATTCGCACAGCGGTGTGCTGGAGGTGTCCTGCAGCCTGTGGCTCAGCAGCACCTGCACCAGTCGCTCCAGTTCCTGTTCCCTGTGGGAGCTAAGCGTATGGCTCAGTGGCGGAGACCACACTGTGGTGGACACCGGGGGGTGCTCACTGTCACCTGCCTGTTCATCTGCTGGGACACATGCCGTAAGGCATCAACCAAGAAAAGCATTACACTTTCACGTCTATTAGACATGTGCTCTGATCTATCAATTTGATTAGAAGCCAAATGTTCAAAGACCCTGTACTTTACCTGTTCTCCAGATGCCCCAGGTCTCAGCCTGGGAGGCGCTGTCTGGGTTGGTTTCCACAGGAACCCAGTGAGAAGTGGGGTAACTGGGAGCCAAGGGCAATTTGGGGCTGAGCGCTAGCGTATCAGGTGATCTGTCTCCGGTGGAGCTGCGCATGTTTCCGAGTTGCCCTTCAGAGTGGTAGGTGCGGGAGTGGGCAGGACGCGAGGAATGTGACCCTGCCCTCTTGCTCTTGACCAGAAAAGAGCGAGGCATTTCAAACAAGAGGTTACAGGAGGAGGAAGAACAGATGTCTAGAATAAAAGAGAAATAAAGCAGAGCGTTAGTGGGGCATGTTTCCTGACTTTATGCACTTTATTCATCTTTAAGACTTTTTTTTTGCACTAAATCTTGATTAGCCAGGTGTGTGTGTGTGTGTTTGTGTAACAGTTTCGATGTGGCTCATGGAAGTTTAGTGAAACACAGATAACAGATATATTGCTTCATCGCTAAAATATATTATTCTAACAGTTTTGTTATTGATATGGTGTGTGGACTAAAAGTGTATTGTACAGTAGAAAGGTCTGTAAATGGAAACAATAAAAGGAATAAAAGTATTGACATAAGAGAAATAATGAAAATAGAAATATAAGATCTTTTAGAAATTTAAAATTGCCTTTTATACGTTTAAGAATCCCGCATTCAGACTGGTTAGGAAGTGTTAATTAATTTCCTGTAACACCATTCCTGACAGTCACGCAGGTTTATATAAAGGAGTTTGTTCTAATATGTTTTCTAATATAATTTCTACAGCAACGGTTCATCTGTACAGCAGACATTTCATATAATTTAATAAGATGCTAATAATAAACAGAATTAAAAGCATGCGATTTGATGAAGAAGACATTTGAAACACTTATACATTGATGTTTTCTGTAAGGAGATGGAAGGAGTCTCCAGCATCTGCATTTTTGTAAGAGTCAGATTTGAAGCTGTAACTTTAAGATTTAAAGCTGACACCTTCAGGAATGAGGCGAACACAACAAGCTGCGTTATTTCCGAAGCGACAGAGAAGATTAATTTTCTCTGAGAGGATTAAAAACACTGCTGTTACAGAAAAATAATCAGCTTCAGGTACGCCTGCTACGTCGCTTCTCGCAGGTGTTGTTTTTCCCTCTTGACCTGGAGTGTGTTATGCTTAATGTAGAGTCATCGCTTATCGCTTATCATGCGCTCTCATCCACGCCAAACACAGGAAGGGAAACGGTTTATACACGAACATCACATTAAGAATATCAAAATCATGAGAATTCAGAAAGGATTTCACTGTTAATTCTAAATCTTGCCCGTCCTAAATCTAACAAGAATCAATCCTGAAAATCTTAGATGTCTAGACTTTAAAGAAATCTAACATCTGGTTTGATGCAATGTTTTAAAAATATAAAAATTATATTTACCATTTGTTGGATGCAGTTTCGTTTTATTTTCTACTGTGTCTTCTATATGATGCAGTGTGGTTTCAACACACACACACACACACACACACACACACCTGTGTGATTCAGTTAGGAATCCAGAGCCTGAGGTTTAGGTTTTTACCCAGATACACACTGTGGCCTTTTCCAGATGTGCTGAGCCTCGGGTGAAACAAACTCAGAACTCAACTGACATCAGCTTTGTAAATGATAAAATCCTGATTATATCTCCCTTTTGATTATATCTGACCTTCCCACACATCAACATGGGCTGTTATAAGATTAGATCATCAAATTTGGTTGGATTACTTTGAAAGATTTTGTAAAATTCTTTGTTTTAATTCTAGTATAATTAGCTTGCTTGATTTCATAAAATTCAATTAAGTTTATTAATCAAGGTACAATTCTTAAAATGGTTCATGTCAAAAGTTTATATTTCTGTGTTATTTGTTTATCAAGCAAATCTGTCATACAATCTTTTTTTTTTTTTACTTGGTTTGCCTAAACCAAAAAAACAATCAATCTCAAACAATCATGTATATATACATAATTGTTTAATATTGGTCATGTTTTATATCTATATATATATATGTATGTGTGTGTGTGTGTGTGTGTGTGCGTGTGTGTGTGTGTGTGTGTGTGTGTGTGTATATATTCAAAAGAGATTTTCCTCTAAAATAGCGACATTTACTATACATACTATAAACACTTAAAGGATCATAAATTAATCTTAATCTAAAACTAATTCTAGCTACATTTTAATCCTTTGAAAATTGATTTGCAAAACAATGAAGAACATCAAAGGCACAGAAAGTTTCATCAGTCTGATGATGATCCAATGACACAAAATCAATCACTTTTACACTTTTTTATCAAACAATAAAATATTGACATAAAATAAAATATTAAATAAAACATTAAATAATTCTACCAAAATAATATATGTTACACACACATATGTGCATCCACAGTGTAGATAAACTAAATAAATAAAAAAGTATATTTAAGCGCACAAAGTAAGCAGGACAAATAATAATTAAATAAATACCAATACTTATTATTATCATGTTTAATATTTTCGCGATCTCTGTATCAAACTGCTGCTTTTATTTCTGAATGTTATTAGACTTACCTCTTAAGTCATCAGCAGGACCTGAAGCCTGATGAACGACTGTGTATATGAGTATATGAGTATGTATGTGTGTGTGTGTGTGAATGTGTATGTGTGGTGGTAGTGGTGGTGGTGGTGGTGGTGGTATGTAGGCTTGTATGTGTGTATGTTCTCTGCTTTTGTACAGTCATCACACGATCAAGAGCTAATGTGATTGAACCAGACTGAGGTTGGACCGAGAGTGTGTGTCTGTGTGTGTGTGTGTGTGTGTGTGTGTGAGAGAGAGAGAGAGAGAGAGATAAAGAGAGAGAGAGAGCATACTTGGAGAAAATTTAAGTTTGTGTTTAACCAACAAATGAGACAACAATTGTTTGTAAGACATTGACCTTGTTTGAAATGTAGCTCTAAAACCCTCTAATAAGTTTATTAAGCATTAGTTTATAGAGTACTGTTAGCATCAGGATCTGTGAGTGGCCAGATCTTAAACACATTTATAACATAACAACATGTAATAAATCACATAAAGAAATAAACACATCGTTGTTGTCATGACAAGTTCTCAGTACAAAGACATTTATTTAGAATTTACAGAAGGAGTTTCCAGTGTCTGCGCTTTGTGAGAGACACTTTTCTTTATAACATGGGGAGTGTTCAAGATGGAGGAAAAACTGTGCTTTTCTGTCTTATTAACTTCAGGAGAAAATTAAGAAATTCCTGTTTATTAAAAAAAAAAAACTAAACTGCTGAAGTTCAAGATTAAATGCATTTATAGCAGATAAAAATGACAAAACGTTTGTTAATTATTGTTAGAAATTGCACTACAATTCATCACAAATCGATCAACAATTTAAACCTTAAGTCTAATCAAACACTTTTTAATACATTGAAGTGTTTTCAAAATTGTATTCACTTACACACTCTGAACATTTATTGTTGGATTTGTGGAACTAAAGTGAATCAAACAAACAAAAAAAAGAACAAAAACTTTGATTTTCACTACAAAGCATAACTTTCAATGTGATGAATAAGCTACAGAAGATGTTGTTTTCCACTTGGTATCTTCTGGATGGCTTTTTTTTAAAGGTTAAATAAATAAACTGGTCAGGAAAGTACACAAGTGCACAAACGTTTATACGAGCAACACACAGAGAATCTTAACTTCATGTTCGCTTGAAACTGCTGAAAGTTTACAAGTTCCTCTAAATGGTGGTCAGGAGGTGAGAAACTGTGCACTGATGGTATTGCAGACAGCAAAACAAAGCATTTTTAATCAAACCTGGCCATACACACACACAAGCTGACCTTCTATTGGTTCTATTGGATAATTAATGAAGCTGATTAAAGGTATAATCTAATTAAAAAAGATAAATAACCTTAATTTCACCCTAATCTAACCTAAGTAGGTTTTAGTTGAACATGTTTATAAAGTAAAAAAATACCATTTCATTTTGAAGACCAGCCAAATGTTCCCACAAGCTTAGTATATGTGTATGTAATGTGAACATGTGACAGGTTTGACGATGTAATGTCATTCGGCTGGTTACCATAAGCATGAGAAAACGTATTTTTTTTAAAATGTCTCAAAAGATTTCTCCTTCTTCCTATTAGTGTTAGACGTTTCAGCTTAGCCTATTGTTTTAGAGACACTAATTTATGATAGTGTTTCTGTCATAAAAAGTTGAAAATGGAATTCTTGCATATGATCACATTCACAGTTACTCTTCAAACAGAAGTTGACTTTTGCGTGACTTTTTTTTTCTATTCTTTTTTTTTTGTGATGCGACGTTTTTCGGAAGCTCAGATCTTGTCAAACCGATGTGAAGTGTAAAGCATTTTACCAGAACAGAGCTGATTCTTACTAGGCGTTTTTCTTTCTGAAAAGCATCACAAGCTAAAAGTCCCTAACGGACCGTGTGCTCAAAAACAACAGCTTATTATGTAACTCTAAACTTACACTTCAGTTTATTCATGAAAGCCATTTTTTATAGAAAGAGACTTACATCTAGGAAAGGTGTTGGAAATAGTTACGTAGCAGTGGCTGTAGAGCAAGTGATTGAGCAGAGCTTCTGTAAGATGAATCACCACAGCGTGGGCAAAAATAAACCTTCAGCCACACCAAACACTTGTGAGAATTTCTTGCTGTGGTTTTTTTGTGTGATTTCTATGAAGATTAAAGAAGATTGTTGGCTAATATTTCCTTAATAATCAAATAGAGTATAACCCCTCCACAGTAACTGTTTCTATGACCTGGTAAATGAAACCAAAAGACAGTGTTGATTTAAGGATCAGTGATTTTGGGGGGTGGGGGGTTTTGGGGAATGAATGTTTTATTTATATATAGCCTTTAATATACAATTAGCAAATGCACAAAATGTTGTAAATTAGCCTGCTAACTGTGTTATTTATTACATACATGTCATACTTTCTAATGATATAGCTAAAATATACAACACAGTAAAATATTTAAATGGTGCAAACATTGTCGCCAGCTTGTGGTAGACACTCATCTGTCTGTGGGAACTGTACACACAATCATTCACCAACAACACTTGCACGTTACAGGAACTCATCCGGAAGTTATTGCCACATCCCCTGTACAGACCTGACCTTGCTCCAAGCCATTTCCACATTTTTGGCACATTAAAGGAGTATCTGGGAGGGCAGCATTTCAGACGCAGATCATGGCTCTGCCATCCTGAGAAAACTTTCTACCTTGATGGTATCCAAGCACTAGTGAAATGCTGGGATGAATGCATTAGTGTAGCAGGGAAATAAGAGTATAGAGAAATATAGAGAAATAAGGGGAGTTTTTAATCTCATTACTGTGGCGTGTTTTTTAATCTGCACAATCAAAAGTCCCAGTTGTAGTTGAATGTCCATTTTTGTATTTTTTCAGTCAGTGATTATAAATCAGTAAAATGTGTAACAGGCTGGTATGATTAAAATGTCTTCACAAGCCAAAATCACAGTATAACTGGAAATGAATATTGAAAGAGTAAAATATCTGGCCTTCTTTTACCCATGATCTTCAGGAAGTTAAAATTATACTGTTGAATCGTACTGTTGAACAAGTGATTTGTGGGTTATTCAAGATAGTTATTAACAAAAAATGCATTATCTTACCCAGTTTATAGAATGTTGCGGAATGTTGCAGAAAGTCACAAAGTGTTTTTTCTCCTTTGCCAACAATTTGATCTTTAGATCTATTAGTTGACCTACTGTACTTTGTTCACATCATATACTGTATAATTATAACACAACCAATTTGAGATTTTTTTTCAGGTTTAAGTCTCAATTTCTGAACAACTAAAGGCACCATGAGCATCTGTCTGAACAGTGAGTTGACATTTAATTCCCAGATGAATGGACAGGTGAATCCCA
Source organism: Heterobranchus longifilis (assembly GCA_028570985.1). Classification (NCBI taxonomy): domain Eukaryota; kingdom Metazoa; phylum Chordata; class Actinopteri; order Siluriformes; family Clariidae; genus Heterobranchus; species Heterobranchus longifilis. The sequence continues at coordinate 18,373,601 of JAOVVB010000011.1, read as the reverse complement.
GGGATGAATAATCCTTTGTGAATCCCAGGGATGAATAAACAGCTAAAAACCCAAGACAGCAACAAAGGAACTGGTACATTCCAAATATGGACAACCACCATTAAGAGAGTCTTACATTACCCTAGCCCGTTGGACAAGCTAAAATCCTCTACACTAAGAACACCATCCAACACCAATCCCAATGTGAAGCATGGGGGTGTCGGCATTGTGTTGTTAGGAACTAGTGCATCTCTGAAAAGTGGATGCAGTGGTGTGAAAGTGTTTGCCCCCTTACTGATTTCTTATTTTTTTGCATGTCAGGACTTTGACTAGGCCACTCCAAAGTCATTCAGTCTTCATTTTGTTTTTCTTCAGCCAGTCAGAAGTGGACTTGGTAGTGTGTTTTAGATCATTGTCCTGCTGCAGAACCCAAGTTTGCCTCAGCTTGAGGTCACAAACAGATGACCGGACATTCTCCTTCAGGATATTCATGGTTCCATTCATCACAGCAAGTCTTCCAGGTCCTGATGCAGCAAAACAGCCCCAGACCATCACACTACCACCACCATATTTTATTATTGGTATGATGTTCTTTTTCTGAAATGGAGTGTTACCTTTACGCCACACATAATGGGACACACATCTTCCAAAAGGTTCAACTTTTGTCTCGTCAGTGTACAGAGTATTTTCCCAAGAGTCTTGGGGATCATCAAGATTTTTTCTGGCAAAACTAAGACGAGCCTTTATGTTCTTTTTGCTCAGCAGTGGTTTTCATCATGGAACTCCATGCAAACCATTTTTGCCCAGTCTCTTTCTTATGGTGGAGTCATGAACACCCATCTTAACTGAGGCAAGTGAGGCCTGCAGTTCTTTGGATGTTGTTGTGGGGTCTTTTGTGACATCTTGGATGAGTTGTCGCTGCGCTCTTGGGGCAATTTTGGTCGGCCGGCCACTCCTGGGAAGTTTCTCCACTGTTCCATGTT
>JAOVVB010000011.1:18360816-18371705 GCA_028570985.1 Heterobranchus longifilis | reverse complement strand
AGCTTGAGGTCACAAACAGATGGCCGAACATTCTGCTTCAGGATATTTTGGTACACAGCAGAATTCATGGTTCCATTTATCACAGCAAGTCATCCAGGTCCTGAAGCAGTAAAACAGCCCAGACCATCACACTACCACCACCATATTTTACTGTAGGTATGATGCTCTTTTTCTGAAATGTGGTTTTTTACTTTCACCACACACATAATGACACACACCTTCCAAAAAGTTTTTCCAACTTTTGTCATCATCAAGATGTATTCTGGCAAAACTGAGATGAGCCTTTTTGTTCTTTTTGCTCAGCAGTTGTTTTCATCTAGGAACTCTGCTCTGCAAATCATTTTTGCCCAGTCTCTTTCTTATGGTGGAGTCATGAACACTCACCTTAACTGAGGCAAGTGAGGCCTGCAGGCCTGCAGTTCTTTGAACATTGTTTGGGGGCCTTTTGTTGTCGCTGGGTAATTTTTGTCAGCCAGCCACTCCTGGGAAGGTTCTCCACTGTTCCATGTTTTTGCCATTTGTAGATAATGACTGTCAATGTGGTTCGATGCAGTCCCAAAGCTTAAGAAATGGCTTTATAACCTTTTCCAGACTGATAGATCTCAATTATTTTTTATTTTTTTGAATTTCTTTGGCTCTCAAAATGATGTCTAGCTTTTGAGGATCTTTTGGTCTACTTCACTTTGTCAGGAAGGTCCTATTTAAGTTATTTCTTGATTGTGAACAGGTGTGGCAGTAATCAGGCCTGGGTATGGCTAGAGAAATTGAACTCAGGTGTTAAACCAGAGTTAAGCTTAATGCTTTAACGTGGGGGGGGGCAAACACTTTTTCACACAGGGCTATATAGTTTGGGATTTTGCTTTCCATTAGTAATAAAACCCTTCATTTGAAAACTGCATGATGTGTTATTTTTGACTAATATTTAAATTTGTTTCATGATCTGAAACATTAAAGCTCTTGACTCACTGAAATGCTGATGAAGAAAATAAAATCTGACAAATTCATTTGAAGAAAGAACAATCTGAAAAAAACAATAACACGACATAGTAACTTCAGATACCTGAATACTTTCCATTACTTAGCAACTGTGTGAATGTTTAAACTTGTCTCTGAGAAAGTAATCAAAATCTTGTGACAGTAAATATGATAAGGGAATATGTTAATGGGTGGTCTGTGGCAGCCATGTTTAGAGGCTGCAGTATGTTGTAGGAATCAACTGTAGTGGGAAATCAGCTCAGCCTGGGGACCTGAAATCTTTCCCCTTTGGAGTGGGGACCCTGGGCATTCAAGGTGCTTGGCATGAAATTCTTGCCAGAAAAGTGCTCCCAATTACAGGTTTGAGGCATAAAACATAAAGCAAGGAGCCAATGGTAGCAAGTCTAATTTTCATATAACAGCATTAACTCTGCTCACAATCCAGTAGGAGCAAATGTTCCTGGCCCTGAGCATTTTACCACCCTAAATGTTCTGGATGTCATTGTTCAACAACCATACCTGGTAATCTGGTTGATACTGGGGGAGTTTCTCCAGGTCTGCAAACCACTTATTGGTTCTGTTGGCTTATTATGTGCTCTCTTTCTCTCTCTTTCTCATACCTGCTTGCTCTGTCAAAACCACTTATCCACTGCAGGACAAGCTGTGGGACTGGCATTTCAGAGAAACATGGGGGCCTGGAAAAGAAGATAACTAGGTGTCTGAGAGATGTAAGGAATTCTGGGCATACTTGTTCCATGGGAGAGACCAGTTTTCTTGTCTTTTTGAGCAAAAGACCAGTTTTCTGATTGAATTATTCCATTGACTCCATTAGTCAGAGTATGATACCCTGAGATAATTACCACTACTGTTACCTTAAGCTTTTACATAAAGACTCACAAAGTGAGCTGGGTGCTAACATCACATGGAAAAAAAGGATCCTGGCTGGTTCAACCCAAGTGGGCAGGCCAGAGGTATAGGCACTTAAAAAGCTTTTCTTTAAGAGGGAAGTGAGTGGGCTGGCTATGGAGCTGAAGTTCCATATAAACCTCTGGCAAAATTTTGTGAAATCCCAAAATCTTTGCAGTTCCATTATTTTAATAGGGAAAGGCCAAGCAGACACTTCAGATATTTTCTCTTGGTTCATGGTCACCCCTTGTGGGCTAATAATGTAGCTGAGGAAGAATATGCAAGTGACTTGAGACAATCTTTGAGCTTTACATAATGTTTGCTCTTCAGTATAGATAGCAGTTACTTGGCATGCCTTACATATGACTGTTTTTTGGCCTCAATAGTGCCCCAATCTATGGCATAGATCCATATGGAGGATGCTTAAGCAGTAATCTTGATCTATAAGGTCAACTGCAAAGTCCATCAGTGCTTTCTAAGTCTTCCCAGCACACCAGACTTGACTAATCAACTTATTAACAGCGTTTTTTTTTTTATTGAAGTGGGTAGTAGATCAGGGGAAACGCTAAAATATGCAGTACAGTGGGCCAATGCCCTAACTGACTTTACACAGAAAATGTGAGGAAACATGTATGATGTTGAGTTTGGTTGCCTTTAGACTGTATAAATCTTTGGCCATGACAGTACATGTATCCAATCAATAAGACAAAAATGCTCATCTTGTCAGGCAATGGAAAACCTGCAAAGCCTGAAGACCTTCAGAGTTAGAAAGCTGACTGCTTCCATCAATGACACACATGTTAACTTTTTTTTGAAGTTTTCCTTACAGGAAACTTCACATATCAGCAATTACACACACTTTTCTCAAAGAGGGCCTACAATGGCTGTTTCATAGAATGTTATGAGCTGAGCCAGCACTGCTCACGAAAGGGATAAGTTTGAATTCTGAAAGTAATTTTCACTCTCAAGCTCAGGTCTTATTCTCTCTCTCTCTTTCTCTCTCTCTCTCTCAGTCACTGCGTAGCAGTAAATGTTGTGTGGTGCTTGTGGCGAGGGAAAGCGAGTGAGGCGCAGCTGGTGCAGGCGATGCGGTGGGTTGTTCTGCGGATAAGAAGAACTGTGGAGCATTTTAGGGGAGATGGAGGGGCATGAGGTAGGGGGCATGGAGGGAGGGGGCTTGGTGGGCTTCTCTCCATCCCTTGATCTCTTTGTTTTCCTGCCTGCCATCAATGCCTCTTTCTAGGAACTTGAATGTCGGGGGTTTGGGGTTGAGAAGGAAGGGGGGTTGTATGTTGTGTTGTGTGAAGTATTTCAGTGTTCTATGTCAAATCTAAGATGCCGTTCTCCTTAGAATGAAAATACAATTGAATATAGTCATGTTCACGAAGTACGGGTGCTGTCTGTATAGCTGTCTAAAGATCATAGAAAGAGCCCAAATATTATATTCTGATTTATGTGTGTAGTTACACTTTCTCAAAGCAACTATACACGTTTTTAAGTTTCAAATTTTTCATCCTTCGTGTTTGTTTTTCTTGCTCGCCCCAACTTTTGTCCTGATTGGTGAGCATTTGATGACAGTCAGTGCGTACAACATCAGAGTAGTTTTTTTCAACCTTGGAAGTACCACTCTGACATAAAACAAAACCTTTTAAAATCAGCTGCTGAAGGTAGAATGAAATGCCAAAAGAAAAGCAGGCAGTGTGAAAGCAGGTTAAGAGAACAAATCTGACTTAAATAAAATTTTTCAAACAGTCAAACAGACAATACGGCTAAGACGGAGTGACTGTGTACAGTCAGTGACTGCTCATACAGACTGACATCATGTGGTTTCTCAGGAGAAACCTGCAATCATATGGGCGTTTTGGTGTTCAGGAAGGTCTCAGTGGTGATATTGAGCAGAGTATGTTTGTAAATGATGAGGTTGTGGGGAAAGGCTGTGGTTAGAGTGAAGGAATGAGAAGAAGATTGAAATACACATTGTGGCATGGCCACAACAGTGTTCACACTCGCCCTCTCAGCTTCTCACCCTCTTTCTTTCCTTTATCGCTTTGTTTTCTTGTTATTTCCAGAATCACATCCAACTGCTTACACTTTATTCTCTTACTCTGTTTTCATCTGCTTATCTTTAAATGTACATTAAGTAAAAAATATAGTGTAAAAGTGATGAATAAACATACTTATGAGTATAAGTGCAAATAAAATGACGTTTAATTGACTGCATATAGTAAACAAATGAAAATGTTTTTTAACAAGAATTTATTTGTTTAAGGCTGCTATTTATTTATTAATATTAGAATCAGAGGTATTATTAGTACCTTTTAATGTTAAAGAAAACCATACTTCTTTAATTATACAGGTGATTAGAGAATGAATGAATTCATAAATCACAACAATTGAATTCAAGGGCTTTCAATACTCAAGAATCTCTGACAAACCCAAAGGAAATCCTGTTACATTTTCAATTATATTCAGTATTAGCGGTTCTGTGTGGGCCACATGGCTGACTTCATCTCTCACTCTTTCTCATCCTCTCACTCTGTCTCTCCTCCTGGACTTTCTGTGTCTCGCTCTGAGAAGAGTGCGTGGGAGGCTGGAGGTGTGTGAACGTTGCCTTTCACTCGTACTCAAGACCTTTAACTTACACAGAGACGTCATGTTGTCTTCTCTCCAGGTCTTACATTTTGTATTTAAGACCTGCTGTGTTTTTGGACATCCCCCACCACTCAACACTTAGAAACATGTTTAAGCCACAGCTACAAGCCACAGCCCACTGAATACACTCTGACACATGGACTAAAATCAAGATATAAACCCATAAACCAAAAAAAAAAATCCCTGTAATCATAACATGGAAAAAAATGTTTTCTTCAAGAAAGGAGCTTCTGTACGAGTCAAATAAGTGACATGACATGCTTCTGTATTGTTTTCGTATAACAGCACAACCTAAGTGTTTTATTCCTCTAATACCACAGAAAATTACCATGAATTACAGTTTTTTAATAATTAATAATGCACATCATGTTTTTATATGAATATATCTACATTTAAAGGTTTGGAACTGTAAAAAAGAACTGTAACAATTATTAACATTAGCCTTTATAAATACTAGCATAGTACTAGCACACTAGCATTTATAATTAGCTCCCTTTTTAATAAGTTGCTAAGTAAATATGAAACAAATATTGCATCACAGAGCAGCCAGTAAACAAAAAGTAAACTCTAAACCTGCTGTGGTTTCGAGGCCATAAGAAATCATAAGAAGTGCATCAGGAAGTTAATAAAAATCCAGTACCCCTTGTTATGCTTCAGGAAAAATCATAGCCGTCAAAAACAATGCTTGAAAATATGGAATCTACGAGGGAGTATCAAAAAGTTTTAAGATTCACGTCCCTTCACCTTTAAATCTGTCAGAATTCGATATTGACGTTCTGGCCCCTTGGGATGAATTATTGATGCACAATGTCAAAAAAGACAATGAGCATGCACTTGGTCGAGTGTGGATGGGCTCTTTCACTAAGAAGACTGTTGCTTCGTCTCAGTGTGTACTCATATACCCAAGTTCCATCACCGGTAATTATCCTCAACATAAAGGACGGGTCATCGATAGCATGATGGAGTTCTTCGACACAATGTTCCTTTTGCTTCTGGGTCAGCAGTCTGGGGATGAACTTGGTAGCAACATGGCGCATGTTCAAATCACACGTGAGGATAGGTTGGACTGTTCCATATGACACACCGGTTGTTCTTCGTGGATTGTTCTTCGATGATCATAATTCACAAGTTGCCGAATGGTCACAACATTTTCATGGGTTGAGTTTGTTGAAGGTCTTTCTGATCTAACATTGTCCTCCAGTGCTAATATTCCACTCTTGAAGTGCGTGTGCCACTCAATTCACCTTGAACAACTCCTTGTAGCATCACCGTCATGTTGTCGAATCATGTCAAATGTCTCTTTGGTAGAGTTTCACTTAGAATTTTACGTTTGCTCTTTGTTATAACTTGCTGTCCATACAATGGATGATGTCTTTTGGCACACTGACTTATGAAGGTCGGCTCTCCCTGTGGAGGTATGTGCAGTCTTGTGCTGCCACTTGTTGGCATGTTACAAAACTAGTTTCAAAACTTTTTGATACCAGTTATTTGAAAATGAATCATACCTATTTGCAGGTGGTTCGTGTAATATCTTTGCAAAGTATGCTGATTTCTTTGCTTTAGGCAGTTACTACTACAGCAATGGTAAAATTCACCCATACAATGGGTGTTAAAATTAAGTGCCCCTTGAGGAAAGCCTTTACACCCTTATACTGTGTCCTACAGAGGTTGTTGTAGAAAGCACGACTTTCATTTCCTGAACGCAGATATAAATGTGTTCACATGCCAGCTTTTCCAGCTACTCTTTATGAACTTATTCCACTATGTTGCCTGCATGTAATAAATGTAACAAATGCTTGTATTGCACTCTTTTTTTTTGTCAGGTACAATGTCACATCACAGAATAAAGCCCTGGAAGTGACTGTCAAGCAAGAACGTCTTTTTTTTTTTTACTGACATTAAACTTGCATAGCTGATCTACTAGCTGGCCTCATTACTGTTCCCACACTTCACCCCATGATGGGTTTTGTTTGTGATAGGTAGCTTTATTCTCTCATAGAGTTGTCAGAATATAATATTTGGACTCATAATCAACTTGTGTAGTTAGTGTATAGTGGCATCTGGCTTGGATAAGACAGTAAGTATGTTGTAGGTAAATAGACTCGTTGTAGCACTGGCACTGGAGACTTCTTCCATAAATGTTAACAAATGAGTGAAAATGCTGCTTTTCTGGCCTACGTTCTGTATATTATACAAGGTAGTGAAAAATTCACTAGACAATATTTAATAGCTATAGAACTTGTAGTATCACTGGAGCACCAGCCCATAGTGCACCACCCCATTTTGCTCTTACTGTGTGTGCGTGGTTAGACCAGCATTTTCCAGGATGTTGGCTGGGACGACGCAGACGTCATGAATGGCCTCCGAGAAGTCCAAATCTCACTTTATGTGATTTTTTTTCCTGTGTTGCTATGCAAAGGAGAAGCCAATATATTCTCAGCAATATCCCAAACGACTTTCCTTACAATCCCAAAAGACTGTATATTCCATCCCCAGTCATTTGAGGAAACTGGTTGATGCCACCATTGCATTTGCTGAAATGTAAAGATTTGCTTGCATTTTTGTATTTAATGTACATGTACAATAAGTACATGTACAATTTGTGTCAATAAATTTGTAATAGAAGTATAAACTTTATTACCAATTTTTAATGCCCAGTTACTTTTTACCCACCCTGTATATAAGAATAATTAAAATTGAAAAGTCTTGGTCTATATACAAATACTGATAGTATTACACTTTCAGAGGAAAGGGAACTACTGAATTCTAAACATCCAAACAACCTTATAGTGAAGCTTTACTGCAAAAGTTCCAATGCTAGTGCAGTTACATACTTCAGATATATTTAAAAGTTAAATTAAATATACAGTTTCACTATTAATGCTACATGAGATAAGATTCTTCTTGCTACCTTCTTCTTCAGAGAGTCTATAAACATTTAAAGGGTGGTTTGCACAGGAAATGTTGCACCTTGCAGATCAATCCTTACTTTAGTGTAAACTTATGCTTGCTGATTCACGAAAGTGCAAACACCACAAAACATGATGCAGATTAGAAAAAAGTGTTGCATAAACAGGGCCAACATGGTGCACATTGAAATCTCAACAACAGCCACAAAAAAAGTTCAGATGTGCACAAGAAACAACACTGAGCTTTAGTGAGGTTATCTGGACAGCAGAAGCATGAATGAAAGCAAGAGCACTCTTCCTCATGGGGATCACTACATTAGCATTAGCATAAAGTTCTAGCTAAAGCACTGCGCACGTCTGTTTACTCGCTTTACCTTTTGTGGTTCACAAACAGATGTGACAAAGTTCCGATGTGATCACAAGGAAGAGGCATGTGGATTCTATACAAGTCATTTATTCGTTCATTCATTCATTTACTTATTCTCTATAGTGTGTATCCTGTACAGGGTCATAGGATGCCTGGAGCCTATCTCAGGAGACTTCAGGCATGATATGGGTACTCCTTAGATGGGGTGCCAGTCTATTGCAGGGCACACACACACACATTCTCAAATTATGGGCAATTTGGAAACAGCAGTTTTGGGAACACTACTCTGCATGTCTTTGGGCTGTTGGAGGAAACCGGAGTACCCAGATGAGTACCCAGATGAAACTCATAAAAGTACAGCTAGAACACGCTAACTCCATGCGCACAGACCCTGAGGCGGGAATCGAACCCTCGACCTTTGGAGATGTGAGGCCACAGTGCTGACCACTACCCCACAATTCCACCTATAAGCCATTTGTTAATAAAGTAAATTAATAATAATTTGAAAAATAGTATGTTTTTTTCATTGATTAATTAATAGAAATATAAAAATAAAGTGACTTTCTATCAGGAGTGGCAACAGGTCATTGCTTTTCTTCCTAAACAAAGCACAATGTGCTCTTTAACAAATTTCAGGCCAGAATAGTAATTAGTATTCAAATTGTGTACTTTTTTTTTTTTTATTTGGTGCTCATAATTCTTTTTTAGCAAACTTAATAACACATTGGAAAGATGTAAATCTATGACATATGCATTTATAGTTATTACTACAGAACTGAATATTTCAGTTGCTTTTCACATGAGATAACATGTAGCCTGTTTCACTACGAATCCTTATCTTGATCAGTTGAGTTTTGCTTTTGCCATCGGATTTTCTTTGTGTAACTTCAAATGCTAAACACAATTGGTTCAAATCTTCTTGCATCTTATCAGTGTCAGATATTCTTATCCAACAAGTTCAGCATGTCTTCTGTTTTCCAGTGCATGGCATAAAGGTGCCTCTGTAGTCAGCAAATTATTTCTCTTTTTTGTTTAATGCAAGCTGATTGGCTAAACCTCGACCAAGGGAATGAAGATTGATGAAGCTTGAGAGTGGAAAGTGGAGAATTGATAATAGTTGATCATTTTATAGCTTCAATTTAGAGAATTAATCAAGTCTTTCCAAGTCAAATAGCTTGAGTCAAAGTAAAGTTACAAGTCACTTTACTTATCAAGTCAAGGCCAAAGTCAAGAAAAGTGCAAATTCAAATGAGCATGTATGTGTAGCTAAAAAATCAGTATTAATGGGTGGCTAATTTGAATTGTATGAAAGTACATGATGAACATCAAAGTTAATGGGTTCACAGCAACTGTGTGTGTTTCATTCATTCAGTTTTCTTTCAGTTTTTTTTTCCAAATAAAGAAAAAGACTTTTCTTCTGTTGGAATTTTATGTCTTTAAAGCAATAATTACCGCAAGTTTTTTGTGTTTTTCATCTTTTCAGATTCATTTTGGGGCTGAAATGCATGAAGGATGTTGATTGAGCCCATGGTCTATCAGTGGTCACTGGGCAGAGCAGAAGAACTCCAAAAAAGGTTGTTAATTAGCTGCTTAGTTATGAGATAGTGAGATTAGTGAGATGAGACATGGAAGCCAATCGTACCTGAGAACTGAAGTTGATGTTTAGACTGTTTAGGAGTGATATCATCTGTGTTGTCTGTCTCCTCCGAAATCCCAGTTTGCAGGTAGAATGCTCCAATCTCATCCTCTGACCTACACAGCAATAGTTGATATAGTAGAAAGGGATCTGACAGTGTTTTTTGAATGTTTCAATTTGAATCATTGTTCTTAGTGCAAAGGTTAACTTCTCATTCTTTTCTTCTCTTGTGTTTAATGGCGGCTCACAAATCAAGTAGGTGCAAACTACCTGCAGAATTGGAGAGTGTAAATATGCAAGTGTACCCAAGAATGGAGACAAAAAAACAATTAGAAATTCCATTTTATTTGTATAGTGCTTTTTTAACAATGGTAATTTTTGCTAAGCAGTTTTACAGAATCAAAAAAATTTACAGTAATGGATATGAAATATATGAGAAAATATGTATGAATCAAAATGATTAGATTGTCCCTGATGAGCAAGCTGAGCTTAGCACATCATAATTGGGAATTGAGTTGTGCAGGATGAAGAAAAACAAAGATCTTCCCATGCTGGGCTGTGGAAGTCGCCTTGTTGATCTCCACCAGGAGCTGGGTTGTTAAGGCCGCCTCATAGACCTCAACGTGGAGATCTGCATCTGTCCTGGACGGCCTCTGTCTGGAGCTCCGTGCTGGTCTTATTCAGCCACCTCACTCCAGCCAACATATTGACTGTAACTGACACCTGCCCCAAATCTTCACGACAAAAAACATTGAATGCTGCAGCTCCCACCCAAGTACCGGGAAAATCTATCCCACAAATTTTCCCAAGCTTTCGATGTTCCCCAGGACTGCTGACACAGTACAGCAGTACATATATGTTAGGGTCTATTATTATTTCATTAGACATGAATCACAAAACTACACTTAGCTACAAGAAAACTAAGTGCCACAACGCTGATGGGGAAATCCCTGATATTTATCAGAGGCACCAACGACTGAAATGACACCTGTGTGGGTTTGTTAGTTTCAATGATAAGCATCATTACACAGGAATACAGCATTTCAGACACTGATTCATAGCAAGAGGTCATGCCCAACTTCTCCAGATCACAGATCTCAAAGCCAAGGTTGGGATTAGTAGGACTGGAGGAATGGCTGGCAGTTCAGGAAATATTTGTGTACGAGGTAAGAAATCTAAAATAAAAATACTTTTTTGTAACTTTTGATGAAGACCTGAGCAGGATACGTTTAGTTTTATTTTAGTCACCATTGGAAGACATACACTGAGCAATAACTGGGATGCAAAACATGTTAAAACCAGTGTCAGGAGACATTAATTTTTAAAGTAATAATTACATTACAAGTTACTGTCATTAAAAAGTAATCAGTTACAGTGGGGCAAAAAAGTATTTAGTCAGCCACCAATTGTGCAAGTTCTCCCACTTAAAAAGATGAGAGAGGCC
>JAOVVB010000011.1:18337937-18358366 GCA_028570985.1 Heterobranchus longifilis | reverse complement strand
TTCATTTTCCCTCTTCTTCACCTCTTTAAATTTAAATTTCCCCGCTGTAGTTAGCGCGGTCACCTGACTGAGTGATTGACAGCTATTATTAACCAATCTAAAATCTCAACGGCAGAACGTCATCGTATCAGCATTCAGCGCACAGAACACATACATACTGTTAACGTATTAATCTGTTTAATTTATAGAGAAATTAAAACAGGTCGCACGGCAACAATATATATACACTGCATATTCTGTATGCATCTGTATCCACCCAATATATATATATATATTATTATTTTTATTTTATTTATTTTTTTATATATACAGTGTATATAATATGTATACAAACTGCACATGTATACATAAATACATACAGTGTACATGTTATCATGTACAGTAATCATCTCTCAGAGGGGAGGGGTGAGAGGTACTTTGCACTCTCACATCAATCACGGCTCTACAGCCAGTCATGGGTGCCTGTGAGTTCACGCAAGCGGAAGGAGCAGATAGCGCTGTCCTCTGAGTGTGGGTTACTCCACCCCCAATCGTGCGAGCAGTTAAAAAAAGATGCAGCTGGCAGGCGTTACATGGTTCAGAGGAAACACGTAAGAGTCTTCGGCCCTCCCTGGATGGTAGTAGTAGCCTTGATGGGGGAACGCACCAATGGCGGGTGGGAAACTAAATTACAGAGAAAATCAGGGAAAACATCAAAAAACTGTGTACATGTCTACAGTATACCTACATACATACATACATACAGTATATACAGAATATACGGTGTACATGTATACAGTCTACATATATACAGTGCCATGCGAGAGCTAACCTAGTAGACGAAAAGCAAACTAACAAGTAAAACCCAACCTTTGGAGTGCAGCCCACCACTGGAAGCTGGTTGAGATGATATTGGAGCAGTGTTTACATCATATCCTTTCTTTTTATTCAAAATGTTCCAGATGTATAAAGTGTTTCATACACATGTATTTACACTCTCATCTCTGGCAATTCAAAGATAATTGTTTAATGAAAGCTGTTGTATAATCTTCTCTCTCTCTCTCTCTCTCTCTCTCTTTCTCTCTGTGAAGGTGATGTTCACTCTCTCAGAGCTCTGGTCTGTTACTGAGGGGCAGGGTCATTATAAGCTTCTGAAGCCATGGTGGGAGGTCTTCATGGACTACCTGGTTCTCCTCATGCTCATGGTGTCCATCCTGGCTGGGACTTTGCTACTTTCACGAGACGGGGTGGTGTGTGTCCCCATACACACCACCTCAAACAACTCCACTGCTTCTTCCTTGGGAGTTCCCTTGGATCCCGTCACACCTCAAATTTCATCAAGTGTTCCCATATCCAAAGGCATTCAGACCAACCTTGACTACCAGCAGTATGTCTATGTGAGCACTGTGTGCTACCATGAAGCTCTCCCATGGTTCTCTCGCTTCCTGCCCTATGTCACTTTACTGCAATCATTGCTCCTGCTAGCTAGTGGTTCCTTCTGGTTCCATTTCCCGCTCACTTCTTCCCGCATTGAGCACTTTTTAACCATCCTTGCCAAGTGCTGTGAGTCGCCCTGGACCTCCAGGGCACTCTCCCATGCTGCCAAGCTGGACAGAGCACATCACAGTCACCATTCAGATGAGGACAAGCTCACAAGGATTCAAGTGCCACACATCCCAAAGCTCTTTACTCGACAGTCCAGCCTTGACTCAGGAACTGACAGCCCCCTTCTGGCCAGGATGGGTAGTACATCTGTCCAGCCTTCTCCATCTCCGTCCAATTTGTCTAACTGCTCCACATTGTCCTCTCTCTCAATCCTAGAACCTGTTTCAGGTACTGTTCTTCCAGAAAGTTCTAGCACTGGCCCCACTTTGGACAGGAGCGATGGAGAACAGGCCAGAGCCCTGTTTGAGAGAGTCCGCAGGTTCCGGGCACACTGCGAGAGTTCTAATATCGTTTACAAGGTCAGTAGGAGGTTTGGAATACCAGTTACCATTACCATTCTGTCTTTGTTGTTTAATGATTATCCTTGGTCTGTTGTCCTGTTTCTCGCAGGTTTACACAGCTCAGACCGTTTTCAAAGTGCTGAAGTTCATTGTGATTGTGAGCTACACCACACCTTTGTTGGGCTCCATCTCTTTTACCTACATCTGTCAGCCCCATTCTTATGCTTTAACAGGATACCAGACCTTCCAGTGCACCCACCTGCTATCATCTGTCTTGCGCAAGCTGATGAAGGCCTACATCTGTCTTATGGGGCTTTATGGCCTTCTGGGCATCTACACCCTTTTCTGGATTTTCCACAAGTATGCCTATGAGCAATAGTTTGTCGAGAGTAACAGTACAGATCTGGGTTCAGGCTTATTTTTGTTGTATCATTGTCATTATTTGAAGGTAACCTGTGGGAAAACTGGTCCTGGATCTGCACTGTTACTCTTGGACTTGTGTATCCTTCTGTATTCTTTTTCATGAACTTATCAACTTCCCTCATTGGTTAGTTTGCGTATGAATGACGGGAGAGAAAATTTGCTCCTCTCTCCCAGAGAGCTGGTTTAGTTGGTAACTTTTAATTGATCTGCTGACTAATACCAACTCATTTGTTTATCCTTCCTTCCAAGCTTTCAGTCACACATGGAGATAAATACTAACAAAGTGAGTAGATGTGATTAGAGTGTCTTCTAACACAATACCTGTTACCTTCTTATTAGATTTAAACTGATCTCCAGATTGTCTTTAATTCATTCAATGTGGTGCCACAGAGCAACTAGCAATAGAGGATCTGCTACATTTTATCTAAAAATTGGGTTTCTGAAAAGATTTCTTCAGCGCTTTCATTTTTATTCTTTACATTAATAAAAGCTGCCCTAGGCTCTGTTGCTCAGTAGCACCCCTTCCTACCAGACTTCCAAACACCTCCTTCAATCCCAATGACAATATCACTAAGTCTCTGTCTCATCCACAGGTCTCTGAGACAGTACTCTTTCCAGCATCTGCATGAAATTGGTTCCATGTTGGATGCTCCAGACCTGTGCAATGACTTGGCCTTCTTGTTACACATGACGGATCAGTATGACCCCCTGCTGGCCCAGCGTCTTTCGGTTTTCCTGTCTCCTGTTAGTGAGACTCGGCTCATGGAGGAGAACTTGGAGCGTCGCTGGAACGCCACTCGTCTGCGCTCAATGATAACCTCAGATCAAAAAGGGCGCTCTGTTCTGCAACTGGTGGCTGTTCCACATCTACCTCCTGCACTGTTCACCCTCAACCAGTTGGAAGTGCTAAAGCTGGAGTTAATTGGAGATGCTAAGCTAACAGCACAGATCTCCAATATGACTGCCTTAAGGTGATGGTTTAAATGTTAATCCACAGGTTGTATTCAGGTTGTACTTGAATTTCTTTCCAGACCTTAGGCAGTCTGCTATTTTTTTGTGACCTGCAGTGGTCCATAAAACTAATCATTAGTTCTGTCAAAAATGGTTGTCTTTGCTTCAAATGGAAGCTCATGATAAATACAGGTTATTTATTTGAGCAAAGTGTGAAAATGCCTTTAGTTGTTAACTGTTTGGTCAGAGGATATGAGAGCATGGGCCTTTTTTTGACAGGCAAAGCCTTTGTGTTTACAGAACATCTAAAGTAGTTATTAAATCTGTAAGATTTTTCATTGTACTTAATGTAATGAAACACAAATTAACACTTTCTTTCCACAGGGAGCTTCACTTGTACCATTGCTCAGCTACAGTGGAGTCTGGTGCTCTTATGGTCCTTCAGGAGCGTCTAGAGTCTCTACACCTCACCTTCACCCAAGCTGCAGAGATCCCTGGATGGGTGTACTCATTGCGCAGCCTGCAGGAGCTTCATCTGAGTGGACGGGTGGCCAGTGAGGGCACTATCGGTCGTGGCTGGGCGCTGGGCAGCCTACGCTATTTGCGGCACCTTCGGCTCCTCTCATTGCATGGCACGCTCCAAAGAATCCCATCAGAGCTGAGCGAGGTTGCTGGCACCTTGTTGCATTTAGAGATCCACAACGAAGGTGCCAGGCTATTGGTTCTAACAGGACTGCGACGGCTGGCAGGGTTGACTGAACTGGAACTCCAGGGATGCCAGCTTGAGAGATTGCCTTCAGCTTTGCTGTCACTAACAGCATTGCGCAGTTTAGACCTGCAGCATAACAGCCTGAGAACATTGGAGGAGCTGCTGGGACTGCAGCATCTAAGGCGTCTTTCCTGCCTACGACTGGCTCACAATCGCATACTTGCTGTTCCTACAAGCGTGGGAGTTCTCCGGGCCTTGGAGCTCCTGGATTTGGCACACAATGAGTTGCGAAGTCTTCCACCAGCACTTTTCACAATCCATCGACTCAGACGCCTCCTGCTGGCTGGGAACCTGCTTGAGGAACTGCCTGTGGAAGTGGGGGCACTGACTCTTCTCACAGAGCTTGACCTGAGTGGGAACAGGCTTGAAAAACTTCCAGAGGCACTTTTTGTTAACTGCCAGGAGTTGCGCATTCTAAATTTGGCCAATAATTCCATAGGATCCCTGAACACGGGACTGGGATCTTTGAGCCACCTTTCCAAGTTGGACATCCAAGGAAACAACCTTGAGGAACTGCCGGTTGAGCTTGGATGCTGCTCAGGGCTTCGTGGGGGTGGTTTACTGGTGGAGACCTGGCTGCTCCACACTTTGCCATGCCACATCACGGACTTCCTCCAGCAGCCATCTTGTGCTTCTTCAGAAGCTAATTCCCGCCCTTGTTCGGATATATTCCCTGCCTTCTCAGCTGCTCAGTGGAGCTTTGTCTCCTCTGTGGAATCACGCATATAGCTGAGAAGAAATCTAAAAGCAAATTTCAAACAATGTTGAGAAAGTCATTGCATTTTTTTCCGGCAACAATTTTTAGCCAGAATTTGCTAGAAATACGCAACAAGTTCTTCTTGAATGTCCTTCAGTGGAAAGCAAAATACAGACTTGTTTTCACATTCTTATGATGGATAAGATTGTAACCCGGCTCAGGATTAAACTGGGCTAAAAACATAATCACAAATATCAACATCAATGTCATATTGCATTGATAATTACTGTTCACAGGTATTTAATCAATTAACTGGTGTTTAGCAGGAGAGAAGATGCTTTTTTCCAGTTCTTCAATAAAGTTGCATTTTATATTTACTCTCTTTTTTTATCGACAATATACTGTATATTAATCTAATATGTTTGTAACTCCATAATTTAACTTACAATTAAAAGAATAACATTTAACTAACCTCAATTTTTTATTGATTCTTCATGTTCACATTCATGAACACAGTATCACACATTTATGGTACAGGTTTAACAAAGTTTCATTAAATTCTGTTCAGCAAAGTTTTGCATGGTACTGTGATCAAATCTGTCTGGACAGACAGACAGACAGAAATTTTTCTGAGACTGGTTTCGGGTCCTCCAATGTATGAAACGTCCCTGAAAGAGCGAGTTCTGACAAATGTCCAAACAAAACCTTTCTTTTATTTATACAAATTTTTCAAACGTACGCTATGTGGCGCTATACTGGAAATATTCTAGCGCTCGTAAAATATACACATTAAAAATGGAGGTAACTTGCACAATCTGGCAACACAGTAAGCCCGCGGTTTCGTTTGGCGGTAATAATAGACGGACTCGATTGATCAATCACAGCGCAGATGGGTAGTGTTGTCCATCCAAACTATCCAATGGTATTGCGTTGTCTCTGAGAGGGCGGGTTCTTCCGGGTTGCGGTATAAACCCGAGGCCTGCGCGTGTGCTTGGAACGTCTGTCCTCCTTCCTCTCCGGGTTTGTTCGCTGTAAAGGTAAAACCGCTTTGTTTGATTTTAAAATGTTTAGAATTTACATTTTAATGTAGTCTTTGTGTAAGTGATGACCATTCGGTAAATTTGTGTGAATGAAAAACAAGTAACCGGAGCAGCACCAGAGGCGCGTTAATGTATTGAAACGTTTCGCTAACGCTAATGCTAGTTAGGCTAATTAGCCTAGCCGGCTGTTTAGCTCAGAAAAGTGTTCTGAGGTATTGACTACTGTGGGTTTTTATTGGGTGTTCGGCGTTTAGTTTGCGGGGATAGAACGTGTAGTAAATGATTAATCGAAGGAAATAAAGTGAATTAGTTGCTAAATAAGTAAAAAGCTGTACGGCTAATGACGTCACGTTGCTAGGCTAGCTTGTAGCTATGATGGTGGCGTTCATTGTTCCTCGCGCGCGCACAGTCGCGCTCACAAACGCGCGCGAGCGCTACAACGATATTATTAACGTACCAGGTTAATGTTATTAGAGTTCGGCCGTTATTAACAGGAATAAAGTCAAAGTTCAGTCTTTAATGCGTTATTTAGTACTTTTTAAGAGCTCTAGCTAGAGTGCTGGGGTTTGTTGCCCTATGTAGTGCGCAGGGGAAGGGAGCGAGGGGGTGTTTGTGGCGTAATCGAAACTAGTTTGATGCAAGAGAACAACTGATCCTGTTTAGTTCATTCATCAAACCAGGCTGAAGGAGGGAGTTTAAGATTCAGTGGTTATAATAATAATAATAATAACAATTGCAATATTAGAAAAATCCTGTTGCATGGAGAAGTTAAACATGTGTAATGGTTGCCCCCTTGAGCAAGGCCCTTACCCCTCAACCTGGATCAGAGGTATACAGAGAAAAAAAATAATAGTAATTGAAGATGCTCTGGATAAGAGTGTCTGCCAAATGCTGTA
The DNA here is from genome assembly GCA_028570985.1 of Heterobranchus longifilis. Lineage (NCBI taxonomy): Eukaryota > Metazoa > Chordata > Actinopteri > Siluriformes > Clariidae > Heterobranchus > Heterobranchus longifilis. Next base: position 18,351,665 of record JAOVVB010000011.1, on the reverse strand, counting down.
AATTTAAATTACACAGTCTTATAAGTAAAAAAATAAAAATAAAATTAGAGCAGTGGTGGCTCAGTATGTGGAGGCTCTGTTACCGATCGGAAGGTCGATGGTTCAAGCCCCGGCTCTGCCAGGTTGCCACTTTTGGTCCCTGAACAGCCACCGCAACCTGTAGCAACGTAGTGTAGGGATCTATCTAATAATGGGACCATCAAAGCACTTTTGTAAGTCACTCTGTACAAGAGCGTCTTCAGTGACGTGCCACGATTCTTTCTCGTGGCAATTCATTTAGCATTCATTTGACTCACTGACCAGATATTAAGTAATTATAATTAAACTTTAAAACATATGTTTGAGTTTAAGGTGATGAAATGTTGCAGAGCCTCTGTAATCCTACAGGTGGTGCACTGTAAAGTTTGTTTCGAATCGTGACAAAATATGTTGGCAAAATATTGTTGTAGGATCAGGATATTTATTTTAAACAATCGTGATACTAAAAAAAAACAGAATCGTAGTGACGTCATGATAAGTTATCAGGTCGTCCCTAGTGAGCAGTTTATTCTAACCTGATTGAACAGTATTTCCTGTTGCACTGGATCAGTGTAGGTCTGATAATCTCGCTAAACCTGAACTACCTTTTATGTTTTTAAATCCCCTGCGATATATTATTCTCCGGTGTATTAACTTTTTTTATTTTTTATTAGAATAATGAGTGAAAATCTGAAGGAAGGCAGAACAAGCAAAATGAGTTGTTCTGGGGGTTTTTTTGGGGGGGGGGGGAACCGGTCACGATGAAACAGGAATGCGTTTCGGACGCGTTGAGAAAAGTGTGTTAAACTTGTGTGGTCGAGGTGGCTTAGTTTCCGAATCCTGTTGCTCTATGGTGTGTGTGTGTGTGTGTGTGTGTGTGTGTGTGAGAACTGTGCTTGATTTCAGTCTCTTCCTTGCTGTTTGTCTTCAGAATGGCCGAGAATGACGCCGATAACGAGCTGTTGGACTATGAAGAGGATGATGAGCCTCAGGTAGCACCGGAGAGCGTCACCTCGGCCGGCAAGAAGGAGGTGAAGGGTTCCTACGTGTCCATCCACAGCTCTGGGTTCAGGGACTTCCTGCTGAAGCCAGAGCTCCTGAGGGCCATTGTGGACTGTGGGTTCGAGCATCCGTCTGAAGGTACAGAGAAATAACAAGGAGTGATTTTTAGTTGTATATATATTTCTAAATATACACAGGCATGGGAGTGATTTGTTTACATTGTGTGTGTTTGTGTTTCAGTGCAGCACGAGTGTATCCCACAGGCCATCCTTGGCATGGACATCTTGTGCCAGGCGAAATCGGGTATGGGGAAGACGGCGGTGTTTGTTTTGGCCACGCTGCAGCAGATCGAACCCGTGGACGGACAGGTACGCCTTTGAATTGTTTTATCAGACTCGAAGAACAAAACTCTCTCTTTTTGCCAGACATTTCACGATAGCGTTCCCTTTTTTCCCCCTATCAGGTGTCGGTGCTGGTGATGTGTCACACGCGTGAGCTGGCCTTCCAGATCAGCAAAGAGTACGAGCGCTTCTCCAAGTACATGCCTACGGTGAAGGCGGCCGTGTTCTTTGGTGGGCTGCCCATCAAGAAGGACGAGGAGGTGCTGAAGAAGAACTGCCCACACATCGTGGTGGGGACGCCGGGACGCATCCTCGCCCTCATCCGCGGCAAGATGCTTAGTCTGAAAAACGTCAAACACTTCGTCCTGGATGAGTGCGACAAGATGCTGGAGCAGCTCGGTATGAACCTTTTCCTCTCTCGGGTTTTATTTTTAGAGCGAGATTCTTTTTGCACGGATCTGGCAACCGAAACTGAGACACGTAACTCCGAACGCTGGTCGTCTGTTCGGTTTATGACAAATGAACACAACCTGTAGTTCTGGTTCCTTCTGTGTCTGTTGTTCCTCGTACAGTGAAGTGGTGAGTCGAGTAAAGACTGGAAATGAAATCGATTTCTTATTTATTTAACAAGTTTTAAAGTCGTTATTATTATTGCTGCTGGCAAGTAAGACATTCAGTGTTTCTGAGAAGTTGCTGAACTTAAAACACCCAGTGCTTTGTGTTTTATCTTGATCATGAATTATCTCCCTCTTATTGTCTCGCTTTCAATCTTGTCTTGCTTTGTCCTGATGTCTTAATCTCAGTTCTTTCTGCTTCTCTGTGTCTCTTTTGCTATAGGTCTTTCTCTCTCACGCTTTTTCTCTCGCCATATGCCTATTTTTTTTCTAACACCTTCTCGCTATGTCTCTTTTTCTCGCTGTTTGTCTGTCTTTCTCGTCATGTCTGTCTTCTCTCTCTCGCTTTCCTGAAAAAAATAAATGCATAAAAATTAACACAAAATATAAAGTAAAAATAAAACAAATTAACCTGCACTTTACCTTTAAAAAAAAATACAAATAAATTCCGACGTAAGTGTTTCCGTTTATGCGCACAGGCGCTGTTTGTGTACTTACTAACCCTAAGTGAGGGGAGGAATCAAACCATCCCTCTCCCTTTTCTCATCTTACACAGTAAATCTTCCTCCTCTCTTATTTGAGTTTCTTACACACGCACACAAACGGAAAGACGGAATAATTAGCCAGGAACATCACTAATAAGTCTTGCGTGGCCGCATACTAACGGAATCACTGTAAAATAACAAAACAAATTAACCTGCACTTTACCTTTAAAAAGAATCCCGACAGAGCAGTGTTTCTGTGTAGAGCAGAGAGAAAGAGATGTTTTACGCACACGGTCACGGGTGTTAAAGTAAACAGTACACGCGTGCACTGGTGTTGATTATACCAGTGAGAGACTAGCACTAAGACCCAGCAGGGGAGACGATTACCCACATTTCCGCAGCGCAAGATAGAAAAAACCTTGGCTCAGTTGTGATCACATGACGCACGGCTTCAAATCAAGAAGCGCATGCATGATGCAGGGTACTCGTAAACAAAGACTTGTTCGTTTTTCCAAGTCAAAATTTATTAGAAATCTTTGCTCGTCTTGCGGAACACTCGCAAACCACGTTGCTCGCACTTTATATGTAATAAAAGGCTGCAGACATCAAGTTCTGCAGTCAAAGTTGAAGTGGCACTCGTAAAAACTATTGATGGATAAAACAAGGATGATAGTAATATTATTTTTATCAATAATAATCATCTTTCTCTCTGACAGACATGAGAAGTGACGTGCAGGACATCTTCAGACTCACCCCTCATGAGAAACAGTGTATGATGTTCAGCGCCACCCTGAGTAAAGAGATCCGGCCGGTCTGTCGCAAGTTCATGCAGGACGTGAGTGTTTTAAACCTTAAACGCTTCACCCCACCTCGAAATTAGCAAAGCCTCGGTTTAAAACTAATTTAATCTTTTAAGGTAGATTATTTTATTTTAAAATCAAAATTTTTTTCCCCCGCCTCCTCCTTTTCTAGCCGATGGAGGTGTTTGTGGACGACGAGACGAAGCTGACGCTGCACGGCCTGCAGCAGTACTACTGCAAACTCAAGGACAGCGAGAAAAATCGTAAGCTCTTCGACCTGCTCGACGTCCTCGAGTTCAACCAGGTGAGGATGCGTTGTACGCACGCACGCACACATGCCTGTAAAATCAGGGCCCCTTTGCATCTCTAACCCAGTGTGTTGTAATTCCCACTTTGTCCTGCAGGTGGTGATCTTTGTGAAGTCTGTGCAGCGCTGTGTGGCGCTCTCTCAGCTGCTGGTGGAGCAGAACTTCCCAGCTATTGCCATCCACAGAGGCATGGCTCAGGAGGAGAGGTACGTACACACACACACACCTACATGCTGGCCGTATCAAATTGGACCAAACAAGTTACAGCTAATTTTTCTGCGAGTAATTTTCCCATCCCGTCATCAGCTTTTCCCGTTTTTCATGGCAGATCTAGCGGCTGTGATTTTTCAAACTTGTTTCTTTTTCTTTTTTTGTTTCCATTTTAATGAAATTCTTCTGTTAACGATAAGTTATAAACATTGTGCCTTTCTAATGCATGACTTTTTAATGCGTCTTTCTAATGCATGACTTTTTAATGAAACTGCCTGGCTTTAAACACTTGTCATGCAGTTACAGGAGAATAACCCACAGCAGGGTGCTCAGAATTTCCTCTAACAGGGTTTAAGAGAACATTTAATTTGCTTCATACCACAGCATTTTGCCAAGCACTGTAGAAATAAATAAATAAATATGGTTAGTGTTGTAGAGCATCCATGAAACAGGTTGATGCCTTATTGTGTAGAAATTAACAAGACAGGAAACCATGCCGCTTGTCAGTCCAAGTGCGTTTGTATAAACCCATGATTGGAAACTGTGCTTCAGTCAGAAAACACCTCCTGACCAATCAGATTGGAGATTGATGTGGTGGTGGATTTGAGTGTTTAGACTTGTTCTGTGTGTGTTTCAGGTTGTCACGCTACCAGCAGTTTAAGGACTTCCAGAGGAGGATCCTGGTGGCCACGAACCTGTTCGGCAGAGGGATGGACATCGAAAGGGTCAACATCGTCTTTAACTACGACATGCCTGAGGACTCGGACACGTACCTGCACAGGGTGAGTCTCAGCCCTCGTCTTTTACATTGATTGAACTTCATGACTTTGATGTTAACGTCTCACCTGTAGAGGGAGTCGAGGTCACTTGAAGCCAAAGGAATGTTTACCGGAGCGATTTTGTTTAATTTAAATCGCTTTTTAAGTATTCGCCCATCTGACTTCATTTGCATATGAACTTGAGTAACATCTGATTCTTAATCCATAGGGTTTAATGTGATGTTGGCCCCACCTCCTTTGCAGCTGTAACAGCTTCAACTCTTCTGAGAAGGCTTTCCACAAGGTTTAGGAGTCTTTATGGTCATTTTTGACCGTTCTTCCAGAAGTGCATTTGTGAGGTCAGACACTGATGCTGGACGAGAAGGCTTTTCTCACAGTCTCTTCCACACCAAACTCGCTCATGTCTTTATGGATCTTGCCTTGTCTGCTGGCTTCGCAGTCGTGTTGGAACAGGAAGGGGCCGTCCCCAAACTGTTCTCACAGTTGGGAGCATGAAATTGTCCAAGATGTCTTGGTACACTGAAGCATTAAGAGTTCCTTACTCACTGGACTTAAGGGGCCGAGTCCAACTCTTGAAAAACAACCCGACACCAGTTCCAACATGAGTGTCTGACCTCACAAATTCACTTCTGGAAGAATGGTCAAAAGTGACCATAAACGCACTCCTAAACCTTGTGGAAAGTCTTCTCAGAAGAAGAGTTGAAGCTGTAGCTATGCAAAGGGGGCGGGGCCAACGTCATATTAAACCTTGGGGATTAAGAATTGGATGTTACTCAAGTTCATATGCATGGGAAGGCAGACGAGCCAATACTTTTGGCAATATATGTAGTGTATAGGCCCCAGTCAGAAGATCCTCAGTGAGCTTTGAGCTTGTTTAGATGAGGGTCTGTTAGAAATCGGTTTTGAAGCGGCTTTCTGTGAAAATGAAAGATGGCAGAAGTTGGATTGTGAGCAGGCCGGGTCAGTCCGGTGTTCATGAAGGTTATCTCAGAGACCGCGTTCGTGACTAACATGTATAGAGCCTGGCTAGTTGGGGTATCTGAGCTAATGTTGGATTGCAAAACAACCCTTAACGGTCTATGTTTTAGCTGGTTGCATTCTCTAACTGATTAATCCGTTATGTTTCATCTTTAACATCTCCATTTCCAACACGCTGCTCTTCCTCCTCAGGTTGCCCGTGCTGGTCGTTTCGGCACTAAAGGTCTGGCCGTAACTTTTGTGTCTGACGAGACGGACGCCAAGACGCTGAACGACGTGCAGGACCGGTTCGAGGTCAATGTGGCCGAACTACCAGAAGAAATCGACATCTCCACTTACAGTAAGAGTTCTGACTCTCTCTCCTCATCTTGAGACTCTCGTTTGTTTTTCATGTATTAATTTCTTCCTTTTCCTCTACGTAGTCGAGCAGTCCAGATGAGTGGTCGCATCGCGCCATGCCGTGCCTGAGGACCACCAGCTTGCAGACGTCCCCGTGGTCACGCCGTCGTCGCCTGGCTGCTGGACGAGACGTCTCCGGTGCATGCTCTCGGGTTTAAAGTCCTGCACCACCACACGTCCTTTTTAACTTTTTACTGTTTCTCTTTCGGGCTGGGAGGAAGGGAGGAAAGGAAAAGATGTCTGGTTTTGTTTTGTTTTTTTGTCCCAAATTTTTTTTTTGTTTTAAAGGAATTAAAAAATTTTTATACCGTTACCTTGAATCGTGTTGCTGTTTAACTGCCCTGTTAACGCATTCATCATGATGTTTTAGTGATTTAACGAAGACCAATGACTACTTTTTATGGTTCAGATCTTAATCCCGGTGACTTTCAAACTTTAAAATGTTTTTTTTTTGGCTGTAAATTTAGCAATGGGTGAAAATAAACATCATTTGGAGAAAGTGGTGTAAGCTCGAGTTTTTTGGTTTTTTTTCACGGACATTAATCATTAATGTGGCTTTCCTAATGTTATTCCTAACAGTAACTGCTTGCTCATTCACACGAGAAACGTTTTGTAATGGATTGAAATTAATTAAATGATAAAAAAACGGTTAAGTTGTGTCTCAAGACGTTTATTAATTAAAAAAACAAATATTGAAGGAGTCTCCAGTATCGGCAAAAAAACTGATTAAGATCTTTTGGGACAGAATAGTTTGCTCTTTGTGGTTTTTGCGGTGATGTGCTAAGCTACAGGTTCCATTTATGATTTAAGTGGCAACTGGACGTTCATGTGCAAAAGGACAATTACAAAATGAGTATAAATTTTTTTTACCAGATATTTATTCACTCGCTCTCACAGCAGTGTTTCCAACGGTGCTACAGCAAGACGGCAAGCAGCCATTTGTCGTTTATTAAGTTCTTATTTTTCTATTCACCTAACATCTGCACTCTGGCAGTCGAATTAATTTCAAAAATCTTCTGCAAAAGACAAATACATAATTTTTGTACAATCTCCTTGCTTTTCAATATATTTTGTCCATCTGTGAACAATCTCTCAACAAGTCCTCTGTGTTTAATCTAGTTTAGTCTTCAGCTCTTCAATAAGTGTCTCACTGTAACAAGCACTGATGATTGAACCTTTTTCATGATAATGTTCCAATAGTGGCTTTTGAAAATCCCAGAAAACTGTAAGCGTTGATGAATTTTCCAGCTGATGGATGACTTGAACTTTTTCCGTTCCATACTCGCGTTTACCCTCAGGCTTGTATTGATGGATCCGTGTCTCGCCACCAGGAATGATTCTTTTAAGAAAACTTTCATCTTCCTCAGGTCCAAATTTTGTTTGCAGATATCCAAACACTCCTGTTTATGCTCTTCTGTGAGGTGTTACAGCATCGGCTACACCCCCAAACCACAAAAATCACAGAATCAGAATTTTTGACTCCCCCGTCATATTTCTGATCAAATATTTACATTTAGAGTGTTACCAGAACTAATAAAACAAAGCCATGAGATTTAAACAACACTAATTTTTCATACACCCTAGTCTCATGTGTTGATCAAAATTGAAAGGCTTTTGTGGGATGAAGGTTTTCTGATCTATAACTGGTCTAAAGCCTGGTTACGTTCGGGAATGTCTGAATTACAGAATCAGCAGTGACCCAAATGGATTACCAAAAGATTTTTTTCTAGATGTGTATTTATACATTGTTCTATCTTCCACTAGGGGGCACTTTGTTTTAGTTCTTATTTAACTTTACTGAAATATAAAGCTAAAGCATCTGTATGAACTTTTCTCCAGTCAGCAAAATTTAAATACACCAGATGAGAGCAGTGGTCTGGTCCTCTTCAGTTATAAACCTGATATCTATTTTTACATGTGTGTGTGTGTGTGTTTGGCATCTTAGTCTCGTTAAGCCATTAACTGGCTAATAGGAAATAGCTTTACAGATCTCACTAGATTAAAATGCTTCAGTCAGCAACAGATGCAGATGCCATTAAAATGGATTTACTGCACACACACACACTCTGGTTATGTGTAGCAGGTGTGTGTTTCACCTAAAAACAGCTCCAGGCCTGGATTCTAGCTCAGATCATTGTGTCTGTGATACGACTATGACCTCATGTTGATCGTGTTCTTGGCTACGTGACACATTTGGGAGAAATCTCCAGCGCTCGTATGCGTTCTTTAGAATACGCAGAGCTCATATTTACACAAGTATACGTAAAACTGCAACTTTAAATTCTGTCAGGTCAAAGGAGAGAAGTGTAAACTCTTCATTTTGCCAAGAGTGAGAAAGTAAAACTGCATTAAAGACGCAAAAGGTTTTAGTTCCTGGTGGTAAAATGGCGCCTGTTTCACCAAAGGAAAGAGCACGAAACTTAGCAAGGGCTTACTATTAACAGATTTGTTTTTATCATCTCTGAAATGCCAGCTAACATGATGACAAACAAACTAGCCGGATACTGATATAGCTAGCGGTCTTGATTTGATTTGTGTATTAGACGTCATTGAGATCTCCTTCTGAAAGATGTCTGATGCTAACTGCGGAGAAATGTACAGACGAGAAAATAGTACCAACATAATATTTATAAAAACCCCACAGAGACCTGGGATGAGATGTAAATAATTGTATTTTGTTGCATTTCTGATAAAAAAAACAAAAACACTGAGCGACTTGTGCGTCGTCGACCAAAGACAGTAACGTTGGTAACTCTTTTGGTTTATTTCTCAAGGACAAATGAAGGCATATTGTTCAGCCTGTTCACTCAGAAAGGATATCTGATGTGTGTTTACAAGTCAAGAAGAAATTAATCCAGGAGTATGAGTCTGTATATATGCTGGATATAAATAAGTCCTTCGAAGCGCTTTACAGACAGCTAATACAGTACATAAAAAAAAAAACCTTACATCAATCCACAACCAAAAAAAACAACAAATTACAGTGAAAATTTATACAACACGCTTTACTCAAATAAGACACATCTGTTTTTAAGGGAACAGTTTGATGAAACGTCAATTGTACGCTGCTCAAACTTTAACGTAGCTCCCGTGCAATGTTTTTCCACCCAAGTTGACCAGATTCCCACAAACACACGGAAATATCTTTCATCCAGGCTATAACAACTTTATGTTGGGAGCATCTGTACAGATTCTGGAGTGCTCTTCCAGTGGCCCGCTACACCAGTGGGCCCCAAATCTGGTCCTGGAACAACCATTTAAGTGTTTTCTCAACTCCAGGACAATTGATGGAGCAGGGAAAAGATCAAACTGCACATGACAGTGGAGTTCTCCTGGACCAGGGATGAGAAACACTGAGCTACAAGGAGAGGTTTTATTCATGTTTATACTGTTGATAACTCCCAAGTCCTGCTTTTATACCTCCTGGTCAATAAGGAAGCAAGCAGAGGGATACTTTACAAATTTACTCACTTACACTCACTCATTCTCTATGCCGCTCATCCTGTACAGGGTCATGGGAAGCCTGGAGCCTATCCCAGGTGACTCTGGTCACAAGGTGGGGTACACCCTGGATGGAGTGGCAATCCATCGCAGGGCACAAGCATACACTCGTACACTATGGGCAATTTTAAAATGACTATTAGGAGGAATGGGAATCACCAGGGACAAGCTGATACATCACCATCATGATATGTAAATGCCGATTTGACTTTTAAAAAAACTTTTAAAAATATTTTAGAGTGCAGCATCTGTAGAAGCCTATCCCAGAAGACTTAGGGCATGAGGCAAGGTACACACTGGACAGGGTGCCAATCCATCCACATGGAATGCCGGTCTTTGGACTGTGGGATCAAACCGAAGTACTCGGAGGAAACCCACCAAGCATGAAGAGAACTTATATTAATTATACATCTTGTTGAGGGTTAAGGGCCTTGCCCAACAGGGGCAATTTGGTGGTCATGGGATTTGAACCTGGGACCTTCTGAACCATAATCCAATGCCTTAACCAGTGAGCTACCCCGACCCTTACGAACTCCATGTACTGTACACAGACCCGAGGTGGGACTTAAACCCTCGACCCTGGTGGTGCGGCGAGGCTACAGTGTTCACCACTACAAGAATTGGATCACTGATAATAAATAATCTAATTAGCAAGCTAGACTGGTTAGTCACTCGATGCTAGTCTGGTGCGGTAAGAATGTGGTAAACTTATGGTTACAGTCAAAAGCAGAATTTCTGTTAGAATGTCATGGATACTCTTCAAAACAGGATGAAGGTGCACATATTTTTTCAAAAATACATGTTTGATAGAAAAATCATGAACATCAAGCCATCAATGATGTATATACATCTGCAGTTTGAATCCGGTCTGGAGTCGTGAGTCGTTGAATCCGGAGTGTGAGAACTGGAGTCCAGGTGTGGATTGTACTTCTGAGTCACTTGGTTGCTGCGCTTGATGTTTTGCATGATGGTTTTTGGTCTCGCTAAACGAGAATGATGTCACCTCCAGCGTCTTGCATATCAGAGCCAGGAGGCAGAACCGGAGACCGCGAGCATCGTAAAAGAGCGCCAGCATCGTCCGCCCGGTCTTCAGGCATGGGTTGCTAGATTACAGAGCGAATCGGGAGCAGTCCCTGCTTTTCACTTTTAAAATTACATGTTTACTTCATTCGCTGGCGTTTTGTAAAAACTATATTTTAAATAGCAAAACCAGAGGGGAGTAATTTGCTGTGTGGACAAGCAGAAAGCTAGGGCCCTTGGCAAACCTTTCTTTTTCTTTTCCTTGCTCCTCTGGCTTAAATAAAGAAAAATCACTGGCGCTGGGAATGAGGGTCAAAGTCAAGTTCATGTGGAGTAAGGCCACATTCTTTTGTGCTGGAAAACATGTCTGTTTTAATTCCAGAAATCCATCACGTTTGCTTTTTGTCGAATGAAGCGTGAGCTCCTTTTTTAACACCTGGCAAAAAGTTGTTCGTTCATCTTACACAAAATAAATACCATCTACAGTATCTGCATATTAAAAAACAAATGAAAAAAGATTGAGAGAGTTTATGGGTTTATCCCATGATCTGTCCTGGAGCAAATGGAAAACAATCATGAGAAGCACATTTCCCCATGTGGACACGCTTTAAAGGACACACTTCTTTCAGGTCTAATCACGACTTTTCATGCTAGTCCACTTGTCCAGCAGTCTTTTCATAGAGTCTACATTTGTATTCGCAGGCCAAATAAAAAAATGTCTACAAGTTGACTATACTAAATACACCTGCCGGCCCTCGTCCCCGTTGTCCAGGTTCTCACTCCATCTACAAGTGTTTGGGATTCCAGGCTGTCAGTTCTATGTCTGATCTTGAGATGCACGCCTACTCTAGCAGGGATTGGTGGGGAAAGCAAAGAGTATGGAGTCAGGCAAAGGCCAGACGGCTAGTCGATGAACTTGTGTGTGTCTCCGTAGAGCCAGCGCTGCGGTGTGAGCGAGGCTTCGTTCAGGTGGTCGCACTGGTCGCTGCACTTGCAAGACTGGATGAACATTACAGCCTTCTCGAAGCGCTCACCGTCTGGGCAGGAGAAGGCTACGGGCGAGGTGCGGGAGCGGCGCGGCGAACAGCAGCGTCCATCCCGACACACGCCGCAATAGTTGGGCCGATAGAGACGAGCGCTGCGACAGCCTGCGTAGTGAAGTCGTAATGGCTCAGGAGACTTCTGCGTGCGAGAACATTTCCTCCCTTTCTATTAATGCAGAGAACAGAAACGTTGGACGTTAGCATTTGAACAAACAGGAAAGATGGCCAACACATGCACCAGATCATTTAAAGGTCCCGTATTTGACTATTTCTTTAATGAGCTCCCCAAAAGTGTGTGTTAATGCCCCAGCTGAAATAAACTTTTTTTTTTTACTATTTTTATTTCACTCCTCCCCCAAACATACTATTTCAGTGTCTATGTAAATGAGATACTGCTGAGCCAGAACTAGAGCTGAGCAACAAACTGGAGAAGGGTTTCCTTTATATGGGGTCACAATGTGTGTGTGGGGGGGGTATCTAAATGGCTTGTTTAAGTCAGGGCAAATAATTTTTCTTTTTTTTGTATTTTGTACTTTTGTATTTTGTGTGAGACACATCTGAATGTCCTAACATGACTATAAAAATGTCAATTTTGCATAACAGATGCCTTTTATTTTAGTGCACTCTGGCTGCTCTACACTAAATTAAAGTTTGGTGAAGGTGAGCTTTTTGGTCACAAAGTTATGACATTTTAAAGTTTCCTTTTAAAGGCTGAAGTTTAAAGGAACATGATTCACTTTTGGTATTTGGTCACTTGCTCCGCATTACTTCAGACAGGATCTCGGCCTTTAGACCAGGGCTCTTTGGACTTGTCTTGACCTACACTAGACTCATGCAAAGTTTGGTGAAAGAACACTTTTCAACTTTTTAGAAGGTCAGGATTGTCCCTGTAGCTCGTGCTGAGCGATGTGGACAAAATATTTTATCCTGTCTTATAACACAAACATCCCAGAATGTTATATTTTCTCTTAGATTGAGGGAAAAAAATATATTTTGCTTGCATTCTTCACTAGTAGATGTTTTTTTTTTTTTGGTTCTGTTTTTTTCCCCTGTTATTTGAGATTTTAATGGTTTAGTCTATAGTTCGACTGTAGACTACACCATTGCATAGTGCATGAAGCAGAAGTTTTGATACAATTAATATAAAAGTATTAACATTACGACAAATAGCTGACAGACGGTAACTAGTTGTAGCCATTTTGCTAATAGAGACAGCTAGTCAGGTTAGCTAGCAGATGGATGACGAGCGCTGTTCATTTAGCTAATTAGCTTAAAATGGATTCAGTCAAATTTTTTTTAACATAAAACAATTTGAAGAGATATTGTAGAGATAAATGTTGTAAAATCTTTTATAGCACTGAGTTAAGTATCTGCTGTGCCCTGCTTTTCATGAAATGAAATAAGAGTACATGGAAACATGAGAGACAGCATGTGTGTGTGAGAGAGAGACAGGTGTTTGAGAGAAGGACACTGAAGGTCGATATAAATGAGAGAAACATTTGGCATTAACCAGCAGAAGTTCAGAGGCGGTTGGGGTCACATTCAGTCCATAGCACTAACAATAACAACAGGTGCTTAAGAGTTAGCAGAATTATCTTTCTCGCGAGGTGTGTATAGACAGTCTAAATCCCATGGAGTTCCCCGAAAGCATTTCTAAAATAATGAGGAAGCGAAGAGGCGGGGCGATCTTACATGTAGGACAGATTCTGAAATAGGTTATGATGTTATGTGAATCTTAACACATGGTGCAGTTTGTTTCCCTAAAGTCCTGGAATTACGTACGAGAATACACTGAGTGGTTTCTAATCCATCGTTTAGCTAGGAGTCTACTAAGGAAAAGTGAATTATTCAAATCTGGATGTCTAATGTAGACACACTTGATTTATTTGATTTCAAGGAATTACAATAAACAGAGCTAAAGGAAATAGACGCAAGCAAAGAGAAACGGATTCTGTGATTAAAGAAGAGACGTAAAGTGGCACTGAAATTGTTTTTATCCGTGTTTTAGTCCCTGTTTTCTGATATTTTCCTTGGACTATGTTGTTGACTTTCTTATGCATCCCCATCTCTGTTTCCTTGAGTTCTTCCTCATTCCTTACACTGTGTTCCAAATTATTATGCAAATTGGATGTAAGTGTCATAAACATTAAATGTTTTAAATTAAACTCATGGATGGTGTTGTGTCTCGGGGCTCTTTGGATCACTGAAATGAATCTCAGACACGTGTGAT
>JAOVVB010000011.1:18326770-18337232 GCA_028570985.1 Heterobranchus longifilis | reverse complement strand
TGGTTGATAACTAGAAAATTATACTGACTGTCATTTGCATTGACTAATTATGAAAATCAGAGAAAGATATCATTTGCATAATAATGTGGAACGTAGTGTACATGGTAATACTGTACTGTGGTTTGCTGCCAGACGTCCCGCTCTTTCAACATTCCAACAGCATGTTATGCATGTGTGTGTGTGTGTGTGTGATTGTGTCTCTCCTGATCAGAGACCATTTCGAGGCACAACAGCTAGATCTATCTGTTTGTCATCGCAATTTAAACCTAATGATATAAGACAGCAGTTTTTAAAGATGGCTATCCTGTGCACAATATTTGCTCAACGGTCTTCTCTGGACACACTACCTTCCTGTACAAGTACTTTTGTGTACTTGGTCTATTTTATTTTATTGTATTCTTTTTTTCCTCCTTACACTAAGAACTTGTGTAGTCTTTTGCCTGAGCTGCTATGAAACTGCAATTTCCCTCGGAATTAATAAAGATTTATCTTATCTCATAAATTAATATTAAGGAGAGACGGCATGTGGCCTCACACCTCCACCAGGGTTGAGGGTTTGATTCCCGCCTCGCAGTCTGTGTGTGTGGAGTTTGCATGTGCTTGGTGGGTTTCCACCAGGTACTCCGGTTTCCTCCCACAGTCCAAAGACATGCAGGGTAGCCTCCTTCCATCTAGAAACCTCTGTAGTCCGACTAGGGACCATGGAGGCCAATGGTGACCATTGTATTTCTTCCCATTTTGTACAACTGTGGTAGAACATTCACATGCTATGGGCAATTTGAGGATGCCAATTAGCCAAACTTGCATGTCTTTGGATTATTGGAGGAAACCAGAGATCCTGGAGGAAACTTACCAAGCACGGGGAGAACATGCAAACTCTATGCACACAGACCGCGAGGTGAGAATTAAACCCAGAACCTGAAAGGCGATGGTGCGAACTACTAAGTGTGAACCACCGTGTGATGGATTGGCACCCTGTCCAGGATGCACCCCATAATCATGGAAGCTAAAGATGAAGGTGTACTAGCAGTTTGTTTGGTATTACACCATCATGTTTCCATGGTTACAAGTAATGTTTATTGGTGTGCCAATTGTGCCACTGTGTCAACATGCAAGCTGATACAAATTTAGCTAAAAATTGTGAGTTGCTGCTTAATCAGTATGCGTGTAGATGAGTTCTCCCAGCTTTCCAGAGTGTGTTTTAGAATGTTTTCTCCAGGAAGCACTAAAAGGAGACTATGTGTATAGTCTGACAGGAGTGAGAGCTGACAGGAGAAGCACAAGTACCTTCACAGGCACGGCCATGGAGCTGCAGGGTCTGATGGTGCACAGGCGCGTCTCTTTCAGCAGCTTGCACTGAGCGTTCTGGTTGGTGACGCGGGAGGACACGCCCATACCACAGCTCCGAGAACACGGCGACCACTTCGTAGTCTGGACCACACACTTGTCAGGGCTTCCCAGTTTCTTCCAGGCTGAAGAGAGGAGGAGGAGGAGAATGAGACAGGAGAGGGAAAAACGAGGTGAGGGAGAGAGGGAGGGAGGGAGTAAGCCACTACACAAGCACCATTCACCAAACCACCAACACTGATGCACAGAGAAGCTGATTACGCAGTGGAGCAAAAACCTGCGTGCTTTAGGGGGCAAACATGTGGTTGTGTGTGTGTGTGTGTGTGTGTGTGTGTGAGTCTGGTTCACAAGGCTTCTTTGGAAAATAGTCATGCAGCACTTGAAGGGATACGCAAACACAAACTGTCTCCTTAAATACTTAAAAAAATTTATCCTACGATCAGCTGCAAAAATATTGACACCCTCATAAAAACAATATAACATGCTGTCACTATATATACTGACGTTTTTTGTTTTTTTTTTCCTCAGATGTTACACAGGTTACACATTATATTAAAAAACTCATATCCAATATAGTGGAGTGCAAACCTTTTCATCCCCTGTGGTAGTTAAATGAAGATACAGGATAATGTTATAATTTTAAATAAAATCGCAAGATACTGTAGTTAAGTTATTCGGCCATCAGTGGCTCAGTGGTAGGTTTCTGGATTTTTAGGTTTTCATGCGGAAAGTCCGGATTCAATTAACACCCAATGCCCAAATCCCAGCCACTGGATGAGGTGCCTCGAAGCCCGGATAAAATGGCAGGGTTGCATCAGAAAGGGCATCTGGCTCAAAGGAAGCAGCCGAAAGACTTATGGATTATAAAGGAGGTAGAATTTAGAGAGGGTGATGTTTTGCCCCATGTTCTGAGCTCCAAACCTGATTCGAGAAGAGATTTTTAGAACAGATTAGAATTAAAGTAAAAAAAGTTTATCTTTCACCTGTTATGCGTTTGTGACTACGGGGCTTGTCCCACTTCTTCCCCACATCCGTTAGCTCGTTACTCAGGGTTTCCTGTGGTCTGGTTGGGTAATTCTTCAGGTAGTCTTTGGGGAAAGGTTTAGGGAAGGGTTTATGGTAGGGTGCAAGGTGAGGGTAGATGTAAGGCGGTGGCTGTGGGACTCTGTAGACTGGGGGCAGCACTGAGGATCCGCGATGGCAGTCCAAGCTCGGGCAGCACTGTCCTGGGACTTTAATCAGTCTCGGTGAGGGGCAGGCAGGTGACGCCAGGATTACTTCTGTAGGGCAGAGGGGCAAACAGCCCACAGCACCGTCGATGCATGTGCATTGGTGCTTACAGCCGGCGCGGAAGTCTTCTCCGCTCTGGTACATATGGCCATTATACTCACATGAGCGGCCTTCCAGTTTGGCTATAAGAAAACATGTGAGACACAAATGATGTGCTTTGAATTTATTATTAATGTAAAGACAATGCTGAAGTCATAAGTCAACCAAAATGTTGGATCACTTAAGACGAGTTCAGGGTCTCTTGCGCTAGAGCAAGAAATCACAAAACCATGGTGTGACTCAGTATCACAATTTATACGTCTCATTAACTAGTCTATATTAAAAGATTAAACATACATGTTTATACATCATTCTCGATGGTCATTATTTTAATTAGGAATTACTTGTTCATCTGAAATCGGTGATTCTTACATGAGCTGGATGTTGGTCTGGAGTTTGTCATTGTGTCAGAAAATACATCAAGTCTGTTTGAGTCACTAAACAAGATGGTGAGGTCTGTGTGTGTGTGATGATTTAGTGTTTAAACCAGCCTAAACTGGAGGCTATAAACCTCTGTTATTATTAGCTACAATCGCTTTACAGCTCCAGAGCAAAACTAAAGAAGCAAACCAAACATGTCTCGGGCAGACTGACTATATTTAGGGGGAAATTGTGGACATTTTTGGTCTCTTTTTCTTTTTTCTTTTTAATATTTTTTTTGCAAGTGAAAACATATCAGTGAGGGGAAGAACCAATTATGCTGGAATGAGAGAGACTGCAGCCACAAAACCCAGAGAAATGCATTAATAAAGTTATTTTATTTGATTTGTAGTGCAGTTTTATACTCGGCTCCGGGTGGAAATTTGACTTGTTTACAGAAGATGTTTGGTTTGAATCGAGCATTGGCTCTGTCGATCATGCCCGGCTTCATGCTTGAACAAACCCTCAACCCAAACCCAAATAGTTCCTTTATATAGCAACATATAAATACTCGGGAATGCATGAGGCAAGTGACTTGAAAAAAAATTTAGCCTTGATGGGGCTCAATGAGGAAACACTTCATTGACACACTTCACGTACACATGCAGCATTAAGTGACATGGACTAGTTTTCCCAAAGGATCTAGACAGCAGGATTTTCTTAAACATGAGAGAGACAGGTCAAAGTGATGGATGCATTTTATTTAAAGTTTCTCTAAAGAGTCATACTTTTGTACAATACTGAAAACTCCCCAGTGCCAAATAGGGGCACGACTCACCCCTGCAGATTCCACGTGTACTCCCAACGTCATTGCCATAATTGCACTCAAGCCCCTTATGGTGGTCACATGGCCGACCCTCGTGGCAGTCCTGGTTTAGCTGAGCAGCGCAAACTTTACAACATCCGCATCCATCAGGTACCAAACTCACACCTGGAGGACACACGGGGCGCTCGGGAGGACACTCGCACACCTTCGGGCATCCTGCCACGGCCTGCTGAGAGGAGGGGGGGTATGAAAGATCAGACACTCGGGCAAGAGATGAGAATAGACCATATATTGTGGTAGAAACAAATCATGGTAGCTTTGATTGATGTTTAATAATTCCTTCACTGGCTTTTCAGCACTGATAAATGAACACATCTAATGTAAATAGGTTAAGTGGTTATAAGAAAGTGCGAACATCAACTCCCGACTAAGAAAGCAAACTAATTTGGGATCTGATTTACTAAAACTTCAAAACATCCAGTTCTACATGAGCCAAGTAAGGGGTATGTCCCAACATCCTGAACTGCGTGTTGAAATGTAATTGAAATGTTAATTTGTGCTTACGATATACACTGTCAAACCCATGCTGAACGGTTGCAAAAGAATTTTCACGATTTATCCGCAAAGTACCCACAGCACCTCACAATTTGCAAGGAATTGTTAAGACTTGTCAGGAACCCTTACTATTCTTCTTGAACCCTCTAGAGTTTGTCAAGACTCTTGGATACCTTCTAATGAACATCCTTAGGTCACCCAGTGTATTACAGCATAGCTAGTGGAAAAATAAGCACCAAGAGACCAATCTACTGTAGAGCTGAATATCAAACCGCTTCATCCTCCCTATTTAAGTTCACTACCCTGCACAGTGCACTACATGTCGATTTGTAACAGCCACCCAGACTAGTAAGCTAGAGCTGCACTGTTTAGAAGTAATTGCTTCATTGTCCAGTATGCCTGGTCTTGCTACGTGATGTTCGTAACAGTCTGAAGCAGACCCGCATAGGGTTTCTAAGTAAAACTGTGGCATTTTGTGAGTAACTGTTTGAGAAGGTTTGTGGTTAATTAGGGGCAAATTGGAGGAATTTAACATAGTTTTGGGCTCTATAATCCATTAGGATCAGGCACAAATTACCTATTCGCGATCAAATTCAGGAATGTGGGAAAGGCCCCAAGCGCCTAGGTTTTAAACATTACAGTAGATCCTTACTTACATGTTATTAATACAAACAAATGGGCAGTTATTAAATAAGTCAAAAACATATGCTAGATAACTATTTCTTAATATATACTTCATAGGAATTATTGATTCTGATTAATCAGAATGATTAGTTCTCTATTAAAACAGGGATATAACTGACCGGCATTCAACTGCAAATCACAGGTTTATACTAATAAGCTCTTTCTAATATGTAATCGTTTCCATAGCAACTAGGGTTTTGTGCAATGTATAACTGTACAAATGTTTAAAAATCATTTTGGAATTAAACAAAGAGAAATATGTAATCTTTGATATGGTCACGTTTTCCATTAGTCGATGATTAGTTAACATTTATGGAATGAGTCTCCAGTGTCAGTGTGTTTTTTAAACTTTCAAAAATTTCAAAAGTGTAGGTATACAGTATAATAGTATAGGATGTATAAAACATGCTTCAACACACTGGTATATTCTTTACTTTCTATTTCTATTCTTTTTTTTGTTTTTTATTAGAACATAACGATGAAGGAAATTCGTTCTGGCAGGATCACACACCCTGATGTTACAGTGGTAAGGTACATCTGCCCAGGTGATCAGGGTCACTATTCATTCTGTATACATTAATTCAGCATACATTTACCAGGGGCTGTAACACATCACATCATGGTGGAGAAGTCCACCAGGTGATGTGCTCTTAACATTCTATATGATGACACATATTAGGATCTTAAAACCAGTTAATGTGTTAATGTTATGGCTGATCGGTGTGAAACTCCAGGTGCAGCACATTGCCTAACCCCTGTGTGGTTTTATCGTTATGTATACTCCCCTTGTCCTAATAGTTTAGAATTGACCCGGCTTCACTGAACCCCTGAAATGGAGCAGCTTAATTGGATTTTAAACCCAAGTGAAGAAACATGAAGCTTGAAGAAACAACCTGGCTTTTGTCACAAACTTTTGGGTCACTCTAGGGAAAGTAGGGAATGTTAAACATACTGCCTTGTCATGTTTCACCCTTAAAACAAAACAAGCGATAAAATATTCTATGTGATGTAAAAGAGAGAGAGAGAGAGAGAAAGAGAGAGAGAGAGAGAGACAGTAATCCACTTTCAACAAACCAACCATTATCACTAAGCTGTACTTTTTATTCCCAATACTTCCAGCAAAATAATGAGAGACAATCTAAACCGATCTGCTTTAGATGTATAAATAATGTTTTTAGCACATTTGCTATAGATTTGTAAAGTTGATGATGATACTTTACTCATTTTCCTCGTCTCTGTATGTATTGGAAAGAGTGATATAAGTTCATATCATCACGCTGAAATGTTCGTGCCACTCCAGCTCGAACCACACAGTTATCATTTCTTTATAATATACTTTCCAACTTATAATTTCACAAAAACCAGGATCATTTTTCAAATAATAAAGAAGTTGTTGGTTTTCATTATTATTATTATTATTATTATTATTATTATTATTATTATTCAGTAGTTTATCAGAATCAACCCAGAACAATGGCAGCACTAAAGAAAGATGGAACATCAGTTATAATCCATTGAGAATTGTTTTTTAACCTTTTGGTCTGTTTTATACTTTTAAATAAATTGCCTATGGATCCAGACTTTTGGGTTACGGTGTATTATGGGTAAAGTTTTTTTTTTTTCTGTTTTCAGAAAAAAATTTCAGATAGTATTTAGATAGAATACATTTAATTCAAGCAAATAAAGCTTAAAGCCTGGGTTGAGACCCAGGTCCAGTATTCCAGTATTCAGTGTCCTCAGTGCATGATGCACTTTTCAGGTCTTCTTGGTGATTCGGTTTAGCTTCACTGAATTATGCATTCCTGGTGAAAGCAGGCCAAGTCCAGGCTGTAGGAACTGAAGGTTCTTGTCTTGTCTGGTGTGGACCAAGCCATGGGTTTATTTAGAGCAGTAGTTCTTAATCACTTAAAGCTTAAACCCAGTCTTCCTTAATCTGCGTAGTTTGGTTAAGCACACATGAATCGCCTCATCGGTCCCATACACAGCTTCCTGCTTGCACTTACGGCTCTAGTTATGACGTCCTTCTAACTCATGGCTGGTAAGAACTAGTCCTTGAGGGCCATTGTCCAGAACAGTATGTAATTCACTAACATCAGCACTTAAACACACCCAGTGATCCTGGCAAATAACAGATGAGTTGAGTTTGAACAGAAGAATCACCAAACTGTGCAGGACACTTGGCCTCCACGCCTGGATTTAAACAGCCCTGCTCTACCTCTTTGTGCACTCAATGAAGCTCACTTATTCTGTTTTTCAATGATGTTTAGAGATTTGGGGTCAGTATACAAGCCTGGGCCTCTTACTGAGAGCCACTCATTTAGCAGATTTATTACATTTCCATTTATGCAAAGAGAGAAAAGAGGTCTTCACAGAGAAGTCCTGATTTCTACCTGACAATTTTGGATAATTGCGTAGCTGTTGCTTCCTTAAGTGAGCCAACTCAGAGATGGATACTCCCTCAATGCAGAGCATTTAGTCCATGCAGAGAGGCCCCGAGCCAGTGAAATACCCCCTACACTCCAAATCAGTTCTCTTACATACACACGCACCTACCTACGACCTCCTCAAAGTCCTCCTCCCTTCTCAAAGCGAAACCTGTTTCAGATGTGGGCTGGAGATAATTCGTATTTACCCGACCTTTTACCTCTTTTTAAATGACTCTGGCAGCTGCAGCGAAAATCAGTGCCAGAAGGTGTCAAAGGCCCCAAGTGTTTCAGAGCAATGGACATCCTGAGCGCCGCTTACTGCTAACTAATGATTAAAAGTCCAACAACTGATGTGACATTTCTGCCAGACACACAGACATGTCACATATCACACATGGCTCTGCGAGTCTGTTTAATATCGGGAATTACGTCAATCCAACATCAGGGAATATTAGGGAAACCTAAGAAGATCTTCAATCAAGATTGAGCATAAATCCAGAGACCAGTATAATTACACATTACGTGTCAACTGTTTTAATGTTATTGACATTAAAGGGTCTCAATGACTGCACACCATGTGTGTATGTGTGAGTGTGCGTTTAATAATCACTAATGATTTAAGAATTCTGCAGAGCAAAAAGTAGCATAATAGGAAAAAAGAAGACAAAAGTAAGATTCGTATTTACTGATAATATTATGAAAACGAATATCGATATCTGTCTGGCTGAGGCTAGCTAAAATGTAATTTACAGAGACATGATCTGTAAAATAAAAGTGCTAGAAAGGTTCTTTAAAACTTGAGTCATTTTTAGTTCTGTGAAAAACCGCTGTTCTTGTGCCAAAATGAACTGAATAATCATTTAATTCCACAACTAATCTCTCACATCATATGCACCTCAGGGTGAGAAATTAGGTTTGGGTTTATTATGGGACGGAAATGGTAAATTATCAAATCAGTATGAGAGGCTTATTATTATTATTATTATTATTATTATTATTATTATTATTATTGTAGTAGTAGTTGTCAAATAAGTTTATGGCCCATCAATTCAGATTACAGCTACAACAAATTGAAAAGAGACCCTGACTATGACAATTTGAGAACTGTATACACTATAGACCACAGAGAGTCATTTTGGTTCATTAAAGAAGCACACTATGGTTTCCTTGATGGATTATAATGTCATTACTCATCATAAATGTCTACGTTATATGGAGCAATCACTGAAGTGTGAGATCATTGTTAAGTTTAGGACTTTTAACCATCCAGGAAAATGTATTACATGTGAAGTAAGTGCATGGGTGACAGTGCTCACAGGTATCACTGCAGGATGTCCTCTGTACTGAAGATCTACTACTGGAACATCTTCAGGGCTATAGAACTATTAGGGCCATCTTCAGGACTAAAGAACTTTTGAGGACGTCGTCAGGACTAGAGAACTATTGGGGGTGTTTTCAGGACTAAAGAACTATTGGGGGTGTTTTCAGGACTAAAGAAATATTGGTGGTGTTTTCAGGACTAGAGAACTACTGCCGGCATCTTCAGGACTGGAGAACAATTTGGGGTGCCTTCAGGACTAGATAACTATTGGGGGCATATTCAAGACTAGATGACTATTGGGGACATCTTCAGGACTAGATGACTATTGGGGACATCTTCAAGACTAGATGACTATTGGGGACATCTTCAGGACTAGATGACTATTGGGGACATCTTCAGGACTAGAGAACAACTGGGGGGATTTATGGGACTAGAGAATTTTTGGGGGTGCTTTCAGAACTAGATAACTGTTGGGGGAATCTTCAGTACTAGAGGAATTAGGAATGTCTTCAGGACCCATTAAAGCCCTAAACACCCTGTAAATCTTTTGGACTAATTTCCTAAAGTAGTTGAAGATGAGCAACCTACAGACCTCGTATGGAGTTTTAAAGACCTTCTACCTTCAACCTAAGGACTAGGCTGCATACTCCTTGATGTTTAGGTGTTTTAGCGTATAAACGGTTCCATGTCCGCAAAAGACCAAGCAGAGACCTGCTGAGAGCGACCGTTGATACTCCTGTGATGTAAACCTTGTCCTGTAATGCTGATTACTGGCACTCATCTCATCCTGACTGTTAACGACTTGTCCACATACACACACACACACACACACACACACACACACACACACACACACACACACATACATACAGAGGGGAAGCAGCAGGATGAAATAAGGGCTGAGTATTTCTGAGTGTTTACTCACCGAGCCCAGGACCACCAACATGAAGAGGAGGAAGCACATTAACTTTACATCCCTCATCTTCAGGAGCAACATAAAGCCAGGAGAGTGTGTTGAAGGTGTTGTGGAGAAAGTCAGAGACGCACACCAGCGTCCAGGTAAATGATCTGTTTATAAAAAATATTAAAATGAAGAAGAACAATCCACACAGTTTATCTCCGTCTCCTGGTCACCTTTAACGGATTTAACGGTTTTTTATTCGAATCAGTTTTATATATGACAGTTGCGCCTTCTAAAGGCGCCCCGCCCACCTCCTGCAGCTGAGCCAATGAAAAAACGCGCGTGCCGTGGGACAGTAGGGACAAGCTCGCGCTTGGAGGCGTGGCCATACAGATCAATGCGGTCATTCATAAAAACTCTGATGTACTACACACCGGTTTCGCCATGTTTATTTACACACGAGCGGAGAGAAGGAAATATTACCCGGCGCTTTGAAATCGCTCATAACTTCCCTGCTCTGTGAGAAACTGAATAAATATGCTCAGCTGCCTCCTGGGTGTGAAGTGTGCCATCAAAAACACTCTTTAGCAAACACTGGGGTTAATCAGTAATGCAGGAGATACTGGGCGGGAAATAACCCACATCATATCCACCAGACAAGCTGCAGAGCCAGTCACTCATACACACACACTCATACACACACACACACTCAT
>JAOVVB010000011.1:18308278-18320400 GCA_028570985.1 Heterobranchus longifilis | reverse complement strand
TTTTATGATTGTTTAAATGGCTGTTGTTACTTTATTACAACTCTGTAATGTTACAAGCTTTACAGTAGCATGGAACTTCAGTAAGACTTTCCAAGCCAGACGCAGGAGTGTGAAATCAGCATGAGCGATACACACACTCTGTCATTACACTGTTTGGACTTGCCTTCGGTCCTGATTTGTTTGTTTAATGAGAGATAAAAGGCTCATTCATTTGTTCTTGCTTAATCTTTCATTTTGTGCAAATCTAAATGGATGTTCTGTCATCATTTCAGATGTTCTTCTCATCATCCTCAGTGACTTACCTTTCTCACAGACACACACACACACACACACACACACATATATAAACTTTTTTATTTTACTTTCCTCTCCCATCTTATTCTTTTTTTCAGTCTTTTTATTATCTTTCTCATTTTTTTCTCTCAGTTTCTTACATTTTCCATTCTTTTTCTCACTCTTTCTTTATTTATTTATTTTCTTCTTTCTTTCTTCTTTCTTTCTTTTCTCATATTTTGACACTTTATCTTTTATTCATTAATGCTTTTCTCCGTTAATTCATTCAGGGTTCTCATTATCCCTCATTATCATTTTCCTTTGTTTCCTTCTCTCCTTTGCCTTATTTATTTATATATTTATTTTCTTCATGCCGTAATGGGCAAAAGTATTGACCCCCCCCCCTTTTTCTTATTAAATTAAATGCTGTAGATAAATTACAGAAAGGGGAACAAATATTTTACTGTGACAGGCTGCAAAGTGCCTAAATATACAAATTTACAAATCGTTTGTTCATGTTACAACCTCAGCAGCAACCTCATTTCCCCTCTTGTCTGTTCCATCACTTAGCATTCAGCAGCACCAGTATACTAATCACCGGCCTGATCATCTCTCATCATCTGCACCTGATTTTTGCTGGTTCATGCTTTAAGGTAGATATTTTTTATGCTTTAATGATTCATAGGTCACTGTGTGGTTTAACTAACTAAAACATTCCTCTGATACTGCTCATGTACAGAGACTGGACTGAAAACATAAAAGACAAAAATGTCTTTCCGAAAGCCTACAGAACTATTCCTCAAGACTGCATTAAAAATGCATTTCCAGAAAAGTCTGGAAATTCGGAAGCAAAATATGAAGGAAAAAAAATGGGGTTCAAGAATTTTGCACAGTTTTCAGTCATCATGATTTCTTGTTTTCAGTTTCCTCATACTTCCTCATTGTCCATTTTTCTTTCTTTCTTTCCTCTTTCTTTCTTTCTTTCTTTCTTTCTCTGATATTTTAGTGCTTTTCTCACAATTTCTTGTTTTCTCTGTTTGTTGTCTTTTGTTGTCTTTTTTATTGTCTTTCTTTTTTTTTCTTTGTAGAAGTTTTTTCATCTAATTTGTCACTTTCTCTCTTAACGTGTCATAAATTAGCTAAAAGACAGGTGTGACAATGTAGAGAATTCCGCTGCACCATTGTATATTTAGGATAAATCTCATAATCTGAAGGATCTGAAAGTGATTTCCAGATGACTGAAAAATCACATCTAGTTTATGTGTGAAAACTGAAAGAGTGAAGTGTGGAGGAAAGATGGAGGGGGGACAAGAGTGTAAGTTTGTTCTGTGTGACAGATGAAAAGGAGACACACCTGTTGGACCACACCTTAGAGCAACACACACTCTCTTAAACACACACACGCACAAACACACACACGCACAAAACGCAACACTGCTCTCAGCTACAATGTCCAGACTGACCATTAAAAGCCCTAATGTGTGTTATTATTTGTGTGTATACTGTATGTGTGTGTGAGAGAGAAAGAGAGTGTGTGTGATGATGGACTGAGGGAATGGGAGTACATTTTGTTCCAAAACAGTGGAAAAACAGACCGTCATACCGAGCAAGAGTGAGAGGAGGGAGGAATTAGGAATTTAGGTCTCACAGATATTTATAACTTTAAACAGGAACTGCAGTGTTGACTCCCCAAACATTCTCTCCCAGACACACACACACACACACGCATGCACACACACAGGGGCAGTTAACAGGTAATGATTATCTCCAGTTATTTTTGTGATATTTGGTTTAATGAAGGATTAAGTAGGGAGTAAATCACTGCGTGTTGTGCAGTTATAGGAAATTAATCAACTTCAGAATGGTGTGACGAAGCAGAGTTACCGTCTCAAGGCTGAACTCAAGTCTTTTCCTCTAACAGTACATAATATAATTTGCTATTTATAAAAGAACGACATGTCATACTTTTTATCAGTGACATTTTACAATGAAGATTAATATTGCTGTCCCGACTGTTTGATTGGATTTGAATTAAAGCAAACACACTGCATTTTACTTTTTTATTAGAAGAATACATTCCTTTAAAGTTGTAATTGGCTGTGATGGTGCTCGCTGATCTGAGGTGTGTGTGGTGTGAAACTGAAACTCTGTTTGTGCAACATGGTGTAAATGCCCTGAACAATCGTTTCACACACACTCCACTCACCCCACACTGCGCCTATGTGTGTCAACTGGCAATAAATCACACGCTACAAAGAGAGTGTTGGCAAGTCACATCACTAGCACACTCACACACATGCACATGTACACAAGGAGAGAGAAAGAAAGACGGAAAGAAAGAAAGAACACCCCGTCTTCCGCCTGATAGGGCAGATCTGCTCAGCTCTTTGTCTTCTTTGTGTGCTGAGTGAGACTAATGTATCAGTAATAAAGGATACAGAGACAGAAACACGAGCTTATCAGCCAGACAGGCAGCTCTAAAACCTGAATAGAGAGAGATAGCGAGAGAGAGAGAGAGAGAGAGAGAGAGAGAGAGAGATCCTAGGATGCACCTGCTCCTTAAAATCTGTTTTATATGTAAAATTAAAACAGAGTCTTTTCAAGCTCCTCTTTATTTTCCTCAGTGTGTTTTTCTATCTATTTAGACAATGATTTATCTATTTATCTATCAATTTATTAGTTTATCTGTAATTCCGCCCATCTGTGGAGGATCTCCTTCCATATCATTATCCCACTATCCAATCATCCATCCATCCATTGACTATACATTTTTTTTCTATTTATTCAACAAACCATTTATTCATTTAACCTTTACACAGTTTTCTATCATTGTCCATCTATCACTCCATCCATTCATTTATTTTTGCATCTACCCATCTGTTAATCTATTTATCCATACATCTAGTTTCGATCCTTGCATTTATGTATTTATCTGTTTGATCCATCTATCTATTTATACCTTTATTCAGCCTTCTATTCATTATTTATTTGTTCATCTATTTATTTCTCATTTGTTCACGTCTGTCTATCTCTCTCTCTCTTTATACTGTTTATATTAATCCATGTAACCATTCAATTCTCTTTTAATTGATCCTTTCTTTCATTTATCTATATATTTGTTTACATTTATCTATATTTCTGTCCATCTATCCATCCATTCAACCATCCATCTATCTATTGATCCAATCATACATCCATCCATCCATACATACATCCTCACTTTTTTTTTATACATTTGTCTATATATCAGTCAACCCATCCATCCATTAAGCCAGCCATCTATCTCTTCATTCATCCAGCCTTATAAATTGATATAAATCTTCCAACTATTTATTCATTTACACATTGCTTTATCCCTCTATGTTTATCCTATACATCCAGACTTCTATCTGTATCCTTCCATCCTTCCATTCATCCCTCCATCTATCTAGTCTTCATTGTACCTATCTATCCATCTTTTTAGTGTTTTTAGAACAAAAGGTTAGAAGAAAATCCCCATCTACCAGGAACAAACAGAGGAGGAGGAACTCTGCATCTCCAGCTGTCATGTATTACGGTGTTTGCCCCAGCAGTGTTGCGCCATTCCACACCTCCCCACTGCAGTGTCAGGTCTCTCTCATGAGGTCACTCGTGTAACACACATTGTGTTAAAAGGCCCGGGAATTTCCCCTCATTCAGGACCAAGAGTAAACAGTTTCATGATAAAAAGTGTATCACTGTGAGATGTTCAGTGTAACCTGTTTTATTTCCTTAACCTGCTCTATGTTCGCCTGGGAGGAGGTTGAGCAGTGGGCAGGAAGAGTTTTAGAAAGCTATAATTTGGCAAAAAAAAACAACAAACAATTCTATGAAATTATTAAAAGGACAAGGAGACGAGAAGCTGAGCAAAGTTCATTTTGTATATTTTAATTACATACACATAATATAAAGTAAAATATTTTTTTCTAAAGTTTCTTTAAAAATGCATGAAAATTCAGGACAAACTGACGTGTCCAGGATTCGCAGGAAGTGAGGAGATGTTTCAGATTGGTCCTCAAACCATAAGTGTATGTAAAATGTACAGTGGTGGTGAAAAGTACTGAGACAAAAGTGAACTTCAATGCTTTAACAAATTTGTTCTATTTCATAAATAATGACAATCATGATAATAAGAATAGTTTGTTATTTTAAGAGTGAAATTGCTCTACAGTAAGCAATATTCAGTCTGAAGTCCTTTGTTCTTCAAAACCTGGTGGATCCGGCTGGACATAGAGTCAGAAAGACATCTGCAGAGGCACATAGCCAGTTATTCATTAGTTTTCCAGTTAATTAGCACAACTCTTCAGCCAGATAGGTTTGGACTAAATGGTGAAATCACCAGGAAGAACCTAATGGCATATACTGCCTTAATACTTTTAGCCACTTATGTATGTAAGCTGAATTCCTGTAAGGCAACAAACTGTAATTGGTCACTTAGTGCTAACAACTGACAGAAGACAAAGCGGCAACCTCCAGTTCTGAGAAAGCCAAAATGTGATTTAATAAAGATGTCTGGATTTAAGTGACCACCAGGAGCACGCTCCAAAAGTGAACCAATCTTCATAGAGAACCCATGCTAAAATGTCCAACTTTGCAACAGAAACAAACACGTTTACAAAAAATTGCACAACAAAAGATGTCTTATTAACAACAACTGTACAGGGGGTGAATTTCTATGTAACTCATCAGTTGAAATTATATTTAGTCATTAAGTTATGCATAATGAGGGGGGTGGTTGATTTGAGTGACAGATTCATTGCAGATGTCGACCCATCAGCTATCTGCTATGCATCACATTACCTAACTGGAATCATTGGCTTTTAACTCGCCACTAGGAACGCAGGAGTTCGCACATTATGACTTGTAGGGAATGGATGATGGAGTTCAAACAAATGCATTAGAATATAACAATATTAGAATTTTAGCTAAGCTATAGCTAAACTAGCTAGTTTGTGGTAACTGAGGTAAGTAGGCGGGTTCCAGCCAACAGCGTGGCTTCATTCACACCACCCTTTAGCCCATTTAGGATTAACTGGAGTTTACATGGAGTCAGCTCCTGTCAATATGGCGACAACCAGAGCTCCTCGAGTTATAATAATAAATAGCATTAGCATCACCTCAACTATCCTAACTGTGACCCAAATGCTACGCTGGAGATTGAGTGTTTATCATCTCTGTATCTATCTTAGTAAAAACTATTTTGTTTTTGTTTTGACCACTTGAAAAGTGTTTACTTTTTCCCTGGGAATTCTCAATCCTGTATCCTAACCTTTAGTTTACATTCAGATCAAACATTTCCTGGCTGAATGACTCCATTTACAGATGAACTTCTCGCCTCACCATTTTTCTTTACCTTCACCTTATTCACTTTTTAAAATCCTACACTTTAGTGGCCAGGACACCTCTGGATTGCACTTTGTCTAAGGTCAAAGGTCACAGACATTAGCTAAGTGTTTCTGTCTTGCAGTAAAGCAGTGAAGTCCAGCTCTCTCTCCTCCCTCGCTCTCAGCCTATCCCACCTCACGGCACCTCAGCCTCCCTCACTATCCTCCCTTCATCTCTTCTCCCCTCCTCCCTTCATCCCTTCATCAGTCTATCCTTCCCTCCTGGCCAGAGGTGTCAAACAGAGCCGCCTTGTTCCCTGCGTCCTACTCTTTCCAACTCGGGACCCCACAAAAATCCCAGCAATCCCTGCTATTTCCGCCACCTTGTTTGTTTGGTGGGCAAGGAACTCTCTCTCTCTCTCTCTCTCTCTTTGAGATGTGTATGTTCTGTTCCTGGATTTTCCACACACACATACACACACTTACAGCAGCACAGCAGACAGAGCTCACCTCTGTTCCCATGCTGACCATGTGTGTGTTTGTGTGTGTGTATGAGAGAGAGAGAGAGAGAGAGAGAGAGAGAGAGAGAGAGATTTTTTTATATTTGAGTTAGCATGTACGTAAACAGTATATTCCCTTTCTGAAGCATCACTTAACATCACACACGTTCTCCTTTCTGATGGTAACTTTATAAACTCAGTGTGTACAAATGGTCCATTACTAAAGGAACAAAACGGAAGAAGATTGAAATGGGAGTCATAGGTGTGAGATATTGCACAGAGCTCTATGCTGCCCTCCTCTGGACAATAAACTCACTCTGTGTCACTCTGATGCTTTCCTTTATGGCTTCATTGCTTCATGTATTAGTGTTTATTCATTTACTTGTTTATTCATATATTGATGGAACACTAACATCATAATGTTGTAGTTAGTGTAGTAGATGGTTTAATAAGTTTAAAGAATCATTCCTTTTGACTAAAATCTTGTCATCAGCTTGCAGAAGTGATGAATCTGTCTGTGGGAACTGTACATACAATCATTCATCAACACTATATGCACATTACTGGAACTCATCTGAGAGTTATTGCCACATCCCCCATACAGTCCTCATCTCACTCCAAGTCATTTCTACATGTTTGGGGCATTAAAGGTGTGAAGCAGGCAGTCTCATCATAGCTCAGGCGTATTGAGAAAACTTTTTATCTTCATGGTATCCAAGCACTAGTGAAACGGGGATAAGCGCATTAGTGTAGCAGGGGGTTACATCGAGAAATAAAGATTAAAATCACTACCTCTACTCAGTCATAACTGTGTTCTGTTATTCTGCAACATCAAAATTCATTTTTTGTCTTAAATGCCCTTGTGGAAAATGTGATATATGTAATTTAAATCAACTTATAATCATTTATTTTACTAAAAATCTTTCAAAGACAAAAAAGTGTATCTAGATGAACCTTAGTCTAAACCTTCTGAGAGACTTCTACTTAGTCAGCATAATATAATTTTTAATGCAGATCAAATTCAAATGCAGTCGATTGGCCCTGCATTGGATTCTTAGGTGTCTTAGGTTTCTCAGGTGTCTCTCTGTCCTTGTTGTGGATGGACAGGAAGTGCTGGGACACTCAGAGGGAAGAAAGGAGTGCTGAAAAAGCTGCCAGGAGATGGAGGAGGGGAATTCTCTGGGAGAACGAATGGTACGTCTAACAGGTATCCCGACTGAGATATTGGAGGCAGAAAATGTGGACGTCGGTCTCTCCGAGTGTGACGTGCTATATTTCCTTCCTGCTCACATTCTAGTTCACATTTGTTAGACTTTGGAGATCCAGAAGCTTGTGGGTTCTTCCTGCTGGCAGAGGCCTCATCTTCTGTAATGACCAGACTGTGAAAACACTCGCTGATGTCCAGCTTGTCACTGCCTTTCTCAGAAGCCAAAATCTGTCGGATCCTCCTGCTCCATCTCTTTCTGTTGGCATTTGCTGCCATTTCTGTGGTTGCTACTGAGTGCGTGTCACTCTGTGTGACAGGAAACACGATGGTCCTCCTGCTAGTGTAAATCTTTGACGGAGGGTCTTGGTGTCCCATGCTGTGGCGCCTCTGAAATGTATCTGTAAGATCATTGTTGGGGTTTAAATGCGACTCTGATTCTGACTGGGAGCTGGAGAAGGTCTCCATGTCGCAGGTCAAGCGGCTCCTTCTTGTTCGTGTCTCTTGGTGGGTCTGAGAAGGACGAAGTTTCGGTGTCATGATATCAGGCAGAGAGTCTCTGAAAGGCATTCCTCTGTAAGTAGCTTGAGAAATAAGAGTGTTAGCATTCAAACCACCTTGAACCTCAGTGCTTTCTTTAGCGTTAGTAGTATCAGGTCGCACCGCTCGTGCTCTGTGTAAGATGGAGCGTAAGCGGCGGTGAGGCGGCAAGCTGGATGATAACCCTGGCAGCCCAATGGAGCGGAACAGAGGGGCAGGACGAAGAGGAAATGGCACACACTTTCCTCCATCTGATCCATGAGTGCTCCTGTAAAGTGTGTCAATGATTTTTGGCTCCACTTTGGAGTTGGTGCTCCAGCAAGAGGTATCTGAGATGATCGGGAGGTCGGACATGGTGCGGACATGACAGGGGATCCAAAGATTAATTGTGGATCTTGACAAAAAGGGAAGAAGGAAGATTTACGCTTTAATTTAGCACTTGTGTACTACTAATATAACTCATATTAATACTAGAAATAGCACTTACACTGATCAGCCATACCATTAAAGACATAAACATACTTTATACATAAGCTGCCTAGAATTTGGGTTCATCTTGCCTGCCTCATACACAGCAAGTTGTGGTGCACTGGTTGTTCTCGCATTGGCTTTTCTGTGGGATCAAAATGGACAGGTTGTCCTTTGGTCCCTGCTGCCATGTGTTAGTCTTGGATGTCCCTGGTCCTGTCGCCAGTTTACTGGTGTATAATAAATAATTAATGTTGTATGGTGTTCACATCACCTCACAGTTGTCATAATGTAATGGTTGATCAGTGTATATACTGTACTAATACTAATACTATCACTAACTATGCTACTAACATGTATATTAATACTAGTACTTATAATAATACTAATACTAGCACTAATACTAACATTTACACTACCACAAAAATGGGATAGTTTCTCTTAGCTACGCTGTCGAGGTGCTTTCTGCGGAAATGGTCTGGTAGGTGGCTCCAGACTTTTTAGATTTCCAGTTGAAACACCAGAAGAGCCATCATTTAATAAAACACAACTACCAAACCAAACCCCAAACCAATTTTTTTTATTTATTAACACACTAACGTACTGTAGTAACAATAAAAGCACCAGGTAAGACGAAGATTTTTTACAGTGGAATTTCTCAGGCAGTATTCAGAGTAATGAGAAAGACCACAAGCTAAAACAGGCACTTAACAGGACTAATCACTTACATCTGTTACTAAGAAAACAACATGAACATTAAGAGCAGATCACACATTTTTTATATAAAATTATACAAACAGAAATAATATCCACGCTTAAAAGAGAAAAAAGAAGCACTCACTTACTGACGGTACTGGATGATTTTACCTTGATTACCTCAGAAAGTCAGCGGATGCTGTGGTCTGTCGTTACCATGGAGCCGTCCTAGGTCGTGTCTCTGTTCCAGCACTCATGCACCCTCTTTACCAGTCTCTCAAAAAGACACTTTTGTCCTGCTCTTATAAATATAAAGTCTCTTTCTGTTTCACATACACGCACACACACACAATTCCATGCTTGCCCTCTCTCCCACATGAAAGCTGGCCAACTGCTGGTTTTCCCTTCATCCCTCTGCCTCTGTAAATTATAAAACAGGAGGCTCAGGCCAAATGGTCGATTCCAGGCATGTGGGTAAACAAGAGCTGGGTTTTGTCCATCGCCATGTCCACTGTGAGACGTCTTTCTCCATAATTATATCACAATCATAATCATAGGAGTTGGCCGTGTTTTCTTTCTTTTCCACTGTGGGGTGGATGTGTGTTCACGAGCTTTGAATTTAAACATTACTGAAATAATAGGGGACAGGGGTAGCTCTGTGGTTAGGGTGTTGAACTGCTGATTAAGAGGTCCCCAGTTCGAGCACTGATAACCTGAGCTGCCACTGTTGGACTTTTGAGCGAGGTCCTTCTCCCCAAAGTGCTCACATAAAATCAGGGGTCGAGCTGGCAACTCGAACCTGTAACTGCCAGAAATGACAAATGTACCTCCAGGGTGGGCATGTGCCAGATAAAAGTAATAATAATATAATGTGGATGGTTTTATAGCTAAAAAATGTATTACTTGGGCCTCCGAGTGGCGCAGTGGTAAAGAGCTCGCCCTATCATCCAAGGATTGCGAGCTCCATTCCCGGGTGATGCTGTAACCTCTCGCAGCCGGAGGTCTAGAGAGAGCTGATTGGCTCTCTCAGAGGGGAGGGATGAGAGGTACTTAGTGCTCTCTCATTAATTACAGCTCTACAGCCAATCAGGGGCATCTGTGAGCTCACACAAGCGGAAGGAGGTGTTACGCCACTCCCAATGGTGCGTGAGCGAGCAGTTCGAAAAGATGCTGTTGGCTGGTGTCACATGGTTCGGACGGAACACATGATAGTCTTTGGCCCTCCCGACTGAGTGGTAGAAGTAGCTTAATGTGGGAGGAATTGGATACGACTAATTCAGGGAGAAAATCAGGAAAAATAAATGTTTTACTTCCGTTCACTCACTCATTGTCTATACCACTTTATCCTGTATACAGGGTCATGAGGGAGCCAGGAGACTTACAGTAGGGCATGAGGCGGGGTACATCCTGGACAAGGTGCAAATCCATCACAGGGCACACAAACACACACACACCTTGGTGCTCATTCACACACTATGGGCCATTTGGGAAAGGTAATATAAGATGTGTTTAGTTTGTGGAAGGAAATCGGAGCACCTGGAGGAGACCCACCAAGCACAGGGATGTGCAATGCAACAGTGCTAACCACTAAGCCACCATGCCGCCGTTACTTCCACTACTATTATTATGATTATTATTATTAGTAGTAGTAGTAGCAGAAGTAGTAATATTAGTATCATTATCAAAGGCTGCATGGTGTTTGTGGTTGGCACTGTTACCTCACATGTCCATGACTGGGGGTTTGAATCTCGCTTCTGGTCTGTGTGTGTGCATGGAGTTTGCAGAGTTTCTCTGTGCTTGATTTGTTCCCCCCACATTCCAAAGACATGCACTGGAGGCTGATCAGTGTTTCCATATTGCCCAAAGAGTGTGTGTGTGTGTGTGAACTGAAAACTGAAAGATCCATCACCATTTGGACAGAAACATAATTATCATATTTTTGCTTTTATACGCCACCGCAATGGATGTGGTGGTGTATAGAATGGAAATGGAATGGATATGATGCAATATGTCATTGATTGTGACAAGACATTTAGACACAAATTTCAGGCTCATTATTTTAAAAAACGTGAATGCAAAAACTTTACACAGCCAATGCCATCCTGAAGTCTGGAGCCCATGCACCTCACTACATACAGAGGTTCCTCCTGTATGCTGCTTTACCCTTTTGCTTCACTACAGCCGCCTTCCGTTATTGCTCACTTGCGGGTCTATATGCCTTCGGTTTTGTCATCAGTAAATGAAAAGTAGCTTTATTGTTTAAAAAATAAAGAGATGCAGACCTTAGTACTTTCAAGCTGCAGTAGTGCCTCAGGCCCATTAAACACATCATGTATAAATAACCCATAGTGAAATAAAAGGGAATGAAATGTAAGCATGACACATCAATATCAACAGTTATGTAATCCAAGTGGGACAATTTGAAATACCCCTGAGGAGGGCGATGGAGAGCACAAGACTCGAACACTCACCCAGCAGTGAAGGACACGAACAAGAGCTCACTGACTGAATCGACTCTCCTGAACAAATCATTTTGGTGAGTCTCTAGTTTTGATTCAGTTTAGTAAAGGAACTTGAACTAGAAATGAAACTTTGTGTAGAAGTGGAACTGTAAGGGTTTAGGGTAAAAGATACAGAAATGTCTGACTAGACTATAAATTCTTTAGTGTATTTGTTTGGGATGATATATCTGAGAGGCTAGATAAAGACAGCATCGAAAATTTGCAGAAATCACTCACTCTCAAAAAATAAAGATATATACTCTCATGAAATTATTATTACTACTCAAGAAATAAAGAGATCTATACCGCTTTATCCTGTGTTCACGGTCACTGGGACCTGGAGCCTAAAGGCACGGTATACCCTGGACAGGGTGCCAATCCATCGCAGAGAACACACATGCGTTCACACACTACAGTCAATTTGGGAATGCCAATTAGCCTAACCTGCATATCTTTAGACTGTGGGAGGAAGCCGGCGTACCTGGAGGAAACCCACCAAGCACGGGGAGAACATGCAATCTCCATGCACACAGAGACGGGAATCGAACCCGGACCCTGGAGGTGCAAGGCGACAGTGCTAACCACTACACCACCGTGC
>JAOVVB010000011.1:18227466-18245202 GCA_028570985.1 Heterobranchus longifilis | reverse complement strand
TGCGTCTGTATGAACGACCTTGCCTCATTGTGTAATATATATGTGTGTTTGTGTGTGTGTGTGTGTGTGTGTGTGTGTGTGTGTGTGTGTGTGTGTGTGTGTGGTCTACGTCGGACGTGCCCGTGGAGTCACCTTCAAAATGTGTTCCCCCTTCGCAAAAAGCACACTGCTGAGGACGGAGCTGATGCTCATAGACCTCTGCTGCCCTCTACTGGTGCAGCGTTGGACTCGCTCAACACTCAAACACCAATCAAACCCATCCAACCTCCTCTGAAGAGCCATCAAACAGAAAACACATCAAACACCGACATCAGAGACACGAAAGACACGAAATTTTAATGAGACACACTGAGTCACCAGACCAACTTCTACTAACTCAGCCTCTTAGGATCTGGAACAACATCATGAAATTCCCTGGAGAAATTGTAAAGCCTGTTCAAGAATTTCAAGCTAGAGTCGACAAAGGAGCTCCAAAAACCAGACAAATAGTCATAAAGTTCAACCAGCGATCCAGATGTCTCCAAAACCAACCACCAAAGAGCTAAGAACTTCACCACCAACGTGGCAGTACCTGAAAAACTTCTTCAATCCAATAGCATCATAAGAACTCCACCAATCCAACAGCATCATAAGAACTCCACCAATCCAACAGCATCATAAGAACTCCACCAATCCAACAGAATCTGAAAAACAAACCCAGTTATTGCTAAATGCCAATAATCCAACATGATCTGAACTACCAATGTGAGAATGTTATTAGAGTTCAAATGCCAACTTAAACTAACCCAGGACCTTCATAAGAGTTCATCCATCCCCTGACCACTAGCAAAAAACAGAACCACTACAAGCCTAAACATTCTGTTGCCGGCCAACAAAGGCAACGCATGGAGAGATCCACCACCAATCAATCAGCCTCCAGTGTGTAAACAACATGAAATCCAGTTGGTTGTTAGTTTCACCCCATCAGTGACTTCCTGGAAGATCTCCACATCTCCACCGTCTCGAGTGTTCCTAAGAACTGTGTTTTTAGTTCTAATTTCACACAAGGTTCTTTTTTTTTTCATTGTAACGTTTCAATTTCAGAAGATCTGCATGAAGGTGTTACGTATCGGCTACTAAAAACTCCATCATCAGCCACGAGTCCAGCAGTGCTGGCGATTATGCAAGCTGGACGTTCTGCAAGCCATCTGTCTTTACGTTGTGGTGTTGGTGAACCTAACACTAAAGCAGGGTGTTCCTTGGGTTTGAGCTAATTCATGAAGTTTCAGGCCCCGCCTACACGGATACCAGTGTTTTAGTAAACAGTGTTTGTTTGTTTGTTTTTCTCTCTACTGTTCTGTTTGCATGTAAAAAAAAAAAAAAAAAAACTTTCAGAAATTTTGCTCACACGGATCTTAACGTCATTCTTAAGCGCTTTGATGCAACCGTTCACACCATACTATCGCCCCCTACTGGAGAAATTTGCATTTATTTTTCTTGTAATTTCTTTTTGTGAACAAAGGCGTAAAAATAATGTTTGCAAACTTATTGTATCCGTGTCGACGGGGCCTGAGTGACGTATGCAAAAAATCAATGTACCTTTATTTTTCTTTAGCGACGATCTGATTTCAGTTCAGTGAAAAAGCATTAAAAAGTATATAAATCTATATTAATATAAAAAATAAAACAAGATTACAAAGATAATGCTGCATGCTATAGAAGTGTCATGTGCACCAATTAACGTTTCATCTCCTAGCTAGCTCTGTAACCGCTTCATTTGTTTGTTTGTTTGTTTGTTTGTTTGTTTGTTGCACAGGGATGATTAAAGCTGTTTTATAGCTGGGCTTTCTGTCCCAGATCGTCTTCAAACGCTTTCATGTGTCCTATAGCACTGTCTCTATGGAATGTGTACTGTGACTGCCATCATGTGGTCAGTCTTTGTAAATGCATCTTAATAATAAAATGAACTGTGACGCATACTCGAGCATTTCAGTTTAACAGAATTTATTGTACTGATGCTGTAGGTCACATGGTATTTATTTACGTCATGATTCTGATCAGAACCTAGACTTTGTCGTGTAATATTTGTCAGCACACGGGCCTCTGGTTTATTCTTTTTCCTCTGGATGAAGAACTTTCCCTATGAACAGAGGGCTCTTGATCTCCTCGTTCCACACGATCAAGAGGAAAGGACGCATGGCGTTGAAGTTGCTGAAGGAGCGCGAGAACGTGACGGTGCTGGCGGCCGCAGCTTCCACACCCTTCTCGGTGAGGGACAGGAAAGCACGATGGCGGGCATCAGTCAGGGCCGTGGTGCTGTCCTGATCGAACATTCCACACAGGTTAGGGTCATCAAATAATCCACGCAGCCCTGCACCCAGAAATAATGGATTAAAGAGGAATAAAAATAGCCAGCGTTAGAGAAAAAAAAAGCTGTAATTAATGGGGTGTCAAAAATTCTGAGTATTCAAATAAATAAAAAAAATGGCAGTTTGGTGTAATCAACTAACAAGTATCTTATAATAATACAATAATAGTTACAATATCTCATATAATAATAAGAAAAATAAGAATTAAAATTTCAGCTTGTATTTAGCATAAAACATGTGTTTATTGTAAAATTCCTTTCTGAACGCTGTTATTTGAAGAAATGAAACCCTGTGGACGGAACTGAGCGTTATCTGACCGAGTTCCTTCAGGAGCCTGTGGAGATCTGTGTTCAGCAGGAGCTTCACTTTCGGCAGAGACACTTCGAATGGCGCTGGTTCGGCCGAGGCCAACTCCTTCACCATCACCCTGATATTGTTATCCGTCAGCGCTGCCTCTGTGGCCTCCAGCCCTTGTTTGTGCGCAGAGGACGGCAGGAGGACGTACAGACTGTTCTTCCCTGTCAGAGTGAATTTCCCCACCTGCAGCAGGAAACACACAGGCCGAGTGTGAGCTCTGATACTGATAACTGTAAGACACAACTAGTCAAATCACAGAAAAATGGAAATTGCATCAAGAATAGAAACTGGAGGACAAGGAACAGAGAGAAAGTAAGGAATTTAGGGAATGATTAGACTTTAGAAACAAAGGAACGGGACACTAAAACTTTGAGAATTTCAGAAACCATTGGAGAGTGGGACTTGGACAGGGAGCGTTTAGGATAAGGACATGGGACAGCACTGGACACCAACAGACAAGAAGACCAGCAAGGAAGACCAAAGAAAATGGCTAGGAAGAAGGTTGGAGCTACAACGGGACCTTAAAAATGAGCGAATGAGGACGCTAGGGGACAAGGACATGTGGTGACACTGAGGG
Source organism: Heterobranchus longifilis (assembly GCA_028570985.1). NCBI lineage: Eukaryota > Metazoa > Chordata > Actinopteri > Siluriformes > Clariidae > Heterobranchus > Heterobranchus longifilis. Next base: position 18,241,920 of record JAOVVB010000011.1, on the reverse strand, counting down.
ATACTGGAGACCAGAGGCTAAGCAATCTAGGGGAAGACTGAAATTTGGAAAAACAGATGAACAAGAAACTACAGGGGAAAATGTAGACAAGTAGTAGAAAAAGATATATAAAGGAGACAAATTACGCAAATTCACTTTTGGACAGTCACATGGGTCTCTATTGTGTCTTTAAAAAATCATAGGAAAAAACATCCCATCTGTTTTATTCTTCTTTAAATATCTGCATTTTACAATTGCTTTAGATTTGCTAGGGTTCATGATGTTTACAGGGAAAAAGGGGGTCATTAATTAAAGCCTGCCTTCCACCTCAGGGGTCAGCTCCGCCCAGGAGTCCATAGCAAACTTGTGTTGTGATGTTCCTGCAGTTATCTTCAGTTATTTTAAGCGTAGGTTACTCACTATCTGCTAACATCAAACAGTCAAAGAGTGTTCAATTGTGGTTAAAAAAAAAAAAAACAGGCATAAGACAGACATCACATTCTGTGTGGGTGATGGGGTGCAGTACGGCATGAAAAGCAGAGGTATAGAAGGAAAGTGAGACACAAAAAACTCACATGGGCTTTGAGTTCCTTTATGTAATCGGTGGCCAGGTTGAAGTTCGACTTGTAGAGAGTCGGGACAGACACCACATCCCCCGAAAAGGTTGTAAACTCATCCATTTTAACATCAAATGCTTTTTCCCATTTACCTACACAACACACACACACACACACACACACACGTTTACATACATTTATAACCAATAATATACAACAGTTAGTTCTGAGTGAGTAATTTAATTGGACGAGAGGCGTTATTCCATGTGTGATGATAACAGACAGTAACAGCACTGTGCTGTGTAACTCTATGTATGAGTGGGCGTGTCCCAGGTGTTGTCCAGTGGTTAATGACACTAACTGTGGGTCTCAGTGGGTGAGAGTAGGTCTGTACGGTCCGCAGTACTGAGGAGAGAGCAGCTGTCTGACAAAACTTTTAAAAATCTTTCTGTTCACAGCTAATGTGAGCTACAAAGCCAAAAAGTTAAAACTACTTTCAGTGAATAAGAATATTTATTCAACCCACTGTAATTATTAATTAAATGTTCATGGTGCTGAGTGTCAGGCTGCATAGCTGCTGAAGTGGATTTTCTGATGGCAAAAAAACAACAACAATCATCTGTGTGTAGTTTACATATCCGAGGTTGCCATATAGGTTCTTACGCAAAGGTTAAAAGATGACGTTTTTCACCAGAGTCCACAGCACTGCCTTTAAACACTCCCGAGGATACTTAAACCCAAAGAAATCGGGGATAGGCTTATAGATTTTAAGTTATAGGTTTATAAATTGTAAGCACATAAATATTCACATACCGTCACTGTGAACCCCAAAACTAGTTCTGGTTCATTATAATTAGTTAAATGGAGTTGACACGAGTGTTATTAAAGTGTCATATATACAATCTTAATAAAGACACAAAAAGACACCTTAAATTCATTATTATTATTATAAAAACTGAAAGAATATAACAGAAACCCTTAATTATTGTTGTTTGAAATGATTATTGTTAAGCAAAACAACCAGTTTCAACATGATGCTAGCGCCACCATGCTTCACAGTGAGCAGCTCCAGTATCCCAGGTTATTTCATGCAGGTGGGGGATATTTATGCAAGCCATGGTATTGATTTAGGTTTCAGACTCTGAACATGTGCCCCCTTACTGTAGGATCGGTTTCATGTAACTTGTATAAAAACCAGGCGACTGACCGATGAAATAAACAGCATTGAGTAAAACAAACTCAGTTGATTCATCAAAGAAATCCACTAGCTCTGGTATTCTCTTCTGAGTTTGGCTCGACACCCAGTTGTTGATCATCCTAACGTTCGCCTCACTGTCATTGGTCAGTTTTTGGGGCGTAAAGTCGTAGAACTCCTGGGTTTGGTTAACGAAAGCTTCATGGAGTTTAAGATCTGAGGAAGAAAAAGAAAAGAGAAAAATAAAGTGCAAATAAACAAACAAATACTTTTCATGGTTTGACATGGCATGCTGTACCTCGGTGATAAAACATCTGATTGGTGATGAGAATCGATTCCTTCATCTTGCTTCGCAGTTTTTTCATTTCAGAGTGAATGCAGGAGAAACCCAAGGGCAGGGAAAGGGTACGCTCCAAATCAGTTCTCGTCTCTCCTCGACTCCCTGAAAGAGGAAATAAAAGAGAGGAAGAGCAGAGGAAAGGTTTATGCCTTACAAATATGCAAAGACTAATTCAGAAGAAACTGATTCAACTAAAGCAAACTTAAACCAAATAAACCTGATGTTATAGTGGAAATAAATTAAGGATATTTAAAAGAAATTAAATAATCAAATTAAGTCAGGCTCAAATTAATAAAGTGACATTTAAAATGAAAGATAAAACTACCATAAACTATAAAGTACCATAAACTGACAAATAAAGAAATTATATTCTAAACTCACTGTGTAAAACGTTAAATCAGATAAACCACAAATCAGTAAAATAAGAAAAATAATAATAAAATAAAATAATTAAAAAATAGCTATTAAAATGAAATCAAATTATAGAAATTAAGGATTAAACTAGACATAAAGAAACCTCAGATTATAACAAATTGAAAATTAAACTGATAAACAGTTACTGTACAGACACCAGGTTCAAAATAATAATAATTAAAAAAAACATTTAATCTTCTTTGGATGTTTTTATATTTTGTGATTAAACTGGAGCAACATTAAGAAAATTAAAGGCTACACTAGAGGCAAAAAAAAAAAAGATTTAAATACAATTAATTTGCATGAATTTCAGATACACCATGAATTTCAGAGTCTAATTATGCAATTTATCATTTAAAGTATAAGAAAATTTATTTAAAAAATCAACTACAGGTAATTTAATAAAAAAATTTATTAAAATGCTGAATGAAATTAAACCATGATTCATGAAATTATATTAAAATGATCATTATATATATTAAAAGGAACATTTGCAATTAATCCAAATCAAAGCAAAAGTAAAGTAAATACATAAAAATTTTATTAGCGTTAAGGTTAATAAAGACAACATGAGTAATAATCTAGATTAAGGATTAGATCAAGGAAATTAGACATTAACATAGAGCCAAATAAAATAAATCTCTGGTAAACTAATGCTTATAAACAAATGTGAGAAAAAAAAAACTTACAGATATAGAAGGTCAAGCTGACAATGCAGTAAAATTACATAAATTGGATATTAAAATAGCAGAAAATTTTTAGAATTAGGTTTAGGATTAGTCAGAAAAGGCACCAAGGGTTCAACACCATGCTTCCGACACCATGCTTCAGGATCAACAGCTTGAATATCACAGAGTATCTAAATACCATGACACTACAGGAATGAAGTTATGCAAATCAGTAAATAGAATAGGTTAGAAAGAGGTTCCAAATGAATCAGATAACACTAAAGTTAAAAAAATACTTTAAACATGTTAAACTTTCAGAATGTGCAGAAGGTTTGAGCTTAATCAATTAATCAATTAATCAACTAATCAAATAATCAGAGATTCAAGTAGAGCCTAATAAAGAAATTTAGTTTTAATTAATCTAGATCTAGCTAATGGAACAAACTCTCAGGTGATTTGGTAACCTCTGTGTGTGTGTGTGTGTGTGTGTGTGTGTGTGTGTTCGTACCCAGCAGCAGGTGAGAGACCAGCATTGAGATGCTGATTGGTGAAAACAGCAGGTTACTTTCAGGTTTCATCGAGTTGAGGTTTTTGTAAAGATTAAAGGAGAACTCGGTCAGAGACTCTTGCAGGATCGCCTCGCCCGACCTGCTTTCTGGATCAGGACACGCCTCCCAGGGGTGGGACTGGTTAAAACAGCGAGGGGGTGGGATAGCTGCATAGAACATGTAGGTAGATTAATGGATTTTTTACCCTAATGGAAGGCAACACTAAAAGCACTTTTTCTCGTAATGATTTTATCTATTTTTATATTTAATTCACATGGATAACATTGTTGGTCAAATTGTGCTTTGACTAGTGTATATAATATATCTTTTAGTTATCAATTATTTATTAATTGAGAAGTATCAACTGAGTAATAATTTTTAATGGATGGACGGATGGACAGACGCAGCCTCACTTACGCTTTACCACAAGCTCAAAAAGCCTTTCCTCTTTTTTGGCCGTCATGATGACACAGCGGTACAAAGATGCATCGTCTACTTTCAGATTGTCAAAGTCGATGGAGTGGTCCAGGTCCTGTAGATCAGACGTCCAGTAAACTGTCCTGGCTCGAGTCTCTTTCTCATTTTCACTCTCTTCCTTTTCAGTGGAGCTCTTGCTCCTTACAACAGGTGTGAGCTCCTGATCCTCACTACTATTCTGCAGATTTTTAACCTTGAACCATTTGACATGGACAGATCTGTAGCTGTTGATTGTCTCAGAGGAGAAAGTGCAGGGAAGCGTCACCGATTCTCCTTCAGTGCTTTCAAAGAATGGCCACATTATGACCGGTATGATTTCTGGTCATGAGGAGGAAACGATAGTAATGAATGAGTATGTTAAAAGTTTGTAAAAAAAAGACAGATCATAAAAAAAAAACACTTAGCAAAATTTTAATATCTCAACCAGGTCTAAAAGCCAGCGAGAAAAATAGGGTTTTACGTCTAGCCGTAAAGGTTGCTAACGTCAGAGTGGTGGAGAGGCTGACTTTAAAGGCTAATGGGGTTTTTGGGGGAGTCTAGTGGAGAACAATGTTCACAGAAATGAAATGTTTCTCAGATGGCTTCAGACACAATGATGTACCACTGATTCTTCAAAATAAAGATAATAGCTATTTTAAATCTAATAATTTCTGTTTTCATGTTACAGAGTCCCATCCTGTCTTACCAGTGACTTTGATTTCAAAAGTCTTCATTATCTTCATGGCTCCTGTTTCAGAAAAACCCTGAATCACACACCTAAATGTTCCGTTGTGACGTGCCTCCACCGGGTTCAGCTCGTGCTCTTCGCCGGTTTCACTGAGTGGAGAAAAAGCATTCTGCTCGCCTGGTTGTGCGAAGCTCCATAAGTACTCCGGAGACAGAAGGCCATCGTCAGGATGAGAGCATTGAAGCTTAAACTGTGATCCCAAGGGAAGATTTATGATAGCAGAAGAGGATGAGATCTGTAAAACAACAGGCTCTAGATTAGACCTGGAACAGTGGGATGGTCTTGAGTTCATGTTTAATATCAATTAGTCTAGGGCTCGATTAATTACCTGTAAGAATTTACTTGATTAATAACATAGTAATTAGTAAGGTTTGTTTTGCATAATATTTCTCACATGTAGCTCAGCTATCTATTAACCTGAACACCACCTTATGGCACACATGGAGTTCAGACTGGAAGCAATAATGAACATTTTGTTTTTAGCAGCCATGTTTTTGAATGAAGACAGAGAGAGAGACAAGCTGTTTGGGTTTTATTCATTTGTCTCATATAATTGATATGTAAATTGGTAAATTTGGTTAATTTGTACAGAATTTAAATTAGACCTGATCATGTAAACCCGACTATATAAAGTATTTTGCTCTAAGGTTTGTGGATCTTCTCATTTTTTAAAAACTTAAATTAGATCCCTAAACTGATAAAAGTTTTATGTTTTATATATTTTCCAGAAATAATCTAGATCAGTCATTTTCAAACTTAAGAATTTTGGAGCTAAATTTGAAGTCTGAAAATTTCTTGTGTCCTACTCAAAACTCTGATCAACACACAAGTCTAAGATAATAAAACATCATTTAAATTTATTGACTTTGTTTTATTAGCTGTGATTACTTTTTTAGAAATGTTAATCTTTATTCATAAATATTTTATGGCAATTACAAACTTAATCATCAACAGTGTTCTGCCCAAGGGCAGGTTCTAGGCAACCATTCTCTCCATTTCTCTCTGTCCATTGCTCTTCGTTTGATTGTCACGTATGAGTCACCATTCTTAATATCGTCTAATAACATGATAGGTGGTCTTCCTCTACTTCTCTGTCCTTCGAACCTGCCTTCTAGAACGTCTTTCACTAGGCTTTCTCCTCTCAATATGTGTCCGATCCATTTCTTTTTTCTCTTCCATATCACATCCAGTTTTTCACAGTTTTGTGAAAAGGAGTGGTCCAAAATTACTCCAGTTCATTGTGCAGGTCTGATCTGCAACTACAGGAAACGTTTGGTTGATGTTATTGCTGCCAAAGGAGGGCCAACCAGTTATTAAGTCCAAAGGTTAACATACTTTTTCCACCCTGCACTGTGAATGTTTACATGTTATGTTTAATGAAAACATATAATGTTTGTGTAGTATTATTTTAAGCATACTGTGTTTTTCTATTGTTGTGACTTAGATGAAGATCAGATCACATTTTATGACCAGTTCATGCAAAACTCCATGTAATCCCAAAGGGTTCACATACTTTTTTCCTTGCAACTGTATATACACTTTTTTTTGAAAATGATTACCCTAGATAAGTAAGGAACCATATGTCATAACTTATCATAATAATTATAACAATAAATGTTTTATTTTTTATTTAAAATTTTGACTTTTCACGTATTTTAATGAGCACCCTATAAAGGTATAAGGTTCAGTGAATCAGTTGTAAAAATGTTTTGCATGTGTGTATGTGTGTGTTTTAGGAGCATGGCTTGGCTGGGTTTTTCCGCGGTGGCCTGCCTCGGTGTCTCCGCAGGACGATGATGGCGGCGATGGCGTGGATGGTGTACGAGCAGCTCATGGCTCGAATGGGTCTCAAATCCTGAGAGAGAGTCCAAAATGGAGAAACTACCAGATGAAAGACGAATGGAGGATTAAAGCAAAGGATGAAACGGAGAAAGAGAAAAGATGGAGACTGAAATGCCAAAAAATGAGAGATTTTGCTCGGGTTTCAGAGTCTGAGAGTAGAATGCTTTTGCTTCAGAAACAAACAGATACTGAGGTGGTGTGGATAATTCATGAGGCGGGAGAAAGGCCTTTTTGATTTTGTTTTTGCACCTTTATTGTTACATAAAGGTCCAGCAAAAAGATCTGAGGAATGATTGAAAGCTCCATGGCAGAGCGCCATTCATGAGCTCTAGAACACACTGATTATGACCGGTATAACGCTTGCATGAGCACAGGTACATGTGTCCACGTACGCGTAACTGCACCTTATGAACAAACAGTCTAAAGCTTCTGGTTTATACGAGTTTATTGATCTGGTGTGCAAAACTCCAAGCTGTTGATGGCACAGTAACGTTACAGCAGCTATAAAGAGTCACCAGGCACTCGGCAAACTGGAGCTGTGTAATCTCCACTTCACGTACGATCACTGTGGACGAAATCGTGTGCGTGTCTTCTGTGTTCGAGCGAGACTTTCATAAAATTAATGACTTTTATTTAAATTTACTTTTATTTTAGTTTAGTATTTAATATATTGATACATAAATGTGTTTTATACATTATATATACTGTATTTGTGCAGTTTACAGCTTGCTAATAAAATAAACAAATTGATTGTCTTTGTGGTTATATACAGTCGCAGACAAATTGACCTGACCTGATAAGCGAATAGTAGTTACAGACACGTTATCCGGCAGGAACTGTCATCTTATCAGAGTGGGGTTTTTGCTTAGTTGGCTCTTTCTCACACACAGACATGCACACACACTTAAAGACGAGACAGCTCTATACAGGTTCGAGGCGGCGTAGGTGAACACTGTGTCATAAAGTTTGTCATAAAAACAGAATGTAACCCACAGTAACACACTGTACATGATGTACACTGGAGTGAACTTAAATCAAGTATAAAATGTATATAGAATATGTTGTTCTTCACCAATGGGCTGAGAACATCTAATAATTGAATAACTGAATCATCTTAAAACACTTGTAATGTATAATAGTAGTAGTGATTTTAACAGCAGCAAGAGCGGCAGCACTAGTAGTAATACATTTATAATAAGCAGTGGTTTAGCTGCAGTAGTCATTTTTATTAAGAATAATTAATTTTAGCAGAAGTAGGAAAAGGTTTACAATTAGTAGTTAGTTTGATCAGAAGTAGGAAAGGTTTTACTAGTAATAATTTCAGAAAAAGTAGAAAAAAGTTTACAAAGTAGTAATTAGTTTAAGTAGAAGTAGAAAAGGTTTTACTAGTAGTAATAATTTCAGCAGAAGTAAGAAAAGGTTTGTAAGTAGCAATTATTTTTAGCCAAAGTACTAAAAAGTAAAAAGAGTAGATTTTTCTTTTTTAGCAGCAGTAGAAAAAGATTAACAGATTTTTGTTTTAGTATGACCATTTGTTTTACCAGTTGTAACTAGTACTTGTATTAGTTTTAGTAGAAGTTGTAGCTGACAGTTTTAGTAGCTGTACTTATAGTAATTTTAGTGCCAGTAAAAAAAAATTGTATGAATAGTGAATGAACTAATAGTAGTTGTTGAATAGTAATAATTTCAGCAGCAGTGGGTGTTTTTTTGTATTAAATTTACTAGGTTTACAAATAGTCATGTTAGTCATTGTTTAATAGTAGTAGTTTTAGTAGCAGTAGTGTTTTTTGTGTTTGTAGTAGCTTTATTATTAGTAGCGTGAAGAGTTGCTTAGTAGTAATAGTTACAGTAACAACAGGGTTTTTGATACAAGTTCTATTAATAAATACTACTACTTGTACAAAAAGTAGAAGTATTACTACTAGAAGTCTTAGTTGCTTAGTAATAAACCTTTAGTAACAGTAGTAGTATGGGGTGTAGTATCACTAATAGTAATGTTAGTAGTTGTTTCATAATAGTTTTAATAACATTAGAGTTTTTAGTACGAGTAGTAGTATTGCTATTAGAAGTACATTATAACATTAGTAATAATGTTTAATTGTTGAAAAGAAATAATTATAGCAACAGTAGATTTTTTATGTTTTGTAGTAGCGTTTGGAGTTGTTTCCTAGTAGCAGTTTTTTAAAGTTTTGTATTTGTAATAACTAGTAGTACATTTAGAAGCTGCTCAGCAGGAACAGCTTTAGTGACAGTAGGTTTCTTTAGTACGAGTAGTTTTACTAGTTTCTAGCCGTACCAGGGAATTTTCTATGTTTGCCATATTTCATTAAAATGCTTATTAGAGGAAAAGTTCTTAAAATTTTACAGCACTGTTATATTGGAATCATTTTATTTATTTCTCTGATAAGATCCTCTAGTTAAGGGGAAGATAAAAAAATAAAATCTAAAATTTCATCTTCAACTTTCTTAGTAGACTCACTTTGGGATGATTTAGTTTAGGACTGCTTTTAGTTCTAAAGTTTGAAGGTTACTGCAAGAATTACAGCTAATACAAATCCTATAACACGGCAGAAATCCTAAAACCTTTCAACTCTGATCCGTGGTGCTTTATCAGTTCATTAGTCAATCAGAGAAGGACATGGACCATAGAGCAGATTGCAAAACGTCCACTCATTTTTACTCACTGCTACAACACATCTAATCCTGTGGGTTTTTTTTTTTTTTTTGTAAAATCTGACCAAAAGTGTCTTAATTTACAGCTATGACTTTTGCATATTTGCAAGTATGATAACAATAATTCAGTAAACATAAAAAAATACTTTTAATCTTAAATCTTTTCTAAAAGTGGAATATTATCTGGGTGTATTGCATCAAAAACAATCCAAAGAAATCAACAATGCAACATAAATAAATGAATGGCACTAGGTGTTACACAATGTGAACAAGAGAAGACTGCCGAACGGTGCGCAGGTCAAACCTGAATCAATGCCGTCACAGTCTGTATTCATCTGTTAAAGTTGATGATTCACATTTGACCACTTGGCCTTTTGTATAAAGCAGGTAACATGGTCAATAGTTGTGCCGAGCTTGGAGCATCATTCACAAGCAGACCTGAGTACAAAAGTATGGGTCTGAATACTTACGTCATCATGTAGTATTGTGTGTACTAAATGTGGAAGATTATGCATGTTGTCTCACTTTATTTATGGTTTAAATGAACATTACTGTTAGCGTTTTCTGATATTTTGTGAAATTTCCTATTCCTCTTATCTTTCTATTTTGTATTTTTATGTCATAAGTCCATAAAACACTCCGCTCCTATGTTGCACTGGAACATTTTTGTCCCCCAGGAATATGTCCTCGTACTTCCTATCCCCTTTCCGTCTCTGGGCCTCCATACAACTAACTCTCTGTTCTCCTGTGAACAGACGTAAGTGACGTAAGTGACGTAAGTGACACAAGCCATGTGACTGAAAACTTGTATACTCTGTCTAAACCAGAAAGTGCATAAAGACACATCATGAGTGCACGCATGTCTGTTTCCCCAGGTTCGGGAAGCATGTCAAGCCGGCCGATAAACGCATCGAGACGCGGTGGACACATCAAGCATCAGGCAAACGTTTTTTTTCTTTAATTCATTTAAACTTAAAAATTACAGAAAAATCATAAAGTTTAAGCTCCAGGAGAAAAATAGTTTTAAAAATATTCCTTATTCCATATTTATTTGCTGTTATTATCTATATTTTTCCTAAACATTTATTTAATTTCCATATTTTTGTACATTTTACATTTAATTTAAAGGAGACCATTAACGCAAAATTCACATTCAGATGTGTCTCCTGTATTTGTGTGTGTAAACAAAAAACATGAGAAAAATACATTCCAGCTTTATGCTCTATTTCTTAAACAATCCCCCCTATATGTGACTTCCTTTAAGAACAGCCCCTCCCCTGACTTGGTCAATGTGATCATAACAATGCTATAGCATAAATTAACTTAAACATCTCAAGCCAGCATAGTACCTTACCAGATTAAATCAAACCAAATACATCTGCTAATTTGATTCAGAAATCTAATTTTCGTGAACCTCACATGGCTTACTATCTGGTCCAAGCTCTTTCTTCGTCCGATCGTCTTGCGAAGGGGTATTTTAACAAAGAAATTACAGAATTTCCGCTCATATTTAGCTGCTTCCACGTCAATCACTATTTAATACATTAACTAACAATCTGCTGACCGTTATGAGACTCGTTGAGAATGGTCCAATCACATGAGCCCAAATATTTAAAAACAATATTGATTCGCTAAGAACAAAAGTGAGAGGGTCCGGGATGCACAGTGCTGCGCCACAAAGATGATTTGGAAAAAATCCAATCAGAGCTCATCCTTAAATCACATGCTTTACAAAAATTTACATGCCTACATAGACACTCGTTTGTCCGACGCCACGCGTACACGAACACAAATGAACGTAATACAGTTTCGATTTTTTTAAATTGTGAATAAATTATATCAAGAAATACAGTGGAATATTGTGACTAAATGACTTTATATTATTATTAAAATAAACAATTATTATGTTAAATAATTACATGTTAAAGTAGCATTCTTCTCTGCCTGACTTTAAGTGGGTGTCACCCCAGCGCCCCTTATTGACCGGCCACCACTGGTGATTAACAACGCCTTTTCTAGCATGATGGAGCTACTCACCATAAAGCCAAAGTGATACCTAAGTGGCTCAGAGAACAAAACATCAAAATTTTAGGTTCATGGCCAGGAAACTCCGCAAACCTTAATCCCATTGAGAACTTGTGGTCAATCCTCAAGAGGAGGGTGGACGAACAAAACCCCACAAAATTGACTCCAAACATTGATTATGTAAGAATAGGCCATCAGTCAGGGTGTGGCCCAGGAGTTGATTGACAGCATGCCGGGCTGAACTGCAGAGGTCTTGAAAATGAAGGATCTACAATTATTGACTCTCTGCATAAACTTAATGTAATTGTCAGTAAAAGCCTTTGACATTTATGAAATGCTTGTAATTATACTTGAGTATACCAGAGGAAATATCTAAAAACACTGAAGCAGCAGACTTTGTAAAAATTAATATTTGTGTCCTTACTGTACTGCTGTGTCAGGACTGTACTGCTGTTTTATTGATGTTTACTCAATAAATGCCTCACGTTTGCTTTCTTATCTGAAATACCCCAAGGTGAATTATTTTTGACAAACTTATTGACAGAATGGAAGAAAAAAAGCGAATCCTATAAAATAGCTCATGCTAGCTAGCGGTAAAAATTAGCGTCTTTATTTAAAAAGCCTTTCAATTACATGTCATAGAATGGAGGGAATTTATCCATAAGAGGCCGTGTTAGTAAGATTTAGAGCTAATATGTAGTGACGTCCAAGCACAGTTCTAAAAAAAAAAGTGAAGTCAATGTGAATAATGTAAATAACTAAGTCATTCCTGTACAGTAGTATTACACGGTGTATGACGTCTAGCTGAATTTCTGTATCAGGCCACTCAGCGTGCACGATGTCCTCGTTGTTATCGCACACTCAGGGTTTTGATAAGAAGAAAGGACAGAGCACACTCCTCCCTCACACACCCCTCTCGCAAGAGTTCTACTGGATCCGACGTCACTCTTCATCTACTCCTTTCTGTACCAGGTTGATTTGAAGTTATTTACAGGAACTTAAAAGTGATCGAAGGTTCTGTTTCAGCATGACTGCATTGAGGCACACTTATCAAGCGAAGAATTCTTGTAGTCACTTTAAATAGCATGTAACAAATGGCGTAAATGCTAATAATCACGTCCTAAAACAGAGGAATTCTCCATATCTATATCTATATCATCCCTGTGTGAGACGCTATTATGGAAATGATAACGAGCTAGAAAGGGCATATTAATATAAACTTACAGTTAACATAATTAAATTAAATTTGATCAATATAGCGCGTCTGATTGTCATTGTCGCAAAGCAGTTTTATAGAATCGAAAGGAAAATATGGAACTGAGTATGAAACACTCAATATATAATATACTATATTCAGATCCTTTTGTTCTGAGGAGCGATCACTTTTATTCCTTTTAGCTATAGCGCACACACTGCTTTTTATTATAGGATTATTTACCCGGTTCCTGTCCTGATTCCCCGTCCAACACCCTGACCATGAACTCAACACTACCACGTCCACTTACACACCGTTCCTCAATCACAATGATCATACATAATAATCTTTATTCTTCTCTCTCACACACACACACACACACACGCGGACAGTCTAGTCTGATCTAGTTCTGTGTTAATTTACTCATCCTGTATGTGGAAATGTACCGTGCGCACACATTGCGTCCAGAACATTCTATCGTTGAACAAACAGACAAAGTTCACAGCGTTACGCAGAAGACTCGCCGTCTCCCATTGTCTTAATATGGTCTTTGTCTTAATATGGACACTCCATCCCGTGTCTTAATATGGGCCAGCCGTCCGTGACACACCGAAGCCTGTTAGAGCATGTAAGGGACACCTAGTGGTGGAGTACTGTAATGAGGAGACTGTAATTCAGCTTCATGAATGCACCTCAAGATATTAATAATGGAGCTTTGAACCCCAGAATGAGGGATTTAAAAACATCAGGATGGGCAGAAGTGGAATGAAATAGAAACGATAAGCAATATTTAACTTATAAGGCAGTAGGCTGAGCTCAATGAGTCTGTGCAGATACATGCGGGAGGTACCAAGACACCCAGAGTTTTAGGATCAATTCTATTTGTATCAGTCTTTGCAGACTGGAGTAGTGACAATTAAAGTGACAAAATAAATGAACAAAAGAACAAATTGTTGGTCAGTCTGATGGTGGACTGTGACGGGGACAAATAGAGCACCGGGACAAGTCAGACTGCAAAATCCTGATTTATACTGTTAACATACTGAACACTGATCAGCCATAACATTATGACCACCCACCTAATATTGAGTAGGTCCTCCTTTTTGCCACCAAAACAGAGATGCACTGTGTGTTCTGACACCTTTCTATTGGAACCAGCAATAACCTTGTCCTTAATTTGAGCAACAGTAGCTCTTCTATTGGATCGGACTACACGGGCCAGACTTCACTCCCCAAGTGCATGTCCAAGTGAGCCTCCTCACAGTAGCTACATTTTCAATATCTCATTGGCGATATATACAATGGTGGCTGGAAGTGAGTGGGATATATTAGGCAGGAAGTGAAACTTTGTTCCTGAAGTTGATGTTTTGGAAGCAGAAAAAAATGGACAAGCATAAGGATATGAGTGATTTTGACAAGGACCAGATTGTGATGTCTAGAGCACTGGGTCAGAGCAACTCCAAAACTGCAGGTCTTGTGGGATGTTCCCGGTCTGCGGTGGTCAGGACAAACCAAAAGTGATCCAAGGAAGGAAAACCAGTGAACTGGAGACAGGGTCACGGCCAAGGCCAGGGCTCACTGATGCACATGGGGAGTGAAGGCTGGCCTGTGCAGTCCGATGAAATAGAAGAGCTGGTGTAGATCAAATTAAGGAAAAGGTTAAGGCTGGTTCTGAGGTCACTGTTTTGTGGAACAATAAAATAACCAGCATGCAACCACCACATAGATGAATGTGACACTGACTGATATCAGGAACTGACTTATTTCATGAACGTTAAAAAAAAAAAAACGTTGAAAAAGTATGATGTATTATG
>JAOVVB010000011.1:18166336-18177670 GCA_028570985.1 Heterobranchus longifilis | reverse complement strand
ATATGGTCATGTTTTCTATTTCAGAAACAGTTATTTAATGTTTATGTAAGTAGTCTTCCTCCTTGTAATTAGTGGCGCTTGCGAAGCATGTATCACTTGTATTATCTTGCAGTTTCTTTTCTTTTGTTCCTTTTCTTCTTCTTCTTCCATAAAAAGTTTGGAGCATAACTAGTCCCTTGCCATTTGTCGTAGACCCATGAAAGAGGTGTCAAATCGTGCAGGTTATTCTGGAATGGGGTGCTATGACTTTTCTAAATTTGCCACAATGACATGTTCTGGTAAAGGTACTCACCATTAAAACAGGAAGTGCTCACATTTTCATTGCAGGAACTTTGTAACTGAATGAGAACTGTGGATCTCGTTATCCAAAGCAAAGGCCCAAAGGCCTATACTGTGTGTGTATGTGTGTGTATATATATATATATATATAGTTCAGGTAAAAAAATAGGAAGCCCTGTAATGAATGTAATGAGTCTATAACATATAAGGGCTTCATTTGTTTTTTTTAAAAAATTAAATTCTAAAACCAAAAATAGATTTATCATGATAGCTTGTTTAAAGTTGTTAAGATGCATTTAAGCAACACTAATGTTGATTAAAATGACCGATGACACAATAGTGAAACTACAACCATCACTTTTATTTCTTTCATTTTTAAAAATCATTTTTATTACAAAGATTTATTTAATTACTTATTTTGAAAAACCAAAAAACAAATAGGAGAATTGGATACAGTAAGAAATTGCTGCAGTAAGCTCCCGGTGTGGGAGACGCACAGAAAACTGGTCATTGCATTTCAGGACATCAGAATGAAAATACAGACAAGAAGTGTCGATATAATCATACTTTATCTTTCATAGCCACTGATAAACTTTACATATAAAATGATATATTTTTTCTGTTTTTTTTTTTATTTCAAAGTGAAAAACAGGATACAGGAGGTTTATAAGCAAAAGACAAACATCACAGATAGAAAACCCGTTCTCAGATACAGGTCCTGTTTATCACTGAAGCACGGCCGCTGGAGGTTTAACCAAAACAAATCTTCACATTTAATTTAACCTAATTAAATAAATACAGTTACATGCAAACATCATTTCTAATGAATGCAAGTTTAGTTAGCGGTTTCAGAAGAACCACTCGGGAACGTTGTGTTCCTTGTTGGTGATATTAGAATTGTTTAATCAAAACCTTCAACATTAAGCTGCTTTATAAAAAATCTCATCAACAGTATTGAGAATCATTACACTCTGCATGTATGGCTCTACTACTTCATCTCTCAGGTACTAAAAGCCCAGACGAGGACCCGTTCCCACACTTAGGTGTGTTGGAATAAAAGATTTGCATAAACCTCTGAAGAATGTAAATAGTCCTCGAATGCAAATATTGAACTAGACATCACCGAATGTCGGACACGCCCTCCTCGGCCCGTGACGGCAGCGTGTTCCGTTCAGGGGATTCACAGCACGTTCGGTCGCTCCTTTCTTCATCTCCTGCGGCTCAACATTACTGAGACATTTAAGGCAAATACGCAGATACACACGCTAACATGACGTCATGCTTTCTCTCCACACACACCTGTTCTACATGAAGTGGCAGGTGGAAAGACAGCAGGGAATACAATCACGTATTACAGACAAGCAGCGATGTACCACTGCTCTTGGCTTGGAATCAGACCCCGGCACTGCTCACAAGTCCCCTTCCATAACGTAACCACCGTAACTGATGAAAATATATACTTCGCGGGCGAAAAACACGTCACCACTTCAGAAGGGTCAAATTATTGGCCTGAAAAAAGTACTGAAGTCTATTAAGGGGATTCGAAATGACTGGAATCAGGTTAAGAACTGGCCAATGCATTATTAAATCATGGAAGGACTGTGCTGAACCGTCAACGTCATGGAAAAAAAACAAAAAACAAAACTCAAGAGCGCATAATAAAGATGCATAGTAAAAAACTGACAGTAGAAAACTGTTTAATAGTGAAAGTAAAAGCATTTCCATACACACAATGTGATGATAATTGGGACTAAACAGGTGTGTTTATAAGAAAACCACTTGCTAGTGAGACCCATCACAAAAGAATGACTTGGATTTATTAGGGAGCATAAAGATTGGACTTTGGATCAATAGAAAAAAGGTCATGTGACCTGATGAGTCCAAACTGACCGTATCCCAGAGTGATGGGCGTGTCAGGGTTAGAAGGGAAGCGCATGAAGCGATGCTCCCATCATGCATAGTGTCCACTGTACAAGCCCCTGCAGACAGTGTTATGATCTGGGGTTGCTTCAGTCGCTCAGGTCTAGACTCAGCAACGTTATGTGGCACTAAAATGAAGTCGGCTGACGACCTGAATGTACTGAATGACCAGGTTATCACATCTGTGGAGTTCTACTTCTCTAATGGCAAAGGCATATTCCAGGAGTCTCCAGTGTGTGAATGAGTGACTCTGGGAGCATGAGGAATCATTTTGACACATGAACTGGAAACCACAGTGTGTGCTGTGATCAAAGCTAGAGATGGTAAATAAAATAATTTTTTTGTGGCTTTCAAGTGTATATTTTACTTTAACCAAGATGATACAAGTTGAGCCCTGTTTTTGTTAAAACCAATTCCCTCACTTAGTTTCGTTTGTAGCTGTCTGTGAAACATTACATTTAATTCAGTCTGTTTTACAAATGTAAGCAAATCAATTTAAACCACAGAATTCATAGTCCAGACCTTTTTAGGATTTTAGTCCCATGAGTTTATCTGACTGCATGAGTCCCAGTCCTGGTGATTCGGCCTGGATAAAACAGTTCCAAAACTACCACCATGAAATACGTCCATCTTCAGCCCATCATGATGGTACTGAAAACCTGACCCTTATGACACTACTCTCAGAGATAAAAGGTACTATGCTGGACTTTTCCCTTGTTGCTCAGGTGGTACTGTGAAGAGAATGTCAAACTCGTGTTGACAAACTCCGTGAAGAGTTTGTCATTACGCACATTTTTTTATTAAATGGTCTCCAAAACCATTAGATCCCAACTGGTAAAGAACTGGCTGTGCTTAGATAATCACTCCAGATTAACAACCCAATTTAATCAACATCATTTTAAGTTGATTTTATGGAATATATATATATTTTTTTGCATTTGAGAGAAAAATTGGGTAAAAAATGTGTGATTACACCCTGAACAACTTGGTACCAGTGAGGCCAAAGATAGACACCAAAAGGTCTAGCAGGTTGAGAAACGTTGAAATAAAATCTGCCACGACACTCATCTAAAAGGCCATCAAATGAGGACGGTTTAAGACAAAGTTCACCAGACAGCTACAAATATGGGAGCAGCCTTGACTGAAACAAAGCATGCAAATGGACAAGAAAATATCCTTATTACCTCAAAGTCGAGGCTGAATTCCACTGATCATGTAAACAAAAAGTACACATACATCCATCACGAGAGGATTGTAAGATAGCCGGACATCGACAGCACATGTAGATTTTATTGAGATTCTCTAAGGTTATTGTGACAAGCAATAATCTTAAGACTGCCGAGGTCTTGCCACATAAAACCAGCTTTATTAGAGGCAAACTACATTTTGGTAAAGCTTTAGTAAATGCTTGGTGAAGCATTAGAGCTGCTTGAATTTGCCTGGAGAGTGTTAGGAGATTTGCAGTGGAGATTTTAAAAATCAGCTTTGTGCGATTTATGATGGTTTGCTCCCTCATTACAAGGATTTAACTGCAAGTGACGCTCAGCTTCGCGTCAAACATCTGGCCTGAACATCGAAGTAACCAGAATGCAAGATGTCAGCTCAACTGAGGCTTAACGTTATAGTGTGTGCGTGTGTAAGGATGCTTTATTAGAATAGCTGATAGCAGTCATTCTCAGCCAGCTGGGAGTTATAAAGGACCTGGCCCAAGCCCAAAATATTTTATTCTGAGTCTTGAGCTCTGCACTGCTAGGGTCTATGTAAATGAGTGAGTGAAAATGGACAAACTGGACAATAACGCCCTCAACCAATTCCCTCCACACACACAAAAAGATACCTTATACCCTCCTTTAATTCAACACTTTCCATACAACAGGTACAATACACACCACTTTGTTAAACACACTTTGTTTCAACTTGCATATTTTATATATATATATTATATATTTATTCATCAATTAGAACTATTTCTGGAAAAATAACCTCAGCACATAAGAAACTAAATAAAGGATATCTTAACATAAGAAATATATACATGTCTTAGTATATACTGTATATAATATTTATAAATCCCTTTAGATTCTCTCTTGAAAAAACACAGAAAAAAAAAATATAGAAAAATCGTAAATAAATAAGAAATCAATGTAAAAAAAAATACATCCAGTTTATACCAGCCATAGACAAACTTCAGGACCACCAAAAAAAACAATAAACTAATCCACTCAAAATGGTGGTCATGAAATGGAACGACAGTGTAATATAAAGAGCCTAAGCTTAATCTTTTGAGAAAGCTTAGGATGCTTCATCAAGCCATGGTTACAAAGAACAAATCCATTTTCTTAAGACATTACATCATCTTTGTGTCTTGTAGGTAAAATGTCTAAGGCGTTGATGAGAGTGAAAAATAACAACAAAATCATAGCATCCAACCTCTCAAGATGCACTCTGTTAGAAATTAGATTCACATTCATAGTCCCGAAAAACAACTGCAATGTCGAAGGACACCAAGCTCAGCAACCCAAGTGCCAGGTTGAGCTATAGCTGCCCATACAATCATTCCATCCTCCCCAAACCCTTGTTCATCATAATCCTTTCTTCTATTCTGCAGTCATCTTAGTATCACCTTAGTGTCAACTTTCCACCTTTTGGAACAATATTTATGGCTTTTGAATATGAAAACGCATTTCTCCTAAATAGTCACAGCTTTAAAGCATTACCTCATTTGAATTCGCAAAAACTAGGCCCTATATCCGTATAGTGTGCATTGTGTCCTGACTGTGTACTCAAACAGAATGAAAAATAAATAGGAAACAAGCCAATACACCAAAAAAAAAAAGAAACCCCTTACAGTGAGGCGTGACTACCCAGCTCATAGCAAAGTCCTAACTTCTCCCTCCACCAAAATATTTGCTCTCAACATGATTAAATTGAAGCATGAAGCTCTTTTCACAGCATGAAAGAGCTGTGTTGGAATAAGCTCATGCTGCTCAGCCAGGCTAGAGAACTATACCTTGGCGAGCAACACCCAGATTGAATTAGCATTCAATGCAAAACATCTGTGCAGCAGGAGGCTGGTTATTTCCCGTTGGTTTGGAAGAAAGAAAAAGAACTACTCTTGAATACAAACAGAAATCTACAGAGAGGAAATAAATTTATATCGAGTCATAACACCATCTTAACTTTATGTATTAGTAACAACTGGTGGAAAAAATCGTAAAAAATTTCTAGAAGACATCTTTTTTTTAGGTTTTTTTCAAACACTTAGTTGGCCAATACTACAGGTTGGAAAGATTGGCTGGAGTACTGTAGGTTGTACCCCCCCAGGCCGTCCATGAAGGAAATTCCACTTCTGCCTCCCATAACACCCATAGCATGGCCAGGTGGTGGGCTTGAGAATGGATCAAAGGTGGTATGTGGGTGAGCAGGGGCTGAAAGCGGTGCCTGGAATGCGCCAGTGTGGGTCAGGTGTGAAGCCTCAGCTTCAAAATAGAGAGGCCCCTGGGAAGCAGGGTAGACAAACTCTTTGGCATTGGGCGAGAGCTGACCGGAGACCGGACCAGCCAGGGAGTGCATGGAGAGAGATAGTGGCTCGTGCTTGACCAGTCCAGGTGGTGAAATGGAGGACATTGCAGTTGGGGAATGGCTCAGCATTCGTTGCTGAGGAGTGCCGACAGTGCCGGACCCTCCCACCATGCCAGGTGCAATACATTTCTTCATCTTGGTGGAGCCAAATTTGGTGGCAGCAAAGCTGGCTGTGGTGAAGGTGATTTGTTGCGGAGCATGACGGGAGCTGGACTGGGCAGCTGGATGAGGGTAGGGAATCCCTGTACTGGGTGGAGATGGGGAGGAAGTGTTTGAGTGCACAGTGGGATCCGTCGGAGTACTGGAACCTGCATAGCTGAACAAACCTTGACAGAGTGGCGTGGGCGAGTTGGAGAGTGATGGAAGCATAACTGGTGATGCTCGGCCGCCAATGGGCACAAAGACCTGAGCGTCTGGGTTAAAGCCCAAATTTTTCCCATCTTCCAGCTCCATATCACCTTTACAAAGCCCTCCTAAGTGTTCTGATACTTCAGCTTCTGCCCCCAAACCTGGCGGATCCTCCATGTAGAGAACTTTCACAGCCCCCTTCTCTCCAATCTGATAGGACACTTCATAAGGATCTATCCAGATGCTGAGCTCTTGGGGGACATTGGCACGGACTTCTTCCATGTCCAGCCCACTCCTTTTAGCTGCTAGGTCCACCACGGGGTCCCCAGGGACTCCGAGATGAAGGCAGCGGAAGGCAGAACCACGCAACGGTGCCTCTGGATACCAATGACCTTCAAAACGTGACACCAGGATGCGTTCCAGCTCTTCTCCAAATAGGTCTGCTCGTCGCCGTGGGAGCTTGTTGTACAAGTAGGACACTATGAAGTTCAGTGCAACTTTTACTTCTAAATGCATGACTGATGAGAGGCTCAAAGGGTCCAGAACACAATACTCACGTCCTGAATCGCTCTGGCCAGAACAGGCCTACAACAGTTTCCACATCTCTTGTAAAAGATGCAGGGGGTAAAAAAATTGAGTGTGCAGCTTTAAAAAATGTTTTTTCCTTGAATATCCAGATGTAATTGGTCCCACATACAAAGCTCTGACCTGCTGCACCACACTGCAAAGGCCTGGACGTCTCAAGATCCACTCTACCCCAATCTGAAAAGGATGCAAGAAAAGAAATTACCATTCAGATACCAAACACAATGGGGGTAAGATCTGCCATGGGTGTGCATTTTAGAAGATGCTAATGGCTGAGGCAGCAGTCTATGCTCATCTCAAATACCTCATCTAGTTTTGTTGGCAGCAGCTAGAGCACAATAGAAAAGTGCATGAGTGCAACACTGAAGGAGATTTAAAGAGATGTGTAGGTGCACTGCTAACACAAGCTTCTAGAAGTGCAAATCAACCAAATACCTGAATATCCATAGTTCAGGTAAACAATCAAGGTTTTGTTACAGCATTTAAAAATAATAATAAATTAGTTTGAAGAACTGATACAAGTAACAGTATGGGGTTGGAAAAGTTAATTACGGAGACTGTTAGCAAGCTAGACTTAATAACAATTAAGCCAACCTTTCAAAAGTGAAACTGAACTTGAAACTCGGAGAAAGATCCCTTATGATTTCTCAGTGAGCATAAATAGAACACATAGAAAAAAAAATTAAGTACAATGCTTAATATTCATTTAAATTTATGTATCCAGAAGTTGAACACAGAGCTACGATGTGTGTGCATGTGCAACAGCTTTGAAAGAAGTAGTCTTGGTTTAAAACAAAAAAACAAAAAAAAACAAGCCCTCCTTTCTGAACGAGACGATAGTCTTCAAGTTTTGTGTTGCAAAACCAACCTTAATTTGACCAGCTACCACAACACAGGCAGCACCGGTTAAACTGGTAAACCATTTTTGCCAGGAAGTAGAGCAAGGATTTCTGCATCACCACAGCTCATACTAGCTTAATAGAAAGAAGATTTTCTTTCACACTCAAGCTCCATAAATGGAAAACGAATGAAGTATGCGCTGGCAAAAATTGTCTACCAAAGTGTTTCCCCAACTTCAGTCCTAGAGGCCTTGCTGCTCTGCACATTGTAGTGCTTACTCAGCTTCCAGTACACCTGATATAACAAATCAGCAGCCTTTACTGCATAGATGTGGTTGTGGTACAGGAGGGTAAACTGACCAAGCCCTGCTGTCTAAATGAGAAGATTGGTTTTGAAGACCATCTTAATTTGACCAGCTACCACATCACAGGCTGTGCTGGTCAAACCGGTACGCCAGGAAGTACACAAATGCTTTCTAAATCACCACAATTTGGACTAGCTATACAGAAAAAAGTTATTTTCTTTATTTAAAAAAAGCAAAAAAAAAAACAAACAGTGTCAAACTTTAAACCCCTCTGAAGATGCAAGTGTGGTAGTGCAGGGGAAACAGTAAAAAGGGCATGGGGAACCTGCAAAGAACTGAATTTTTATTTCTTCCATGCATGAGAGGTTCACGTCATTACATCACTGTAGACGTCCACGTACGTCTCTACTTTCCCAGCAATATTGGTGACAATGCTAGCAGCAAAAGAAATGCTGGCAAGCAAGCACAACAGCAAACTTCAACATGGCTTTGTGGGCAGTTCTCTTGGCTTTATCATTACGAGAAAGTGTGAGCTGCCCATCGCATATTGAGTCCACTTTTTCATTCTTTGTTCCAGCTCAGCAAAGTGTTGGTGCCGCCATGGAACCTTTTTTTCCTGTCGGAGGGATGCTTCTTTGGCTATGAAAACAATAACTGGTTTGAAATTGGGCACCAACTCCAACCTAGCTCAGAAACCACTTGGGTGGGGGAAAAAAGGCCCTTGTAAGAGGATCAGATGTTTTGGAACCATGGGTCGGTTCTACCAAGTGTTCGGGACCCATGGGTCAGCTCAGCATGTTTTGGTCTAAAAATGTATTCATTCTTCGTTATTTAAATATTTTTGGTACAGTACTTTAGTTTACAGTCACATAATTCGAGAAATGTCGTGACATGGTTGTTCTGATACATTAAGTTCGTACTTTTCGCAGTTTTTTCCTTCCATTTAAAAAAAATAAAAATAAAATCACTACTTGTCGCCTGAGTCAAGATGGCGGACTCGGGGTGAAACTCCGACTCCCAGCAGCACCCGCGTTGTGACGTCATAACCGCGCGTATCCGCCTCCGCTTTATCAAAACAGACTCAGCTAAGCGATAATAATGTGCTTAAATTAACCCGTTTTAACGCGCGATCTAAACGTATAAAATGTGCATGTCGTGTCATTATTCATGCACGAGTTACCGATTAAGGAAATAAACGAATATGTAAGGTCAGGGAGACCAGAGCTAGCAGGCTAATTGTTTTTAATGCAGTTGTTAATGCTGACGATCATTCATTCATTTCTTTATTCATTCCAAAGGTCTATTATATTTTTAACGTGTGTTCTGTCAACATTTTAAAAACATGGAAACTCGTTTTAAATATGTAGAATGCAATAAAAACAGCCCAGAATATTCATGCAACATTACATCTTATTAAATCCCCCCTCTGGGTTATAAAACAATGTGTCCTGATTATTGTAAATGTGTAATCAGTGTCATCATTAGTCTTATTACCCCTATTAGTTTATTCCCTAAAACCAGGCTATTCAATGTCATTCAATGTCATGCAATGCAAAGCTGACCCAAGAAAATGAAGTGACACCATCAAGTCTGCATTCTCATCAGTTCTTAAACTTCAAAAATCAACCACAAACTTCACCTGAGCATGCATGTACCTCCAGAGATGTTTAAACACACACACACACACACGCACACACACGCACACACACACACTAATGAGCCTACATACACACATCTATTCTATTTCACTAATGTTAATGCAAACTGTGTGGGTGTTATTGAATATGTCCATCAGCAGCAGGTATGTGGTTTACATTAGCTTTGTTTATCCAGCTGGGAACACACACACACACACACACACACACGCACACACAGTCAATTTAAAATGTAAGCAGAAGCAAAACACTGTGCATCTTACATTTCACTGTATGAGCAAATACTTTTACATTGTGACATTACAATCAGCTAAAGAAGCTCTGAAATAAATCATATATTATTAATCATCACTCAGGTGCTGAAGTGCATAAAATAAAGGTGAATAAAATAATCAGTGTGGGATCTAAACTCAGGGATCTAAATAGATCTAGTAAATGTGCTGATCCTGAAAACAGCCTATAAACACACACTCAGATCAGAATATTACAGAATCTAGGCAATGTCATGACATTTCTGAGGAGTACACACAACCCTCCTAATATAGCTACTGAAATTGAGGACAGAGCTCAATCTACTCAATCAGGAATTAAAAACAAACCCAGATATGACACGCACACACATTCAGGAAAAATAGATGGGAAAGTTCACAAATAGACAATAAGGTCATACACACTATATATATATAATTATGCATTATAGACATGAGCAGGTAGAAGAGCTCGCGCTTACTTACCACTGAGTGTTATCAGTACTGACTCTGATTATTATGATGATTATTATTATCCCTACATATTTCCAGTGGAGCCCGGATGGACAATGCGACGCTGGCTCTCGGTGTGTGTGTGTCCTTATGCCACTCTATATAAGACACAGCGCTCTGTGTATAAAACTATAAAACTCTACATCAATAAGCGGGTAGAAAGCGCGTGAGGACACCGCAAGCGCGCGCTACAGCGGCTCACAGAAAGTTTACTGCTGGACAACCGCGCGCATTTATACAGAGCGACTTCCGGGACACGCCCCCATAGCGGTGACGTCACAAAGCCGGGACTACTTTTAGGTCCTTTTTTTTTTTTTTTTATAAGAGCGTATGTATAATACTAGCGTTAATGATGGACTCCAATTATAAAGGAAAGTGTAATTATTATTATTTATCAGTTTTATATCATCAGTGGAATTAATAATGAATAAAAATATAAGAAATTAAGAAAGAGCGAGAGAAGTGAAATAAGAGAAAATTAAATCAAAGGTAAAAAAAAGTGTGAATTATTATTATTATTATTATTATTATTATTATTATGTTTTGTGGTGGTGTTTTTAGGGCTGTTTTTGGTGTTGCTATATAAATATCAATTTTATTTATTTATTGTTTTCTGTTGATTTATTTATTTATTATTATATAGAAATTTATATTTCTGTGATGCAGAATATTGAAATAAATGTTTTTTATTTATAATAAGTCAGCTGCTTTAAGTTATATTATATTATATTATATTATATTATATTATATATACTTGGATTTATTATTATTATTACTATTATTGCATTAATATGCAATTATTAATTATCATTATTATAATTATTGCATTAATATGCATTTATTAATTTATTAAATTGTTTTTTGTTTGTTTGTTTGTTTGTTGATATATGTGTTAATTTATTATTTAATATTTCTGTGATATTCAGGTAAACCCGGCAGAATATTCTAAATGTTTTTGATTTATAATAAGTCAGCTGCTTTTAGTTATATTATATTATATTATATTATATTATATTATATTATATTATATTATATTATATTATATTATATTATATTATAT
>JAOVVB010000011.1:18143347-18153448 GCA_028570985.1 Heterobranchus longifilis | reverse complement strand
TCTGTCATTTTCTCTTGCTGGTTTCTTCTTCTCTTGGCTCGCTGATATTTTTATCGCTCCCTTCCATTTTGCAGCCCGCAAAAGAACGCTCCATCAAATCAATACACAGCTAACATAACGCAAGCTTCTAAAATTAAGTAAAAGAAGCTTCGAGGCAGAAGATTTTGCCTCGATCATTTTTTGTAATCAAGTTACTTGAGGAATCGTTTCAGCCCTAGAATGGTTCATATCTGAGGCTGATCGGTCGATCACCGGTCACGACCAGTCAAATTAAAAACCAGACAATTCTGGACACTGGGTGATCGACCAGTTCGTCTCTATTATAAATGTAAAAAGAGTTTAAAAAAAAAAAAAAGAATTTTGGAGTCAGTGTGGTGATCACCACAGAAGAATCACTATGCATAACTGAATAAATTTTTCCCCCATATCTACTAAATTGGGTATATAAGTCTTCAGTGCAGTTCTATTAGTTCCTAATTAGGGATTTATTAATTTGAGTTTATGAATTTGTCTTTTTATTTGTTAAAAATGTGCTTTCATTAATGCTTCCTCTCCCTGGTTTTGTTTCACTGACCATAAATCTTTTAATCTGTTAATCTGTTGAATGGAATGATTGCTTGTTTAGTTATCTCAGAGGTCTAAATGTGTGTGCAGCCCTGTCAGGATGTTCGTGTTGGTCGAGATGATCGACACTGTACGAATCCCTCCGTGGAATTTCCACCGGCAGCTGAACGACGCCATCGCCGAGGAGCTCAACAAGAAACTGGCCAACAAGGCAAGTCTCCAGAATTAAAACCAGTCTAGTCCATGTGGCTCCTGAGCAGTTTGCATTACCGTCATGGGAAAACCTTCTGACCGATCGTAACGAGAATCAGAAAGTTGTATCATTCTCAGTTCAGGAATGACAATGACCCGGTCCCCTCTCCACCCAGGTGGTGTATAACGTCGGCTTGTGCATCTGCCTCTATGACATCACCAAACTGGAGGACTCCTACATATTCCCCGGAGACGGAGCCTCTCACACCAAAGGTCCTCCAACTTCACAGCTCTTTTTGATTGACGTCAAAGTCAGAAGTCAAACTCTATGCTTTATTCACCTTATTTATTAAGAGAGCTTCTAACATAACATTCTCTCGTTAACCTCCGACCCCAGCGTGCACCTGTACATGTCTGGCATTTTTAATTAGTTAATGATTTATCTTTATTTTTGCTCTTCTCTTCCCACAGTGCACTTCAGGTATGTGGTGTTTCACCCGTTTCTGGACGAGGTTCTGGTCGGGAAGATCAAATACTGCAGTCAGGAGGGAGTGTATGGTGAGGAGATGATAGAACACAACCACCATAGTTTTTCTTTTCTCTTTACAGCTTCTCTTCCTTGTTTGTAAGAATGTGCGGGAATTTTGCACCGCTATAGAATTTCAAATGCTAGACAATTGCTTAAACAGCTAAACTGACAATGAGCACACACACTATTAGAACTGGAGAACCCTCTGTGATGTCACAGTTATTGCCATATTAGCTGGAGCTGACTCGGCCTAAATCTTGGTTAATCCATATATGGGCAAATGGGTGGAGTCAATTAGAGCCTGGCTGTTGGTTAGAACACGCCTACTTACCTCAGTTACCACAAGCTAGTGATCTTAGCTTTTTTAAGATGCTATGATATCTAATGTTAATTTATATTCTAATGCATTTGATTGACGTCAACGCCTACATTTCTTGTGACGAGTTAAACTCCAATCATTTCACTTAGCTGGTTAGCTAAAGTAAAAAATATAGCAGACTGCTAGCACCTTGACACCTGCGATGCAGCTGTGCCTCAAGTTAGCCACGCCCCTAATTATACACTACTTTATAGCTTCATATACTTTGAACTGATGAGGTACATAAAAATTAATTTCCCCACACAGTCATGAATGGGAATCTAAACAGGGAGACCAAAACTTTTATCTCATATCTTATGTCTGTCATTTTCTTTTTTTTTTTTTTGAAAGCTCAAAATTGGATTAAGATAAAGTTTTGGCGCTCACATCCCTTCAATCCTGCTGCTTATCATCTCTCTCTTTCATCTAGGGTATAAATGTTAACGAAGTGTTGTGTGTTTGTGTGCTTGACAGTCAGCCTCGGATTCTTCGACGACATCCTAATCCCACCCGAGTCCCTGCAGCAGCCTGCGAAATTGTATCCTCTTATGAAATACCTGGCATGTTCACATTCATCCAGTGAATGAATGATAATACAGTAACTGTGTTTGGTGCATTATGGGTAAAGATTAAATAATCAGAGATTATGATGATAATGATGATGAGCAGCGTTTTTGCCCCTGACCCATGGCTGTAGCGATGAAAACGAGCAGGTCTGGGTGTGGGAGTACGAGACGGACGAAGGAGCTCACGACCTCTACATGGACCAGGGTGAGGAGATTCGATTCCGGATCGTGGACGAGTTGTTCCTGGATACGTCTCCGACCGGGCCCACCAAAGAGCCCGAGGCGCCGGCTCAACCTGCAGGCGCGGTGCCTGCGACCGCTACGGACGACGGGACGCAGAAGAAAGAGTCTCCTTACACACTGCTGGTGAGAGAAACACACACACTGTATTCTTTCAACCTACACTTGTGTTGTGTTTGTAGGGAAAGTTAATGTCAGATCAGCCTTTAAAGACACACAGTGTTTCTTGAGTCGCCTCATTCTTTTACACAGAGCTTGGTGGGGGTTAAATAATACCTGAACATGCAGCTTATGTTTCAGTATCAGCTTTCAGTCGTTATTAGCAAGCTCAGCGTCTCGGGGGTAAGTACGGCTTTTAGCGCGGAGGTCAACTAAACACTATTGATGTGGGGGGGGGAAAATGTTACATATCACAATTCTTTCAAGTGGCAATACTGATATTACAAAAAACTGATATTTTTTAAATTAAATTTTAATTACAATATGTTTGCATTTGAGGTGGCAAAATGTTGCAGTATGGTGCGCTCTAAGCTATTCACACATCACAGCATCCTAAATTTGTAAATTAATTGCAAAAAAATGTATAATATCGTTAATCAGAATACAAATCTCAATATAAATTGAATTGGCACCTGGGTATCGTGATAACATTGTATCACACGTCCCTGATAATTTGTGGTGTTAAAGCATCTTAAGTCATTTGATAAATTTTATTTTTTAACAGAAGCTCTGTCAGTAGTGCAGCTGCCAATCACAGGTTTACATTCTGATACGTTATCGTTTCTATAGTAATGGATCGTTCACATGGATTTCCTTGTGGGTTTCCTCTGCGTTTTTTTTTTTCTGGTTTCCTCCTTCATCCTAAAACAAACCATTGGGTGCTATAAATTTCCCTTCCAGTGCGAGATCGGAACATGAGGCATCACATCCAGAGTGTATTCTCTTCTCATACACAGTGTTCCTGAACTTCTTAATGTAGAATTTTTTTTATTTCTAAAGCAGTGAACAAACATTTTCTTCGATTACGGAGTAAACAGTCTTTCTTCACTTTGCGCAGGCCTCCATCAGTGAGCCAGGCCTGGGCTTGCTGTCATGGTGGAGCAGCTAACGACACGCCCCGTTGCTTCTGATCCGGTTATCTGTACATCATTGGAGACCAGCGAGCGAGAGGATGTTTTCTCCTTTCTCTTGAGAGACATCTCAAGCGAATCCAGCGCTCATCATCGACCCGAGGCGTCTCTCTGGTGCTCCTCTACCCTGACCTCGACGTTTGAAGTCCATATTGGATTCTGACCGACAGTTCGGCGGACCAACGGGTGAGACGTGATCGCGTCGACGCTCATCAAATTTGCATGTCCTCCTGCGCCGCTCTGTCTCGGGAATAGACGACCTTCTTTCCTAAGGAGAGCAGTAGTCGTCTTCTGTTTCAGTCACCTGGTGCGAGACAACCCCAGCTTCTGTGTATCTTACTGTATATAACTGTGTTTGTGTTTTGTTTTTTTTGAGGGAGGGATATATTTATTTTGCTTTAAAATACAGATTTAATCAAGTTGGATGTCCATTTTGATTGGTTAATTTGTGCCAGTGAGTGCAAAATAAATAAATTTTTTATTAACATCTCTGTGTCTGTGAGATATCTTTAGTGTTCATAAATATTTTAATGATTTACTTTTACAGAGGTAAGAATGAACGCTAATGACCCCCCAGTAAGCCTCTCACACACTGCCTATATTACACTCACTAAAGCATGAGATCATGT
Organism: Heterobranchus longifilis; assembly: GCA_028570985.1. Lineage (NCBI taxonomy): Eukaryota > Metazoa > Chordata > Actinopteri > Siluriformes > Clariidae > Heterobranchus > Heterobranchus longifilis. The sequence continues at coordinate 18,149,240 of JAOVVB010000011.1, read as the reverse complement.
TAAAGGCACTGGTGTTTAATTATAATACAAGGGTTCGTTGGAATCAAACCGAGACTTTTTATTGTACAGAATAAATCTCCCTTTATTTCTCTCTTTAATTCCCCTGCTGCACTAATGCACTTATCCCAGTGTTTCACTGGTGCTTGGACATCATCAAGGTAGAAATCCTGGCCTCCCAGGAACTCCTTTAATTATGTTTCCAAGCATGTGGATCTGAAACATGGTCTCCTTCACCTAAACTCTTTTGTAAATCACTTTTGAACCTTCGTTCACCACAAAGTCCCAGTTTGACCTGAACGCCCCTCGTAGCTTGGGCACAATTTAATCAAGCAGCTAAGACATGCTCAGAGTTTTTGAAATACAATAAACTAAAATATATAATTAATAAAATTATGTTGTTTTTGTCTGCCACAAATATACAACTTTGATTAACCACATTTTTTGGAAATCACTCAAATAGAGTCTGTCTGACAAAGTCAAACACTTTTAAAGATTTCAAAAAGCATCATGCCATGATCTTTGTAAAATTCAAATTTGTTTGATGATCTGAATTATTTAAGTGTGACAAATATGTAAATAAATAAATACAGGAAGGGGGCAAATACATTATCACAGCACTGTATTTAAGTGCTCTTAAGGTCACTTAAGGTTTTTTTTAGGGCTTCGTCAATTTTTTTGTAAACTGTATATCTCGGGTTACTACAACCGAAAGTATGTGCGCCCATGACCATCACTTCCGTATGTGCCTGTTTAATATTTCATTTCAGTTTAATTCCCCTTGTGTTTGCTGTTATAATGTGTTCAACTCTTCTGGAAACTCCAGATTTTGGAGCATAGCTCTGGTGATTTCAGTTTATTTAGTTCAGCTACAAGAACGTTAGTGAGATCAGGCGCTTGTGTTGGGGTGTCGGTGAGGCTCCAGTTCGAGTTTATCCCAAAATCTGTTTGGTGGAGTTTAGTGCAGGACACTCGAATTCTTCCCCAATAACTTTTACCTTAATGCGCACTGTCATGCTGGAACAGTTTTAGGCCTCTTATTTCTAGTGAGGGAAGTTTGTCATGTTATATCATACAGAGGCATTTTATACAACGGAGTGTTTCTGACTTAGTGGTAACAGTTTGGGGAAGAGCTCTTCTGAGGCATCTTTTGTCTACAGTATATATAGTGTAAATCGGAATTCCATTCAGTTCGCCGTGTGGAATCGACTCCCAAGCTACAATGAATAAAATGCAAGAATTGAATCTTTGTTGGGGGGAATCGACTCCCGAGCTACAATGCATGAACAAAAGTAATCGAATCTTTTTTGGGAACAAAAGTAATCGAATCTTTTTTGGGAATCGAAGAGTCTGATCCATTGGGCTCAAGCTACAATGAGATGCATGAAAGGGAAGAAATTTGTTTTGTTATTCTTTTATAAATCTTTTATTTTTGGGAGTGAATCTTTTTTTGGATGAAATGGAAGAATCGAATCTTCTTTGGAGAATCGTATATTTTTTTGTGAATCGATTCTCAAGCTACAACACATGGAATGGAAGAATCTAATCTTTTGTTTTGAGAATCATTTATTCATATATATCTTGTTTATAATATATATTTATATATAAGAGTATATAAACAAGAGTAAAAAAATTAATAAAAGTTTATAATAAAAGTTTTATTATAAACAAGAAAAGCAGTACAAACAAGCAAATAAACAACAATAAAAGGGGTAAGAAGAAACGAGGGGGAAAAATATATATATAAAACAACACAAAGGAAGAATATAGGGAAATAGTTTGTTTGATTGTTTTTAAATACAGGAAAAGGTTTAGAGCCAGTAAACATTTATTTATGAATAAGATATTTAGCTGGTAGGAAGCATTAAATATGTAATATTTTCTCATCTTCTCTTTTAAGCTGCCAAAGAATCCAAAGTAAACATCTATAACAAATGTAAATAATTCTTTAAAGAAATGTCAATTTCAAATAAGATAAGAAAAGTAAAAAAAAAATAATAATAAATTCAATGTTATATATATATATATATTCTGTATTTTGGGAGTGAAATAGAAGAATCGAATCATTTTCGGAGAATGGACGAATCGAATCTTTTATTTTGAGAATCGACTCCCCTGCCACAACACATAAAATGGAAGAGTCGTTTTATTTTTATATGGGAATCGAAGAATCGGATCTTTTGATTTTGGGAATCGACTCCCAGGCCGAGTATGTGATTTGGGACGCAGCCCTCTGCCTCGGGAGCACACAAAATCACACACACACACACACACACACACAAAGTGTTAATGTTACATAACGGTGTGTGTGTGTATATATATGTGTGTGTGTGTGTGTGTAGGAAGGCATATGAGTCCAGGAGCTCGGGTCACGCCTCAGTGAGGGGACACATCTTTAAAAAACCCAGAACACTACAGAAGGTAAGTGGAGTTACTGTGTTTTATTTCTATTCCGTTTTTCTTCTATGTCTCAGCTTTGGATGTGCGGGGAGACGGATGAGTTTGAGGAGGAATAAAAACCTGAATAATAATAATAATAATAATAACAACGGTTATTTTATTTAAATAGATCGGGTAAATATCATCATCATGTTTATCATCGCCGTTTCTTTCGTTTTTGTCGCTCGCGCGTCCGAACATTCTGGAAGGGGCTGGTGTGTTGCTAAGAGACGCGTTCATCAGATTTCTGCAGGGGAACTACAAACAGCACTTTAGACGCGTTCACACACACACACACACACACCTCACATGTCACACAGGTTTGCTTTTTAAAGACAAATTATAAACCAACAAATTGATGTGTGTTTGTTTTATTTTAGTTTTTGTTAGCATGTGTTCCTAATTTATTGTCCGAGGTGATTAAAATTCGCGTCACGTTTTCGAGAGAGACTCGTACTGTCCTGCAGGGTGGACTGAAACAGGGCAAGTCGTGACTTTCTCTCGCTTTTGTTCCTCTTTTGGACAGTGACGTCACACCTCTAATGACGTCAGACTCAAACATCACTCTCTCTCTCTAAACCTGACCAGGAGGTCTGATGAAGTTGTGTGTCTTGGAAGAGCGTGAGACATGTTGAACTGAGGACGTGGTGGGAAGGACGAAAGTGAGGGGTACTTCAATCGGTCTTCTTTCATTCATCCATCTGAAGTAAAAGTTAATCTGGGTCAGGATTAGGACTAGGGTGGAGTCTGTACCTTACAGTACAGTGAAATAATTTTTATTGCAGTTAAAGATCTGGGGTCAAATCACACTGTCAGCCAGGATACAGCGCCCCCTGGAGCAGAGAGAGAGAAAGTTAAGGGACTGGCTCGAGGACTGAACTCGAACCCCCGACCTTCAAATCAGTATCCCAAAAACCGTTTGAGCCACCACTGTGATCACGTGGCACACTGAATCGGCGCTGTTGCCTCACACCTTCAAGGTCACGCAGGGTCAGAATCTCATCTCAGGTCTGTGGATTTTACTTGTTCTCCCTGTGACTGGTCGGTGTCCTCAAGGTTCTCCGGTTTCCTCCCTCATTCCAAAGACAAGCGCTGAAAAATCATTGTCCATTGTGTCCTGTAATAGGTTGGCACCCCATCCACGTTGCAACTGGGATCGACTCCTACACACGATAAGCGGTGTGCAAAACAAATTTCCAATTTTAGAAAGAGAACGTAAATTCAACATGGCTACTCACATTCAAGGAACGAACCAAGCAGCACTCGTTAGCTTTAAAGGACTGACATGTCCGCTTGTTAACCCTTTTATCACTACATTATTACAAATGCACATCTCTAAATGCTCTAAACGCACATCAGTGGACACTGTTTCATCACTCCATAGGCTGCTACCTAGTGGCCAGCAGGTGTAACTGCAACCAATATTCGTTTCAGCATCAGACATCTTTTTACGACTTAAGATTAAGTTTATCACGGAAGTCCTTCTTAGCCATTCCTTCTATTCTATTCTAAAAGACGCTTGCAGGTTAAAAAAAAAAAAAAAATATATATATATATATATCATGACATTAAAAAACATCGCCGAACAATATTACCTTGTTGTCACCTGTGAGGTTATTTCTCCTGAAAGAAAATAACGTACAAAGGTCACTGCAGACTCCTGCAAAAGGAGATGATTTGCTTGTGTAATATTGGCACGGTTTATTGTAACAATAAAACACTTGTAAACTGTGTAACTGTCTTATTAAATCTCTCTCGGAATTGTTCTGCCACCTTTTTCAAAAAGTCCCTGCTCACGACCACTTCCATACGAGCGGAAATAATACTCGACTATGAATACTTTTTTCTTCATCGAGAAACCCGTTTCCAACAACAGCTGCACAACACAACTTCCTGTTCACTAACTGGGAACACGTGTGGCTGGAGCTATGCAGCGTCAACGAACGCACATGCTTGTCCGAGACGCACAGGTTTCATTTTGCCGTATACAATATTTTTTGCCTACATCCATATTGTTGGTATAAAACAGTATGAATATTTTAAAAAATATTATTCTACAATACATTGTTCTACTAGTCCGTCCATCCATCTAGAAACCGCTGTAATCCAACTAGGGACGGTGGACACCAGTGGTGACCATTTTGTTTATTCCTATTTTTATGACTGTGGTAGGACCTCCAGTCAACACTCAGGCATGCATTCACACACTACAGGGCAATTCATTTGGAGACACCAATAAGCCTAATCTGCATGTCTTTGGATTGTGGGAGGAAACTGGAGTACCCAGAGGAAACCCACCAAGCACAGGGAGAACGTGCAAACTCCATGCACAAAGACCAGAGGCGGGAATCGAACCTGGGACCCTGGAGGTGTGAGGTGGACGTGTAACTAACTATAAATAACAGGTTCACAGTTTTTATTTTTTGCATGCCTTAAAAAAATCCTGAAGCAGGGTGTTATAGTTCGTCCATGAAAGAGTTAAATCTATAGCACTGATCCTAGTGTTAGTTGTTTTGGAGAGGAAATATACACCGCTCATCGCAGATAGCTGGCTAGATAGATTTTCACCTTTTTAACCAATTATAACGACTTAGGAGTACTTTAGTTGAAGGGGAAAAGCGCAAGAGATTCATGTAAAGCTCTAACACATTTACTCATCATCAGCTCATTATACACTTAAACTCACTGCCCTCCCGTTACGAGCCCCCCCTCGCCTCACCCCCTTAACCTCTAATTAGTAATTTGGACACTAAATCAGCTACAAAAGCACAAGTGACTCAGCGTCTATGCACCCTATACCGAACCCCAAGTTCTTCTAAAAGTCCTTCGGGTTTTGTTTGTAAAGAAAGCTGAATTTTAAAAAGATAAAGGGCGGTAGGAATCCCCCACCCCCACCCCCCGCTCAGTGCCACGTTTGTTGTCGTTGTTCATTATGCCACGCTGCTCACTATGTCCCGGACACAATGACACACTGTGGCTTGTGCGCCGTCCCTTGCGTTCGTGTGAGGGCGAGGCGGCCTGCATGTAAACACACCGCCAGTACGGTGGCACACACTGCCGCTTTGTTTATGCTTCTTGAGTTTTTTTTTTCTTCTTCTCTTGTTTCGGGATACAAAAGCAAGCTTCCTGCATGGACGGGACGAGCTGTTTGACACCGAGAAAGCTCGGTGAAGTGTACGAAACAAAGTGACAATAACTTGATAAGCAGTTTAAAAAAGAAAATAAAATTCCGTGCAAATTAGGTGTGATGTCTACGGTTCCAGTGGGCCCTGGCATACAGTACATGAAGACTAGTCTTGTTTATTGATGAGTGTCCAGATGGATGGAGTAGTCGATGGTTGGTGGCTGGCCACCATGTCCCAACAAGGCTGCGACATCAACAAGGAGGTGCCAGAGTCATGTTTTGGGCCGGAATCATGGGGAGAGAGCTGGTAGGCCCCTGTAGGGTCCCTGAAGG
>JAOVVB010000011.1:18102959-18118975 GCA_028570985.1 Heterobranchus longifilis | reverse complement strand
CGCAACATAAACGTCTAGGACGTTCAGAGCGCGTTCGTTTATCCAAAAATTTAACGCCCGTGTGAACAAGGCCTTACACAGTTATACACAGAACGATATGCAATAAAATGCTTATACGACTGCCTGTGACCTTAAAAACCAAGATTATCAATAAAAAAGTAATTATGGAATAAAACTTTAGCTATAGCAGATAAGAAAATCTAAAATCTAAAAAATATGATGTCTCTTCTGTGATTGGTGGTAAATGTGGGTTTTGGCAGGCAGCTGCTCTCTCCTCAGTCTTGGTGACCGTACAGACCTACTCTCACCCATGCTGCAACCCACAGTTAATACGAATAGATTAGATATAGATATAGATGGTGATAAAGAGTATAACAAACACCTGGGACGCCAAGTAATACAGTACATATAGTTAAGCATCACAGTGTTGTTATACTCTATATCACCACTCGTTAAATGCCTTTCGTCCAATCAGATTACTTGGATTTTGTAAAATGTAACTTAACGCATTTTCATATATTCCCCCCCCTTTTGTTGGGCAGAAATGCAGGTGGAAAAAGCCTGAAAATGGATGGGAAATCTTAACATCCCTGCGTTTTGATTGGCTAGAAACATTCACGTACTTAAAGGGGCATTTAGGTGAATTTCAAGTGAAACAGAAAGAAAATCAAGCTAGAATTTTTTTCACAACAATAAAAATCCAATGCTCGGCCAATCAGCTCTCTCTAGACCTCCGGTTGCGAGAGGTTACAGCATCTAACTTGCGATCTCTGGTCTGATCTCTGTGGTCTGATCTCTGTGGTCTAAGGGTGTACCTGGTGCCGAAACAAACCACAGAAGAGCATAAACAGAAATGTTTGGATATCTGTGAATAAAATTTGGACCAGTGGTAAAAGTTTCTTTAAGAGAATCATTACTGGTGACGAGACATGAGATTCATCACTACGAGCCTGAGAGTAAACGGCAGAGTATGGAACATACTCCTCAATCACCAACCAAGAAAAAATTCAAAAGTCGACCATTACCTGGAAAATGTATCAATGCTTACAGTTTTCTCTGAGTCTCAAGAGCCAGTATTGGAACATTATCAGGAAAAAGGTTCACCAATCAACAGTGCAATTTTTCCAGAAACATTTGCCCAAAGAAAAATTTTTTTTTAAACTTGCACCATGTGGTCTATTTGGTCTGTGTTGTATCACTGATAATTTTCCTTAAAGGAGAAATGGGTCTAAGTTCTTACGGGATAAGAAAATTTTTTGTTTTGTAAAGTAAAACAAAACCTTTTCTCTGCATTTCACGTTTTGTTTCGTGTAAAGATATTTAAAAAATAAAATGACTTGCTACATTCTGGGTTGAATGATTTTTATTTTCTATTTTTTTGGTGCCTAGGAAATTTTACATTAGGAATTATTCAGTGTCAGAATCAACTGGTTCAGACTCAGACTGGGGCTGATATAGTGATAGTGTCTCGACACCTAACACTTGCCACTATGGCTGGGTATGGTAGGGTAAATCAGCTTTTTAAATATTAACAATCTTCTTATATCTGGTTATTTCTTTATTTTTCAACTGAAAAAGCTAGAACACTTCCTGCATTAAGATGCACAATTGAACAATTCAGCTTTATGCCTCTTTCCATTTCCCTGATTAGTTGGCATCATGTACATTTCATGGTCACTGTCTCATGATATGCACATTAGGCCCCAAGCTACAAGAGTGTGTAGCAGTTGGTTATTTTTACTTTCTGATATTCTAATAGACTGATAATGTCAATGCCTTTTTTTTTTAAAGGCACTAAGGCACCATAACAAAAAGATATGGCAAATTATCACCTTTGAGCTTTGTGATATTAATTGGGGATCAATTGAGCAACTGGTCAAGGCACAACAGCAAAATTCCCTTGTAATTACATTCGTACCCTTTAAATTTTTTTTTATCATAAGCATCCTAATGATTAAAGTGCTTGTGATTTGCTGCACCAGGTAAAAAAAATTATGTTATTGAAGGAGATGGAGCACGGCTTAGTGTGAGTCTGCACAGGGATGGAGTTGTATCGGTCAGAGCGATTGCAGTAATGACTATGAGCTATGTATATTGTCCAATGTATGGAATAGGGATGAGATCTCTTGCACTCACTTGGCATGTGCATTCTCGCGTGTTCTCTGGTACTGTATAATTCTATTGACAAATTACCCACTTTTATAAATAAAACACATTAACGTTGATTATACGCATTTACGTTTTTTGGCAGACGTCCTTATCCAGAGGTACTTCTTTCTAATCATTCATCTGAGCAATTAAAGGGTCAAGGGACCAACAGGGACAACTTGTTGACCGTGGGGTTTAAACCTGGGACCTTTCGAATCATAGTCCAATACCTTAACCACTGAGCAACACTGATACGCCAATCATAACCCGTGACTTTCACATGCCAATAAACCGAGGATCATGGGCACCCGAGGCTCACCCATACAAGTGGGGGACCAAAAGCCAGCTCGTCTTGTCATATCCCACAGAAAAGCCAAATGCAGCACAACTCGCGGAAAAAGTCAACGCTGAACACCCAGTGCACCACAGCCCCAGGTCCCAGTCCAACTGAGCACCCATGAAGGCCCCAAGGATTAATCATGTAATGTCTGATTTATTTATAACAGGCCTGAACTTCACAATCAAGGGCAACTTCCGGGGTTTTAACACCACATATTACAGACGCCGAGGGTGCGGGAGCAGCACGTGTGAAGGAGTGGAGATCCTCAAATCATTACATGTGAGTTCTGATGACGTGCATGGAAATCATCTGCTAGTGCGTGGAAAAAAATCGCGGAGTTAATTGTTAATGTCTCTGAGGAAGTCATTTTTAATGTTAAATGTCTTTCTTTCAGTTTCACAGTGTGTGTTTGTGTGTGTGTTTGTGTGTGTGTGTGTGTGAAAGTGAGATTTTAGGTTTTATTTAGTGACTGATTATCCAACTGATTCTCCTGTTTCCATACTTCAGGTTTCGATGCAAACAAAGTGTTCTGTGTGGTCTGAAGTGGGACATGTTCCTCTTTTTGATCATTCATGTGTGTGTGTGTTTGTGTGTTTTACTCAGAACACCAGTGAGGTCGGCTGTGCGATGCTCGGACCGTCCTGTACGTATGCCACGTTCCAGCTTGTGGAGTGAGTATTTTAGTGTTGATTAAAAAAATGATGTTAGCCATGACATTGTTTTTTTTCGCCAAAGTGAGACAAATCCATTCTGCTGCATATTAATTCCCTGTTTCTCACTGAAACTTGTTTTATTTTCTATCCTGTCTGGTTGTCTATTAACAGCTACTGTATGTCCTGTAGTGGTGTTGTACAGCCAGAAATATTGTAGATCAACTTCCAAAAAACAGCAGCTTTACATGATTATCTTTGCAGTACTAATTCATTAAAAAAAAATAGTCTTCTACCTAATGTTTATTATTCTGACCCAGTCCCTTAAGTCCCTGATTAAGGCATGCTGACCTGCATATAGACAACAGTTTTGCATGCTGGGATTGTTTTCATCCTGCTTTCTTGTGAAGTCCAATCCCAGGAGCTATAAAGCCTGAATAAAGGTCGTAGTTTTATGTGTGATAATATTTACCCAGGCATGATGTCTGCTAAATACAGGGGGGGATGACTCAAAGTTAATCATGGAAGTACACTTGTATGTTGATCACATGTATTTACAGTATGTTGTCTTTTATTAAAGGGGAGGTTTTCATTTTGTATTTTTTGTGGTACAACCATAGTGTTTAATGTTTATCCAAGTGAAATAATCCAGACGAAAACAGGTGAAAACAGGAAAAATGATCAGTGTTATTTTCTTGATTGGCAAATAAGTTAACAGTGAAGAACAAATAAACTGTTTAGTGTCAAGCACCAGTGCCTGTGAATGATCGATCCCAGGAATAAACATAACCATAAAGACATGCAAAACTTCTGGGATACAGTTTCAGGATAAGTAAATATTTATAAGTAAAAAGCTTGTAAGATTTACATTTTAATTTCTTTAAATACAGCTTACAGCTGATAAAAATCCAAAATCCAAAAATGTATAATTATATATATTTGGACATTGTAAATTTTAGAATGCAAAATGCATTGTATTTCTATTTGAACACAACCAAACCTTCTATGTGAACACAACCATTTTCAAGTGATCATAAATATTGGAACATGTCCCTTACAAGTGGTTCTTGTTGCTCAGCTGTGTCCTGTTCGATTCAGTGTTTAAACCTCTGAACTCAAGCTTTTGGATTGAGTCCTGAGTTCCAGCTGTAAGGTCTTATTTATTATTAAAAATGATAAACTGACATGAAGATCAGGGAGCTGTCTGTGGGAGATAAGCAAATCATTTTATAGCTGAGAAAAGAGGGAAATCACTCAGAGCTGTTACACAAGAACTGAGCATGTCTAATACAACAATTCTGGAGTGTGATGAACAAGAAAGGATCCTCTGGTTTACGAACAACCAGACATCGAACATGTCTGCCATGGAAAACAACCGGAGCGCTGGAAAAATAAAATAAAAATCATCTATATACAAGACATAAACTTATACTAAATTTAACTGTACTCACTAAAACTTAATCCCTAACTATACTATTCTCTTCTCTTGATGGAAAAAGTAGTTAGGAATAGGGTTATCTGACAGGGTTGTCACAAGTGTTTGGATATTTTTGACATCCTAAGGAATTACTAGCTTTCAGTATCTCTTCCTGTCTTTAGGTGTACAGATTTCTGTGTTATAACTAAATAAAAAGTCTTATTGGGCCATTGAGCTGAGCGACTGCAGTTTGCTCTGCCTGTACACGAGTGTGAGTAACGTATGGATCAGCACTCAGGATGATTTTTGTTGCTAGGTTTGCCGACTTTGTTCCTGTGTATTTGACGTTAATGAGAAGGGGTGCGTTGGAGCTACAGGCTGTAGTGTTTCCACTGTGTGTACATGTGTGTATTGATTAGAAAGCTGTCTCTGTAGACCCTGTTATTGAATTCATATGGAACAGCAAAGACAAGGTAGAAGAAGACAGGCCTTTAAAAAACATAGGCTAGCTTCAGTGCTAGTTCAGGTTCAGTTAGCACATATATGAAAGTGAAAATGTAATATTTTACATTCGGTTGATTTTCAATCCCATCATCTTTCCTAGTAAGGTAAAATGTTTCATAGATGTCTGGGTAACTGGGGTTTACGACCAAATATAAGGAAGCTGAATGACTTAGAGTCGTGTTTGAGTTTGTGCTGAGTGTTAAAATATGTGAATTAGTTTGTATCCGACTTTATTACTTAAATTTTACAGACACACATCTCTTATATATGATTCATGAACTGATCATCCGTCCTCAATTCATTGTCATCTATCCACGTTTGAGATCATACAGCGGTCCAGACAGCCTTACCAGCAAGTCTGTTAATAGTAGTTAACAAATAACAAATAATAGTAGTTAACATAGTATACTGAATCTTAAAAAAATGAAGAAAATGGATTATCGTAATATTGATACAGTTGCATCTTTAGTTCCTGGCTGATTAGGGGTATCTATAAATCTGTCTGTCTTATCTTGAGTTTAGATTTGTGCCTGTTGATAATTTACAGTTACCATGGTAACCACCCATAATGATGGTAACAACTTGTCACTTAACAAAGAAAAAAGCTTTATAGCTTGCGCTATGAATGCAGTGGTTTAAAGCTGGGGCAGGGGGCAGCGGTAACTCTGACTTTAAGGTATTGGACTACTGATCAGATGGTCATAGGTCACTTTTTCCAAGAAGCCACTGTTGGACCCCCCTCTTTTCTTCATGTCTTGCTTTCAAAGAGCTGATGTTCTTATATTTTTAATATAGTCTCGAGGAATAGCTCTCCAGGATTTTTTGGCTCATTTTACTCCAGTCCCTGTACCTGAGCAGTTTTAGAGGAATGTTTTTTTTGTTGTTTGTTTGTTAAACCACACAGTGACCTGTGAATCATTCAAGCATGAAAACATTTCACTTTAGGCATAAATCAGTGAGAAACAGGTGCAGATGATGAGAGATGATCAGGTGATTAGTATACTGCTGATGCTGAATGTTGAGTGGTTGGAACAGACGAGAGGGGAAATGAGGTTGCTGCTGAGGATGTTACATAAAATTTTTTTAATTGTATCTTTAGGCACTTTGCATCCTGTCGAAGTAAACATTTTACTTTAATCAACATTATTTAATTTAGTTTAAGATGAAGAAAATGTGGAGGGGGCTCAAGACTTTTGCACAGTACCGCATAATGAGATTAATGTAAGATGCTCGGGATAAGGGTGTCTGCCAAATGCCATAAATGTAAATGAAAGTGCTTGGGGGCGGGGCCTTGTGTCCTGCTGCAGTAGGCAGATATTTCACCTTTAATAGAAAGCGTAAGTGCAACACCACTCGACATAACTCCTGACTTTTGTGATGAATCAGGTATAAGTGTATGTGTGTTTTTTTTATTTCAGTCAGGAGGTGGGTTTGACTCTGACCATACCTGTGATATCTGCGGGGAGTTTCGGCCTGTCCTGCGACTTCAAGGAAAAACTGACCCGTCTGCTGCCCCCGGCCCGGAAGGTCTCGAGCTTCTTTGTTCATTTCTGGAACGTGACGGTTTCCAGACTCAAGCCGAAACGCTGGAAGACGGCTTACATCTACAAACAGCAGACCATCTCCGAGGAGTGTTTCTGGTACGGAGCGTGCACTCTTCGTTTCGTTCCTACCCTCGTGTCCCTCCTTGTATCTCGTCCTTCATAAACATGTCTGGGTCTGTCTGCGGCAGGTACATTAATGCGCTGGAAGCCTCGACGGCGGAGTTTTCCACGTTGATCAATAGGAAGGTGCTGCGCAGTAAAGACGAGGTGTCTTCAGCTCTGGCTCTGCCCGATGCAGGGAGACACAGCAACAGTGAGTTACCGTCCATCTGCTATTATAATAGAATAAACAAGACAAGAGAATGAAGGACAAACTGACAGTAATGTTTCAGAGATCAGATGTGATGAAGGTGAACGTACAGTATTGGAAGATTATTGTTGAAGATGATGATGAAGAAGCATCTGTGAATCCTAACACACTTTATATAAATGGTGCAAAATACACTTCTCTATCTTTGCTATTATATTCTGCATATAATATGCCTTGCATAAGTATTCACACCCCCCTTGGAATTTTGCACAATAGCATAAGCGCATGATAAAACATCACAGGAAGTGCATTCATAGAAAGATAATCAATGACAGTGTGATGTAAGATGATCTGACCCAAAGTGGACTTACTTTTACCACAAAGTTGATTATTTTCATATAACAGTATGCCAAAATTTGTTTTATTTATGGTCTGTTTATACATGATGGAAGTTATGACAGAAACCGTACAGATTTAGAATAAGCTTATTGATGCAGTATAAACCTGATTTAGAAAATGAATCAACACCTTCTGACTAAACACTGCTGTGACACAATATCAAATGGATCTATGATCTATGCACGATGTTCCTTACTTAAGCAGGTTTAATGTTTTATAATTTCACATCGCCCCTCGTGATCTGCCGTATGTTTTCCATATATGGATGTAATTCTCTCCGTTTTCGTTCAGTTTTCATCCTGTGTGGAGGCCCGGATGACATCATCGCCGTTAAAAACGGGACGTTTATAAACAAGGACATCGCCTTTATCCTGATAGACATTTTTAAGTGAGTCTGTGTCCTCATTTGCTTTCGTGCTTAAGCCTGGTGTATAGGTTTACAGAAGCATTTGCATTGCCTCCCTTAACTATTCCCTAATTATGAAGGAATGAGATCTAGCAGTGAAATAATTTTAGATGTAATGATCTGGTGTCTTTTCAGTACAGAATATTTGTCCTGGGTGGTAAGCGGTGCAATGTTTTGATCGACATGAGGCTCTCAGTTCATTGTGTTTGTGTTTCAAGGAATACACTTATAAATATTTTTAAAAAGTATTTAGTTATAACATGTAAAATGTATGTTATAGCATCTAAGGAGATTTTAAATGACGGGGACTGGGTAACAGTACCAAAATCTGTAAGGAAAGTGCTGAACCCTCAACCTTGTGGAAGACACAAGGAAAAAAAAAAGCTGCATAGTAAGAAATCAACAGTAAAAACCAGAGTTATGTTTAATAGTGAAAGTAAGAGCACGGCTAAACAGCAGTGCGTCCATAAGAAAACCACTCGTTAGTGAGACTCATCAGAAAAGAGACTTTAGTTTGCTAAAGAGCATAAAGATTGTACTTTGAAGTGATGGAAAACGGTCATGTGACCTGATGAGTCCAGACTGAGTCTATTCCAGAGCGATGGGCGTGTCAGGGAAGGACATGAAGTGATGCTCCCATCATGCATAGTGTCCACTGTACAAGCCTCTCAGACAGTGTTATAATCTGGGGTTGCTTCAGTTACTCAGGTCTAGACTAAGAAACGTTATGCGGCAATAAAATGAAGTCAGCTGACGACCTGAATGTACTGAATGACCAGCTTATCACATCTATGGAGTTTTTCTTCCCTGATGGCACGGAGATATTCCAGGACTCTAGGAATATTCTAGGGAGAATACATAAAAATTTGAACTAATATGCATGGGTTTTTCAGTCCCCGCCCCCCTCCCAAATTACATGTCTGTAAGTTGAATGGCTATGCTAAATTGCCACTCTGTGCAATGTGCATTCCTGCCCCATGCCTGTGCATTCCCAGGATCAGCTCTAGCACCAATAGAATTGTAAGGTTATTGCGAATGCATGCACTGAAAAACTCAGCAATAATTCAGTGACTCAACTGAACTGATAACTGTTTTTTTTTTTCTGTCTCAGTCATGAATATTACATCAACAGATCATCGTATAATTTCATGAGGAACGTCCTGGTGCTGACCATGCACGACGTCTGGAACTATAGTCTGCCCAATTGGCCATTCAATTCCACCGTAAGTCTGTCTCATTTCAAATCCGTCTGAAAGCACATATCAGAAATGAACTGTAATAATATCCTAATGTGACTCGATGTCTTTCCCTCCTTCCCTCTCTCTTTTTGTCCCTGTAGTCTCTGAATGATTATGTTGCAGGTTATTATGACAGCGTGGTTCTCTTTAGTCGAGTCATGAGGGAGATGTTACAGGGGCAGGGCTCGGGGAACATCATCAAATTCTCGAGCGACAACCCCTTCCGAAACATGTCCTTTGAGGGTAGGCTCCTTTCTCTGTCACAATTTAATGGCTGCCCAAGGTTGCCATGTTTCATTAAAAGTTCTCCTGGCAATGAAACTGTAAAAACTTTAACTTTGGTGTGTAGAGGAAATGTTCTAACATCAGAACATTTGGATGAAAAAAATGGATGAAACAATGGATGAAAAAAATTATTTTAGTTTTTAATATATATCAAGGGTTCTCAAACTTAATATATTATAAGGTCCGTATCTGAATTCCGTAAAGGGTCAAAGGTCCAGAACCATTTTATTATAACTTTAAGCAACATACATTCACGTTTAAGGCAGTTTGAGGAAAAATACAGTAAGTCCCCGACTTACAAACGATTTCCGTTCCGGGGTATATTTGTAAGTCGAATTCGTTCATAAGTCTGACAAAGTGAGTCCTATAAACCTTTGACACAAATATACAATGTAAGGCATAAAAAAAGCAAAGCAGCAGGTTTGGTGTTTTGGTTACACTCCAAATTTCAAAAAGTTACACTCCAAAAAGGGTGTTTTGGTTACACTCCAAAAAGGGTGTTTTGGTTACACTCCAAAAAGGGGGAATCCGGTGATGCAGTGCAGTCAGCTGACCCTGTTTGAAAGTCATCTGGGGAGGACAATGCTACATGGTTTACTGCGCGCTTGAACGGACACCATTACAGTCTTACAGCTGTATTGCACTGTGAACTCTGTCTCATAGGGGACTTTTCTCAAATTCCGATTATTGACCATCAGGACAACTTTACAGGAGAGACATTTTCAATCACCGACTCACCCACCACCAACACACACACACTATATCGGACTTTAGACATTTTATACATTCACTTACACACTGAAAATATTGTATATAATTATCTAAAAAATAATATTATAAATATTGATAAATATTTTAAATTCTAAATAATGGTGGAACCGTGGGTCGTTAGTATCTACAGAAATTCGTAACTTGAAAGTTCTTAAATCAGACCTTACTGTAAATTCAACCCTAGTGGAAAAATGCCACGTTTGACTGCAGTCAAATGCTTCAACCAAAGCAACTCTAACATTAAAGCATCTTCTTACATTCAAGTGTCAGAAAGAAGTATAAAGTATTGGCACCGTTTTTCCTGCAAATTGTTGCTTCTAAACCAAAACAGCTCTTGAAGCACCTAAACGTTTAACTTGACATGAGTGTACAGATGTTTTAGAAGAAATTTGAACTACTTAAACTATGAAAAGAAAAATTTTCATTAACTGATTTTTATGGAAAAGTCTCAGAACTCTGTTAGCTAACTTGCTAGTTTTTGAATGGGCACCTGTTAGCCGACCCTGAACTCTCTCATACAGTATGTTAGTTGGCTGTTAATGTCGTCATGAAGCGATTACATTTAGCCTTAATCTTGGGGGAGGATTGCAGGATACAGATACTGTAGACTACAAAACCTACAATATATTAATATGTATACTACTTGTTTATTTTAAAGTAGGAAACTTATTCTTTATTACATTGTATTATTGCATTCTCTAATTTGACGTGGGGCAGATCTGGATTCATCTGCCATCAGTCCAGAGTCTTGACTTTGAGAAGCCTTGATATATAAATTTGACTCTCAATCTCTGTTTTACCCCTCGTCTCACTTTCTACCTTTCCTTTTTTTACTCTTCATGTCAAAAGTGTTATTAATGTCTCCCTCTCTCTCCCTCTCTCTCTCTGTATGTATTTGGGATTAGGATTGGGCGGTCGTTATGATTTGGATGAAAATGGAGACAGAAATGTGAATTTTTCATTGATGTACACAACTAGCACAATTGAGGTCAGAGCTTTTAACACTATTATTACACAGTTATACTTTTACATAATAATAATAATAGTAACTTAATTACATAAGTAATAATAATTACTTTTGTAATAAAACATATGTCAATGTTCAAAAAGATATAAATGCATAGAAAAAAATTAAAAAGCATAAATTGTCTGAAGAATTGATAGAGAATACGATATACTGGTGACCTTGCAGAAAAATCCATTAATTTCTTTCTGTTTTATATTACTTTCACTAGTATAAGGAATTATTTGTATTCAACACGGCCAACAACAAGACCGAGCACATTGAGGGTACCCATGACCTGCCCTGGCCCGGGGGTCGCCTGCCTGATGACATCCCTGCTCACAGTAGGGCTGAGAAACTAAAGTGCTGTATGCTCACTCTTATACCTTAGAGCAGGTCTATTGTGCTATAAATTTATAAATGTGTGTGTGTGTGTGTATTGCAGGCCTGGAGGTTCACGACATTATAATGATAGTACTTGGAATCAGCGTAGTACTTGCTACTGCTATTGCTTTTATCTTCTACAGGTAACGCATATAAAATAATATACATAAAACATCTCGCAGATACTGAGTTTGTTGAGAGACAAGGACTCTTATCTGCTTTTTTTATTTGTCCAGTGTGATAAAGGTATAATGTGGATCTTATTGACCAGGTCCAGATCTAAATAATAATTAAAATACTAAATGAAACATGCACGTGGAAGGTGATACAGTCCAAGCTCAGGGCCAGAGGTATCATTACTAATTAACAATCTCATAATAAAAATAATTAAAATACACTGTTGTGTGTTATAATTTTGTGTGTTGAGAAATTTCTACAGCCTGTTCTGTTATGGATCAGGTTCCAAACTCATGGAGAGGAATCTGAAATTTAGCAAATATATATCAAATAAAAAACGTAAACAATACAAACATACAAAAAAACAAAGTCATTTTAGCCAAACTCTACATCCTGAGCTCAGGGGTGTGTTTATTTTCACATGCATGTTGAGTTTGATTGAATGGTCAATGGTGTGTGTTTTTGGTACATAATATGTGTGTGTGTGTGTGTGTGTGTGTGTGTGTGTGTCTATGTGTGTGTGATTCTACAGACAGAACAGGAGGCAGCGCAACAATCAGAAGAAATGGTCTCATCTAAACTCCGAACTCATCACGCCCCTAGACAGCAGAGAGTCAAACTACATCTCTCTCAAAGTATAACATGAAAAAATATAGTATATAAATCTGATCAATTGTACATTCTAGGATCATAGAGAGCGCTTGTGTTTGTATTGTGCAGGATCTAAATGTTGTTTGTGTTCCTAATTAGATCGATGAGGATAAGAGGAGAGACAGCACGTATCAGATTCGGAGAGGACGCTATGACAAAAAGGTTCCCCTGTTCCTCCTCTTTATCTCTTTGTGACTTATACTACGTCAGGTCTATCTATCTATCTATCTATCTATCTATCTATCTATCCATCCATCTATCCATCCATCCATCCATCTGCTGGTAACGTTTATGTAACAAAAATGAAGCCAAAAAGAAAAACAAATAGATGTCGGCTACACTAAGTAAGTACCCCCTTACTGCTTCCACAGGATTTAAGAGGGTAAGTTGCAGCCTTAGCTGCTAATCATCAGCTCTTAATTAATTGATAATCATCATATGTGCAGATCGCTAAAAAAGCAGAAGTTTTGGCAATTTGCTTGTCTGGAGCAATTTAAATGTGTGTTAAGACAACGCTAAGAGGAAAATACATAAGCAATGGTCTAAGAGAGGCAATTGTTGCTGGGTTATGAAACCATTTCCAAACAATTTAGAGTTCAAGAATTTACATTGAGAAAAATTATTTACAAGTGGAAAACATTTAAGGCAGTTGCCAATCTTCCCAGAACTGGAGGTCCCAGTACAGTCACCCCAAGGTCAGACTATGCAATACTCAGAGAAACAATTATAATTAAAAAAAAACAAGAGCTTCAAAGAGTCTAGTAAGGGCTGTCAGGAGAAACCTATTCGGTCTGATAAGAACACAGAAACACAACTGATGTTCACAAAACTGCATCTGAGCAAACCACAAGTTTTCTGGAGTAATGTCCTCTGGACAGATGTGGACTTGTTAGTGGACTTGTTAATGGAGGGGAGATGATTTGGGCTTGCAGCCACAGAACTTAGGCACCTTGCAGTAAAAGCGCCATTTTGTGGCACCCATGAACCCCTCTGCATACCGAAAGGCAAATGTGAGTTCACCTGTCCAACAGCTAAAGCTTGGTCTAAATTGGGTCATGAAATAGGACAATAATCTGATGTAGTCATGGTGAATCTACACCAAAACAGGTGAAAAGTAAAAGAATAAAGCTTTTGGAATGGCCTTGTGAAAGTCCTGACCTCAACCCAACTGAAATGCTGTGGCGGGACCCTAAGAGAGCTGTTCTTAAAACCTCAATGAAGTAAAAAAAAATGTTGTAAAGAAGAACAGACCAAAACGATGTAAAAGACTGATAAAGTCATACAGGAAATGATAACTTTAGGGTATGGCTGCTAAAGATGAATTTACATCCGATTCAATTGGAGGTACTTGAATGTTTCTTATTTTAGGCTTAATTTTATAAACATTATATGATGATGTTTGTCTGAGGGTCTATTTGCCGAATACTGAGACCTTCTAAACTCTTTTTATAATGTTTTTTTTGCATGGATAGTTACAGTACACTGTCTGTCTGTCTATCTATCTGTCAGACTGGCCATGTTACCTTACATCTCTGAATACAGCGTATTCATACATACATACCTATATAAATACATCTCCTTGTTCTCATATTCTCTCTCTCTCTCACCAGCCCGTCATTCTCAAAGAGCTGAAACAGACGGATGGAAATTTCTTGGAGGACCAGCGCATTGAACTCAACTCTGTAAGAAACATCTCTCTCTCTCTCTCTCCTTCCCTCTTTCTTGTCTATATGGATCCATCATTTGTCCTTATGTAATCCTCATGTAGTAAAGCTCACCCTATCTACAGTTTTCCAGTAAACTGATTTGTTTGAATCCCACCCTGATGCTTTATGGCAGGAAGCTCATTCAGTCTATCAGCTACGTAAAGCGCATGAGATTTATGTGAGACATTGGTACCAGCCCGGGTTTTTTCACCTCACTGAACTCGTGGCTCATTAGTGCCTCGTGCGTCCTTGTAACCCAACCTTCATGTGAATTCTTTTTTTTAAACGGGACAAACCAGTAACAAATGTTATTACTGCGCCAACTCTTTTGAACAACATAGAAATGTTTACAGCATCTCCTTGGGATATCAAATTTGTTTTGGAATGAGAATTCGTTTTTTAAAAATTGCAATTTTTATGTAAAACTAATCAATCTGTTTAAATTGGTCAGATGTAGTAACTCATTGTGCACTCATTGCCCCAGATGTTCAACAATTGTTAATTGCACTAACTGTCAATCGCAGCATGGGTGAAAGTAAACAACACTTGGTCGCTTTAGTCTTTGCTTCAAAATCATTCTGAATTGCCTCTGAACCGTCTGAGTTCTTCTTTCATTTACAGCTACAAAGCTAACTAGCTTCTAACACAAGGCTAAATTCTAAATCCCTCTCTAACCTCTGATCAAGGGCACTACTTGGTGTGTGGAACCAGGGATTGTACTCCCTACATAGCGCACTAGTTTTCCATTTTCGTTTTTGCGATTCAACCCGGGAGCTCAAAGTTAATGGAGCCAATATTCTAAAGTAAATCTTGTGAGATTTACAGGACTGTCCACCACCTCCATGGTTTATTATTCTCCTCACCTTTTGGCTGCATATTAAATTTAGAACTAGTTTCACCCCTCCGTTGCTAGCCCAACCAGTCGCCATTGGTTAGTTCCACCATGGTGGATCACAAAAACCCATTTAATAAACAAACAAATCACATGTTGTATTAAAGCAATATCAAACTCGAAAGGTTGCGCTGTTGTGAAGATTATCAGCACGGTTGTGACGTTTTAAGTGCGCAGGCTGCATCCTTGTGCCTACAACTGCACCACATCCGTGCTGATATTCAGTACAAAAGCACTCTCTCTAGTGTGATATTGCTTAATTACACCATTAACTGATCACTACTGATTTGTTCATGTACACATTAAGTAATTACTTTCTTTCCTTTTATGTCTTTCTGTCTCTCAGCTCCTGCGAATCGATTACTATAACCTCACAAAGTTCTATGGCACGGTGAAGTACGAGTATGGAGTGTTTGGCGTGTTTGAGTACTGCGAGAGAGGTTCTCTGAGGGTATAACACACACACACACACACACACACACACACACACATACATACAGTTGCCTCAGGGGCCTTCAAGAATCAAGATTAAACTTACTGGCTTTCTAAGAATTTAACTGTGTGTGTGTGTGTGTGTGTGTTGGAGGTGCTCTGTTTTATCCTTCAGGTGGAACTCAGAAGGTCATTTACCAACAAAAATATTTTTTAATTTTCTCCTCAGTATGTCCTCAGTGATAAGATCTCATACCCAGAGGAGAGCTTTATGGACCTGGAGTTTAAAATCTCCGTCATGTACGACATTGCAAAGGTACGTATAGTCAGGGGTAAAGCACCAGCAGTGATCCATGTTTCTCAAGGGACAAATAAACCTGCTATGAATAATCATACCGAACGTGTGTGTGTGTCTCTCTCTGGTATATCAGGGTATGTCTTATCTGCACTCCAGTAATATAGCGATACACGGGAGACTCAAATCCACCAACTGTGTGGTGGACAACCGCATGGTGGTGAAAATCACTGACTTTGGATGCAACACTATCCTGGCACCAGGCAAAGGTCTGTCGTATGTAGTAGTCTGTTTATTTGCAGAGGTGGAAAGAGTAATACAATTTTGTACTCAAGTAAAAGTACTGTTACGTTAGTGAACTTTTACTGAAGTACAAGTAGCGTTACTCTTATAAAAATCTACTCAAGTAAAAGTAAAAAGTAGCTCATTAAAAATTTACTCAGAGTAAAAGTTACTGAGTTACT
>JAOVVB010000011.1:18050698-18064235 GCA_028570985.1 Heterobranchus longifilis | reverse complement strand
TGTGTGTGTGTGTGTGTGTGTGTGTGTGTGTGTGTGTGTGTGTGTGTGTGTACCATAATGTTTATGGAAACAGGACTGTCCAACGCGCCTTTCCTGCTCATGTGAATCCACAATCTGTGGTTAGCCTTTAATACACAGAAAGTACAAATCCACTCATCCCTACAGAGAGAGACAGAGACACACACACACATCCACCTGCACATTAATACATACTGATAGAACAGTTATGGTTCAGATTATTTATCAGCAGATTTAGCCCCATGTACTGTAATCATCTACTGCAGTAATATTTATTTAGTGGTCATAAATGGGAACTTCAACAAATTCTAATAGAGGCAGGACTTTTTCACTGGAAGAGGACTTTGTGCAAAATATTCCATGACTGCTGGGATCTTTTCTTAACAGAATTACATTTTATAAAACTGAAAAGGCGGAGAAAAAGAAGAAAGATATGTCTTCCTTTTCCAGTGCCTGATTTTCATTTTTTTTTTTTGTGGGGTTTTTCAGATTTAGTTCCACTAGAAATAAAGTGGAAATCCACCAACCCTTGTTATTGATATTAGCCGTTTTGTGTGAGTCTCACACACTTTGATAAGAAACAGCTATTATATTCAATACAGTTAAATAAAAGTAAATCTATAACTTTTGAAAACAAGCTGGCCCACAAACTTCTTTAAATCATAAAAAAAACAGCCTTAAACTGTGGAGTGATTTCAGACAAAACAACCAAACTCCTATTATTTTTATTTTATTTTATTTTATTTATTTATTTTTATTATTTTAGTTAATTTTTTAACATTCTTTCTCACCCAAGTGTGTCGTCCTGTAGCGTGGGTAAGTGACAGTGATGGTGAAAAACTCGCGGACACCCGTCACAGCACACCAGATTTACCCCAGTGTTACAAATGTAGCACACATCATCATTATCCTGTTCCCACTAATTAAAAAAATGAAGAATAAAAAGCCATTGCATGTTTTTAGAGTACATTTTCACCCACACATGAAAATATTGAATAATGTTACGTACAACCTGGAGTTCAACTGGATTTTAACCAGTTGATTCGGACAATATTTCCAGGGTGGTCAGATGCAATTTTCTTGTGAAAACTATTTTGTAAATAAATTAACATTTTTGGTTTTCTTGGTTGTGTAAATATGCTGAATATTCTTTTCTTTGGAAAGTACTGGATAGGAACAGGCTTGGCTTTAATTACACCTGCAGAATTATTAATTAATTAATTAATTAATTAATTACAGCTGCAAAACATCTCCATCAGCTTTGTAAAGTCTATTTAGTTATTATAATAACATATAACTAATACAGTTTAGTTAAACCAGTATAATCTGACTCAAACCTTTACAACTTTGATGTGCCATAAGGCTCAATCCTTATTTCAAATTTAGATCAATTTAAACCTATTTCTTACAACTGAACTAATTCAGTAATGATCAAATAAAGTATAAGTCACTGTTAAGAATATATAGTATAAATGATATAATGCCCACTACAATGAATTCAGTATTAATTTTGGTATTATTTTTCTCTTTTTAGTCTCACACAGCTACAGTATTAGAGGTCACTGAAATAAAAAATATGTTTTAAGAAACCTGGCTCATGAGTCTACTGATATTAAAACTCTAACATGCAATTAAGACTCACATTATTCTTGGGACAGCATACATGACAGGAACATGACTGTGGATGGATATCCAGGATCTCCTTCTGGAAACAGAACAGATGCAAGTCATGATATCTTCACTAGTATAATCTAATCCTAAGTTTTTGTTAATCAGAAGAAGAGACTGTATTAAAAGATTAAACTGAATAACTTAACTGAATAAAATAAACAATGATCTTGTTCTACGATCTGTACACACAATGAATGGTAGGCGCTAAAACATGCCTCAGCTGCATTGATATATTGATATCATCTCATATATCACCTTCACCAGGTAGTTAAGGGTTTTTCCTCGATACAGTATGTCTTTCTTCCAGTGTCCGTCTGTTAGAGTTGACTCCTGCATTACAAACTCCTCAGGAGTGAACCAGCGCTCCTCTGTGCGGATGCTCTTACTGCGTGACCCTGCAGCACAGGATTAACAAACCAACACACTCGAAACATTTACATCTTTTTTTGTTTGTCTGGTCCTATACTATTCCACTAGACATGTAATTTAATCATGTGCTTTAATGCATGCTTTCAAAATTATTATATTTTTTTCTCTGGAGATCTCTGAGAACTCATCTCTGATCTCCACTTACCTGTAAATCTGCTTTTATATAAAAACCCATTGACAGAACCACAGCTGACTGGTAAAGCAGAGGTGCCAAATTTAGACGAGCCCGCTCGCACGCTGTCTTGCTGAATTGCTGTTGAAGGTATTAATGATGACCATTAGTTTATATTAATTTGATTTAATATTCAATGCTTTAAAACGTTTCTATGGTGGCTTTTTTTTATTTTAAAACATTTCTCCATGTAAACAAAGAAACAGGAAGTGTGTTTATACTAACAAGGACTGTTGCGTTCCTCAGGTCCAGAAGAAAATGACACTTTCTGCAATAAGAAAAATAGATGAATGAATGAATAAAATCATAACCAAATATTCAAAGTATAATACTACTAAATAAAAAATAAACAGGCATAATAATAATAAAAAGAACCTTTTGACAACAGCCTTTGTGAGAGTGTGGACACTGCAAATGACCCTCCTTCAAAAAAGAAAAGATAAAAAGGAAGGATTTTATTTAGAATATTAATACTATGTATGAATGTCAGTAGTATCTAATTTAGTAGCCTTTTAGTGTTCAATATTTTATTCTAATTGGTTTATTGACAGTGATCACCAAAAGTATTAAAAGCCTGTGCTGAGCAGGAGTATATACTGTATAGACATCTTCGGCTTGTCT
Organism: Heterobranchus longifilis; assembly: GCA_028570985.1. Taxonomy (NCBI): domain Eukaryota; kingdom Metazoa; phylum Chordata; class Actinopteri; order Siluriformes; family Clariidae; genus Heterobranchus; species Heterobranchus longifilis. Next base: position 18,061,324 of record JAOVVB010000011.1, on the reverse strand, counting down.
CTCACACAAGCAGTCATCCCAAGTCTGCCATTATCATACCTGTGCCAAAAAACAAACATCTACTCCAAATGATTTTAGGCCAATGGAACTTACACTGATTGGCATAAAGAACTTAGAAAAATTGGTGCTGTCACATACAGTATTAGCTCCATGGGCCCAGATACCATCAACCTGTTTCAGTTTTCCTACCACCCTAATATTCCTACAACAGAACATATGTAAGGATTCTCACCCTTTACTAAAGTATGTATGCAGGAATGCTGATGGACCTGGAGGTCCCAACTCCCTCTTGTAATGGACTGGCCAGACCACAGGTGGTGAAGTTGAGCAACAAGGTCTTTGCTGAGCTTATAATCAGTACAAGCTTACACTCAATACAGGAACACCACAGGGCTGTGCTATCAACCCCAAACTCTATACCCTGTACACCAATAATTGCATCAGCACCCAGGACAACACAGGCATCATTAAATATACAGATGATATCAACAGACAAGGACAAGACCAAAGAAATAATACTAGACTTCAGAAAGAAACCCCACCCCCTGCTGCCTCTCATCATCAAAGAGACTGAGCTGAAGAGAGTTGATAGTTCTAGGTTTCTGGGCCTTCATGTAACAGAAAACCTGCAGTAAAAAAGGCCCAGCAACAGATGTTCTTCATTAGGCTGCTAAATAAGCCAATGAAAAATGCAATAGTGCTATATCTGAAGATCATGTACTGTATAAATACACCATAGTACATTAGATAATGGATAATGGTTAGAGTGCGTATAGTCTGACAGCTTCTTTCTACTATATATTTCCTTTACTATATGTTTATAGTACCTCTCTTTTCTTTCTTGTGTTTTTGTCCATGACAAAACCCCCTGGTCAGGTTGCCAATCCATCGCAGGGTACACACACATACAGTCATGCTACTGTAGTTACGCTAATCTGCGTGAATTTAGACTGTGGAAGGAAAATGAGCACCGAAAGGAAACTCACCAAGAACATGCAAACTCCATACACACAGACCCAAGGTGGGATTCAAAATCTTGACCCTGGAGATGCAATGTGATGGTGCTAACCACTAAGCCACAATACTGCCACTCAGAAAGATTCTGTACAAAAAATTCCAATGCACTCTTACTGTTTGGTATGTGTACAAAAAAAAACAACAAAAAAAAATACCTTTAATAGTTTCTGCAGTGGAGTGTTTTGGTACCGGATGGTGATTTTCCAGTTCTTGCTATTACCCCTTCCCGAAAATCTCTCAAAGTCATTTGTAGTAAACCAGCGGTCCTGGGACAGAATACACTTACATTTTGCTCCTGAAGAAACAAATAATGTATTTAAAATTTTATTTTAATAATGAACAATAAAGGCAAATTATATGCAACAATTCTCACCTATAATTATGTATGAAAATGAAGAACAAGACTACACGTACTGTAATATCATACACAGTATGAATGAACACATAATCCAGTACATTTGGCTGACAGGAAAATTACAGTAAATTCTTGCACAAAGACCCAACCATGGCAGTGCTAGGATTTAAACACATAACCTTCTGATTTGTAACTCACAGCCTTAACCTGTCCTTGAGAAAGACCCTTAACCTTCAGTTCAGCTGTATTCTGCATCAGCTAAATAAGCAACTGTAATTGATTGTGTTCTTCTATGCTACAGTATATAGGAGATTACTGTACCTTCTGTAAATATGTTTACTATATGATATATACTATTTTATCAGTAATCCAGGTTGGCATTAGTTGGCAAAAGTTTTTGTATGGTCGGGATTTATTCAGCTCACATTTTGTGGTAATAATAATGACTATTGTCTCTATGACTATCTTTTTTTTTTTTGCTGTTTATCATTCAACAAGGCAGAAAAAAAAATACAAAACCAAAATGATTTCTGTAGTTTGAGCTGAACTGCAATAATCTTTTGTGGAGCAATTAAAGAAACATTAGATCAAATATTACATTGTGTATTATAACATACCTGAAATACAGGATTTATTGAAGATGTTTTAGAGACATTACAGAACATATGAAACTATAAATATCGTTATAATTTTTGATGATGTGTAAATAAAAATGTACCTTTGGCAAGCTTGTCTGGATACAGGATTCCCTTTTTCTCTCCACAGGTAACTGGAAGTGTTTCACTCTTTAACAGTGGCACTAAGAGAAAGGATGTCACATCAGCACTTGGTTCTTCCTTAAACACCATTTCCCAGAATGCCCCACCACAGCACCATACATAACCAACTCTATTTACCTGTTAATCTATTTCTACTCTATTTACTCCATTTACTTCACTGTCTGTATTATATGCTGTAAGTTACAATGACAAAGTGTGTTGTCTTCACTTCACTTCCTGTTAATCCAAATCAATTTTAATAGTTAATTTGTTAATTCAATCCTGATTGTGCTTCCTATTCAGGTACAGTAGGCAAAAGCAAAATATAAACAGTCAGCTATGCTTTTAATTTACAATACAATATGAACTTACAATATGATAATATATATATATATATATATATATATTTTAAAACTTAAATACATATTGCAATCTTAATTCATATCCTTTAGGCAGGTGAACATTTAATCATTCCTTTTAAATTAAACGTAAGTTATTTTCACTACAATGATGTTAAGAAACTTTAAAGCATAAATTTAACGTCACATTTCCACTAACTCACAGATTTCAGGCTTCATGGCTGGTTTCTTCTGACTGGGCACAGAGGAAGGTCCCGTTTCCTCATCATCTGTCTCTTCAGAACTTCTCTTTCTCTTTGTTGAAGTCTTGTGCGCTTCCTGTTTCTTTTCTTCTGCCTCAGCTTCCTTATCCTTATTTTTTCTTTCAGCATTTAGGAGATTTTCATGAATCCTAAAGGAACCTAAAACAAGAGAAGTCCTTTAAGATAGAATTCAGATTGAAAGAATTACAAGAGAGATAAGAATTGATATCAAATTGTCCAACATTTAATGAGATATTATTAAGGTGGTGATACTAGCACCGGAAAGATTGAGTGACTGACCATCGAGAAGGCTTTTCTGGAGCAAGCGGAGAACAGGATATTTCCGCAGGATGTGATCTTGAAACACACAACTCCAAAACAGTCCCATATACTGTTCTCGATTATTCTCCACCCAGTCCAAAATCTCATAGACACCTTTTTGCTTTCTCTCTTTATTTTTCATCTTTATTACCTTCTACAGTAAGAGAGAGAGAGAGAGAGAAAGAGAGAGAGAGAGGCAGAGAGAGAGAAAGTACAACAGGTAAAGGCACAATGTGTGATATTATTATATACAGTATGTGTGTATATTTATGTACAACAACATTATCTGTGCAAATATTTTCATAAAACATGAAAATGAACATGAAATGTTAAAGTACCATCAGAACAAAGAACCATCGGAACTATGTGCAAGTGTTTATCTACAGGTTTATACAGAATGTCATGAAGTCTCCAAACACAGGGAAAATGCTTTAGCTAAAAATCTCACAATGTTGTTTGTACTTAGTTTATGTTTAATATTATATAAATAAAAGCCATGGTATACAGTGTCAAGACGATTTAAAAGAACACATTTGAAGTGCAATAACGCACGTAACACCAGATGTGTAAATATTAGTGCCATATCAGTTGGGAGAGGTTGAATCGTGTGTGTGTTTACAAAGAAATGTTTATTTTTTTCTATTTTTTTGGATTTTTTCCCCGATTTTCTCACAAATTTAGTCGTATCCAATTCCTCCCCGTCACTAGGGGGCTCCCACATTAAGCTTCTACTTCCACTCAGTCGGGGTGGGCCGCAGACTATCACGTGTTTCCTCTGAACTGCTCGTTCACGCACTGTTGGGGACGGCGTTACACACTCGGAGGACAGCGCTATCCGCTCCTTCCGCTTGCGTGAGCTCACAGACGCCCCTGATTGGTTTGTAGAGCCCTATTAATGTGGGAGCACTGAGTACCTCTCATCCCTCCCCTCTGAGAGAGCTCGGCTAATCAACTCTCTCTAGACCTCCAGCTGTGAGAGGTTACAGCATCACCCGGGAACCGAACCAGCGATCTCCGGATGATAGGGCGAGCGCTTCATCACTGCGCCACTCGGAGGCCACACAAAGAAATGTTTTGTAAAAAAAAATAAAATAAAAAAAAAGGAACAAAAGAAAAGGTGCTAATTTCTTCTTTGTATGGAGACTTTTGGGATACCCTGTAATTTGTACATCAAATACGTTTATGTCATTGTTCATTTCTTTACATTAAAACTAAAGGTGTCTTTTGTTTGCAGGTTTCCTGGTGGCACTAAAAAATGTCCTTTCTTTGCATTCAATTTTTTATGATTATAGTAGAGGTTTTGCTATAGCTATAGAGAATTACATTAAACTATTTACCTCAAAGCACTGGCACCTAAACGTTCTTTCATAACTGTCAACAACCAAAATAAAATATATAAAGTAAAAAGTATGTGAGAGGGATTGAGCCCAGTCAATTATTTCTATTTTGCGAACGCAGGCACAATGCTTTCAGTTTCACTTTGTACAATTAGCCCGTGTCACCTGATACCAGTAACATCCAGTAATAAACACTAACCAACCAGTAACACTGACACGCTGGACACGGCAAACACATAATGGTTTCTATGTATTAATGTGGGAATGTTTGTTGTCTCTCACCTTGTAGAGTTCCTCGGGTACCAGGTCGTGGTCCCGGAGCTGGGTGAGGAAGGTCTGCGGGTCCTCCATACAAGACATCTCTGTCTTCTTACAGTGAAAAAACTGCATCAACTCATCTTCAGTTAGAAAATCTAAAAGATCCATTCTGCTGCTGTTTATCCGTCAATTCTGTACAACATTAAGGCACAGTATATAGTAGGCCTACAGAAGTATAAACACCAGCACCAGGTAAACAAAACGCCTTAACAAAGACAGAATTCCCTGCTGATTGATCCATGTGTATATCCAGACTAAACGTTTATAACCCGACAAATCAAATCATTCTGTCTTTATGTCAGACACCACCTACCTGATCCTGAACAGGACGGTTGGTTACGACTGAGGAGTATTTACTGTGTATGAGAGAGAAAGAGAGAGAGAGATCTATGGCGCGTCACCGGAATTTAACCTGTCTGGGCAAACGTGTGTAATTTATGCAGCCACACCTACAGTAACTGATGCATAAAGGCCCAGTAAGTAAAAGATTACATACACTGTAAAAAATAAATTGTACATTTTACGGTAAAAAAAAACGGCAGCTGTGGTTGCCAGAATTCTACTGTAAAAAATACGGTGGTACCGTTATTGCACTGTAAAAAAAAAAAAGAAACCTAAATTTAACAGTAAAAAATGGCAGCTGTGGTTGCCAGAAGTTTACCGTAAAAAATATGGTAGCAATGGTTTTGGTTGTACGGGATTCACTCATTATACTGTATATTTTACAGATTTTAATTGGTTATTTTACGGTTTATAACTGTCCAATTAACATGTTTATGTTGTTATGAAAACAGTTTATTCCGTCAAATTCCATTGTTTACATTGTAACAAATACGGATCATAACCATGTTTTTTACAGCTCAGAACTGTCTAATTTAAAGATTTATGTTGTAAGAATAATGGTTTATTGAGTGCAATCCCGTACAGCAAATAAGGTTGCTACCGTATTTTTTACGGTAAATTTCTGGCAACCACAGCTGCCAATTTTTTACCGTAAAATTTATGGTTTATTTTGTATATTGATAAACTGTTTTAATATAACATAAACATGTAAATTATTAAATTATTAAAACATGTAAAATATAAAAATCCGTAAAATATATAGTATAATGAGTGCAGTCCCGTACAACCAATAACGTTGCTAAATGTAACTTCCATTTCTCACTCTTCACAAACAAGGTTCTCAAAAAGGGCCTCTGAAGAACTTGGTGAATGTGTAGTCTGTGATCAGCCAGGGAACAAGGAAAGATCAAGATGTCGTCCAGATAAACAAACACAAAACTAAGAAGTTTAAGAAAATCTCCGAAAGTGTACAGAGCATACGGAGCTCAATAGCATAGTTGAAGGCAGAACATGAGCCCTGACAGAGCTCCAATAGATGTCTGGCTGCCACTCTGCAAGAGGGAAAGTGGTCAAACACCCTTTTCATCTCCTCAGTGAAGGAGAAGCAGCTTGAGTCATTGGTGCCCCAAACAGCAGTTCCCCATTCGCAAACCAGGTCGGTGAAGAGTGTGACCCCATATGCCACCCTTGATCACTCTGTAGGGAAGGAGAACGCTCCAACAGCAGAGACCATTGTGACAAGAAAGCGCGACAGGCTCTTGGTTGACCATTGTAAGGTTGTGGGTTAAGGAGGGGTTTGCACTGGAACTGAAGGAGGATTAGCTAGAAGTTGCTGAACTTGTAAGGAGATAAGGGTAAGTGTCTGGGTAACCTGCTGGATGCTTTGTTGGTGAAAGTGCAACATGGCCCCTTGCTGTGAAAGTGCCTGCCTCCAAATCCACTGATCCAAATCCACTGGGTTCGTCATGGCTGAATTATACTATCACGGGTTGGGCTGAACTGCAGTGAATCAATTAACATCAGATAAACAGTCGCAGCAGTAGCAGAGGAGAGAAGCTGTGCATGTGAGTGAGTGACTGGAATGATTGGCGGGAATTTCCTCTGACGAGAGAGGAGGTGGTCAATGATGTGGGGGGAATCTCCACAACCCCAGACGTAAAGGGAATCTCCAAAAAAACCTTTTTCTTTGAACAAAGCAGAGTGTGTGCAATTGCAGTGCCTGATGTTTGGATTGTTAATCCAGCAGAGCGTGAAAGCCTGAGTATGCCAATGAAACACTCTTGACCAATGTCTGCAAACACGGAAGTGACCACAAACACACACAGGTTGTGTTTATGATATGCAGGAAATAGCATGAATTGTGGTTGAAAAAGCAGGTGGGGTCCAGAGCCAGATGAATCCAACAGAGGTGTCCAAATTCAAAGATGAGAGCGAGAGGCTGGTAAAACAAAGCAGGATTGATAACAGTTGTTCAGAAGGGAGAGCAGTAACATTCAGAAGCGCGGTCCAAGTTCAAAGTCGTTAAGCAGGTGAGGTCATACACGTTGGCAAATCCAAAGCAAGAGATAATCCAGAGAGCTAGGCACGAGATAAAATCCAGATAACAGGCAAGGTCAAAAACAGAAACAGAGCATTAGGGAAAATCACAGGTGAGAGGCACGCAAGTACAATACGTTGGCAGAGTGTGGAGCTTTCGCCATCCTTTTAAAGACACAAGTCGATTGTCAAATTGGTGACAGTGTGCTCATGTAATCAGAGTCATGACCGGGATGTTTCGGGCTAATCGGGCTGACTCATAATAAATTCCTGCTATCACCCAAATGGGATGGGTTCCCTGTTGAGTCTGGTTCCTCTCTAAGTTTCTTCCTATTGCCATCTCAGGTAGGTTTTCCTTGCAACCATTGCTCTCAGCTTGCTCATCAGGGACAATTAAATCATTTTGACTCATTCACATTTTCTCTGCAAAGCTGCTTTGTGAAAATGACCATTGTTAAAAGCACTAGACAAATAAAATTGAATTAAATTAAACTAAAAATAAATCACCTGTGACAAAACCAGCTTGTGTGGAAATTCGCTATTGACCTTATAAAAATCATCACAATGCAGAGGAACATCCACTACACATGGGCAATTTGGAAACACCAATCAGCCTATACCATATGTCTTTTTCGTAAACAAGAAGCGCCCATCAGATTCTATTTGAAAATTTCAAATTTTGTCACCATTAGCTGCAGTGACACTAAATCCTTAAAGAAAACTCACCATGAAGTTTTACAACCTTTTTTTGTGCCCAGGTGCCAGGAGGAAACACCAAGAAGCTATAGTGAGACTTTTAGAAGAGGTTTGGCTTTCAGAATGTTAATTAATGATAATAATGATATTATGATATTACTATTAATGATGCCTACTTCATCATGGGCAGAGACTAAGAGTTGCACTTTGGTGCCCATTTTGGAAAAAGTCAAGGAAACAGAGTGTGTACCTGCAAACCACACACAAACATTTGTCATTGATAACCTTTTTTTATTAGATGTTCCAATACTGGCCATTGAGAATCAGAAAATTGTAAACATCAATTTTCCAGGTGAAGGATGACTTTTTCTTGGTTGGCAATTGAGTGTGTTTCCATTTCATACACAGCCGTTTGCTCTCAGGCTCGTAGTGATGAACCATTGTCTCATCACCAGTAATGATTCTCTTTTAGAAACTTTCACCTTCCTTAGAGTATCTGTCCAAATGTTATGTGTGTGTTATGTTGCTGTGTTATTTTGGCACCAGGTACTCCCCCAGACTACAAAAAACACATCACTGCAAGTGGGAATTCAGTTTTTTTGCACCGCAGTTACAAATGAACAGATCTAACTTTACACCTGCACAGCAGTGACTGGGGAGACCTGGAAGTCCTGACCAGAAAAGGGTTGACCAGACAGAAATTTAAATATTACTGGAGATGATGCAGATAATTCTTGACTGATGGTGACAGAGCCATTAGAGTACAAATCTGGATCATGGCTATTTATCTGGCACACGGGTGTTAGAAAAAGTGAGTTTAACCAAATAAATGATAGTTAGTCTGATTGAACACAGGGTGGTTGTCATTTTCATCCAAAACTTTAACGTTAACTTGTAAGAATTTGATTTTGGTGGTACCTCACCATCCAAAGCCTCAATGGCTTGTAGAAATCCACATCATCTCTCTCCAGATCTTTCACAAGAACTAAATCCCTACTCTGGACATAAAGTTTAAAAAACCCTCTGAGCTATAATGTTTTAGAATGATAATAGATGAATATCTACTGGCCAACATTTTACCTTCATCACCGAACATGCTCCTCTCAATAGATGGCAAACGTGAAAGACTAACACATGCATTACTTTTTGGTTTCTTTCTCTGAAAGATTTTACCTTTCAGGATCAGCACCAAGCCAGGGCAAAATAAGGTAATGCTAAGGAACTCTTGAGACAGCATGTCTCATACCAGTAGTAGACTTGTGTGGGTGTGCATTGGGGGTGTTGCCAATAGCACTTGTGTGGGTGTGCATTGGGGGTGTTGTTTACTGTGGCCACTGATACAGTTGCACAGAAAAGAAACCACTCCTTACACAACAGCAGACAAGCACAGAACAGAAAATTGGGCTAGTTTTCTCAACCCATGAAGCTCATCTCATTGCTTCGCTCCTGAAAAAACATTGATTTTACTTTGTTATATTCCAGGTATGCTTTGATGTCCTATTTTCAATTTACAGGCACACTACTTGATTCTTTTAATGTTTTATAATTTTCTATTTCTCACATTTTGTATTTTTGTACTCTGGTTCTAATAATAATGTGCTGAAAATATGTGTTTTGTTGTATGATGCATGTTGTGAAAGGTGTTTTAACAATGCAATTTATATCAGAAAAGACGAAATATATAGCTCTGGAAAAAAATAAGAGACCACTGCAATTTACTCCAGAAATCTTCTAGAATGTCATCAAGAGGAATATGGATGGTCACGAACCATCTAGCAAAACTGAGCTATTTGCTTTTTTGCAAAAAGAGTGAGTGATAAAGTTAGCCAACAGCAATGTGAAAAACTGGTGGAGAACATTCGAAAACGCATGAAAGCTATAATTGCAAATCGGGGTTATTCCACCAAATACAGATTTGTTAATGTTATTTAGCCAAAGCATTAACACAATTTACAATTTACAAATTATTTGCGTTCTGTTTTATTTAAGCTATTAAAGCTCTGCAAATACAGCATGATCTTGGGTTACTTTGATGTGGCGTAATGTAATTTCTTTTAAATATACAGTTTAAATAACAATAGTTATATTTATAATTTAGGAGAAATATTGTCAGCAGTTCACAAAAAATGAAAAACGTTCATCTAATTTTTTTTTTATGGCAGGGCTTTTATTGACTGTTACAAAGTGTTAACACTTGCTAAAAACTTTTCAATCCCATCTTTATACATTTTATTGGTTTGTTTCTAATTATTATTTTGGATATTTAGCTTTAAATCATTGTGGAGCATTTGTTGCCTCTGTAAATTGCAGCTATGGAAATTACAATTAGCACTATTGTCTGGATTATTATTGCATGACAAATGGTAAATTACAAAGAATAATAAAAAAAAAGACCATAAGGGTATTTTGCTTCAACCTCTAATATGCTGCACATAATGCATCTATGTAAAAAAATATTGTTCAGTTACTAAATTCCTAAGAGTAATATTTCAGTTTGAAGGAACTAAGTTGGTAAGCTGGTCCAAACATCATAGCGAACATCGTTACCACACTGAATACGTTCTATATTGTAAGTCCTTTTTTATTGACAATTGAAAATATTCTAATATTTTGAGATACTAGCTTTTGATCAGCTTTAAGTTGTAATTATCAAAATGAAAACAAAAAAGGCTTGAAATGTTTTATGTTTAATGAACCTTAAATATGATTTTTTTTCCCCCTGAAGTGTGTGTATGTGTATATGTATATATACTGTGTGTGTATGTATATATATATATATATATATATATACTGTGTGTGTGTGTGTGTGTGTGTGTATATATATATATATATATTGTAGAGTTT
>JAOVVB010000011.1:17953388-17988477 GCA_028570985.1 Heterobranchus longifilis | reverse complement strand
TGAGGACATGTAAAGAGGGGGGGTTCAGTACCAACTTTATTTCCAAATCCGGGTTCACAGCAGCCAGAGTGAATGTAAAGGAACTGATAAAACGCACAAATACAGTGAGGACAATCACAACCGTTAAGCTCAGAGTGGACTGGGAAAACCTCAGCGCAGATTCTGAGGGAGAGACAGAGACAGAGAGACAGCGCTTTCCCTGTCCCGATCAAATCCATCGGCCTGCTTTACACATGATGTACTTTTCTCTAGTGATGTTTTAATGAGGAGAAAGTTCAGGAGGTGATTCCATAATAGCACACAGTACAGAGATTTAGCGATTCTCCCCACAATGCACGATCAATGATTTAAGGCCTACAAATTTGAGCAGACATTTTACTTCTGTTGTTTTGTTAAAAAAAACAAACAGACAAAAACTTTTGTTTTGACTCATTCCTGCGATCTTGGCAATTAGTCTTGGTAAAAGCTTTGGACGGTTGGTTCCCCTCCCCCTCTATCATCTTATGAATGGGTAAAGGAACAGGCTGATCTACTAAAGGCCTCGGTCGTAAACCATGCAGATAAATTATGACATAATTGTGACACAATTCGACCCAATTCAATCCCAGATGCATGACCATCTTCTCCCTGTATTCATGGAAATTGCTGTAATCTATCGCAGAGCGCCACCTGCAGGATCGGTGCACTCGTACGCGACGGCCAGTATGACACTGTGAGACCCAATGCCTAGATTATTGTTCAAGTTTCCCTTTTAAAGCATCTCTTCCCCTGTTTTTTCATGCACCGTCTCTTTTTAGACGTGTGAATCAGCAGACAGGAAGCAGCGTCTCTCTCTCTCTCTCTGTCTCTCTCTGTAACGTCGATACTCATTCACATCCTTGTTATTTTTTCTTTTCCTTAAATATCAAAAAGAAATAAAGCTGAGGTGCGTTAAAGATATAAAAAAGGTAATAAATATCAGGAAATAAAAAGAGGAAGGAATGCGCTCTTTTCTAGCATGTCTCACATCTACAAGTACACTATTAACAAATGCTTAGTTTGGATTTTTTGCATGATTTTGTTTTCTTTCGTCGAAAAGCAGATCATGTCTGTGTGTGATGTTAAACTGCAGGTGATGAGTTGAAGCTGATGGATCGTTTAACTACAGAAAGGCATCATTTAGAACAGGATTTTAGCAGCTCTTGCATTTTTTTTCTTTTCCCTAAAAATTTCATCCTCGGCGTTCACTATGTACATGAATCAGATATTTAGTGAGCAAGGACAAGGGAGGCACTTTTTTGTTTGTTTTGTTTTTAATCCGAACTTTCACTCGCTTTTATGCTCATCGTTACCGGTTTATCTATTACGACTTGCACTATTAATCTAGCGTGATAGTGGATATGGCGAAAATGGACCGGGTTTATATTCGCATGCTCACTGGAGCCGGACTACATGCAAAGATTAACGAGAAGTTAAACAGTTGTAACATCCGTCACACCAACAACGTGATAATTTTTTTGTTTTGTTTTCAGACTTTTCCATGTTGTACCTGCTGCTGTAATCATAAAGACTGTCCAGAAGCTCATTCCCAATCTGAACATCCTGGAAACACACACTCTACTGTTTCTACATGCTGTCTCTTGTCCAGGTTTCTCTGTCTCATCTCTGTAGTTTTTTTTGTTGTTGTTGTTTTTCGTCATCGTCACCTTGCTGATAAAATCGATTTTAGAAGGGAACAGGACATGTACGCAAAGTTTCCTCCTCGCTGAAAACGTTTGATGTCTGAAGAAAAAGGAAAATATGTGGATCTGCGAAAAAAGAAACTTACGGTCTAAATAATTTCGATATCATTTCCCTATGTATTATTATTATTTGTACAGATTATAATAGCAGAATAAACTCCTGCAGGTCAAAAGGAGGGTAAAATATTCACGCCAATCGAAGCCACGCCTCCTACACAAGTCTGACATTGAGGTAAAGACTCGATTGTTTAGTTATTTAAATAAATTCCAGGTTGCCACTTGGTGTCACATCGAAGCCACGTACCTGGAAGTCTTTAGTTGGGTGGAGTGTTACAGTATCTCCTCCCTGTCAATCACAGTCATACCAACCAATCAGAGACTTCTGTGAACTCGGATATGCAGAAGACGGCTGACTGCTCTCTATTCTGTGAGTGTCTTTCTTTCTCGCATGCTGTCCTGTGACGCAAAAAAAATGCATTCATATGACTTCATCTCTTGGACGAAGCACATCAGAGTCTTCGCCCTCCTGACTCGTTTAACTGCCATGTGATGGGAAAGTTGACTGGGAATAGCGAGCTGCAAACCACGAGGGGGAAACCCGCGTAAACTAACAGCTCCAGAACGTGTATGTTGATAACGATCCGCTATTTAGCTGATAGTTAGAAGCTTCTATGACTTGTTAGCTGTGTTAGCAAACCTTAGACACCAAAACGAAAGAGGAAACTTTTGCTTACGTGTAATATTCGGTGAATTATTTTTCCAAGCAGGGTCGCATTCAATCACACCGAGTAATGTGTTTATTAAAGCGGCTCATCAGAAGCACACACGTGATCGCTGGAGTTAATCTTAATGTGTTACTGACTGGCTGAACTGTACATTGAATATATAAAGTGTAAAGCTTTGTGTGTGTGTGTGTGTGTGTGTGTGATACGTTTTTACATTTACAGTACAGCAAAATGCACGGATTCACATTTGAGGCTGAAGACAAGCAAATGTCACAAGTAACTCTTCTGACGCTCGCATAAGTCTGGTACCGGGTTCTAATAAAGATGGAAACTTTACAGAGAGAATGAAAAAAAAAAAAAAACAGGACTTAACTTTATGCTCTTTATTCGCTATCACAGACCGGCCAACCCTAAAGCAGAATGTGTAGGTCTCCAATTCAACAGTTACTTTGTTGAATGAGCAATTTCATGTGTTTTTTTTTTCTTTTTTTCTTATTTTTTAGCTATTTCTTGCTGAAGCCTGTTTAGTGTATCTATATACTGCGAAAATGTCATGTTAATGAGGGTAAAAAAGATTAAATGTATTTGAATGTAATAAGGTTCGCCTGCCTTGTTTTATTGGCAAATAATTCTTATTTCTAAATGTAAAACTTGAAGCGTTGGAAAGTCAACAGGATGAACAATTTTATTTTATTTTATATTAGTTTCATGTTATCGACATCAAAACATTACTAAGGTGACATTGAGTAAGGGGGCGGGGCTTTCGGTGAGTTCAAAACACTTACGCAGCTGTCAATCATTCCTGACTTACACAATGATTTAATTGTTTCTTTGTGTGTTCGATTTGCGCGATAGTTGCAGCGGAGTGCTCAGTTTTGTTTTTTAATTCTAGAGCTCCTACGCAAAATGCATCAGTTCTGCTATCATGGTATCAACGTTTGCCATATTTTTTTATATTTAATTAATTACTTAATTAAGTAAGTGAGCACTTTGATCTTCACACATCAATTGTTTCCAGTTTAGCGGTTGGTTTAATGTATCACAGCTTGATAATTTGTATGAATCGGGTATGAAACATGCCAGGATGTCAAAGAGTCGCCAAGTCATTCTCATCATCAGTGATTAAGACAGACTCCATGCTTACTTGTAGCTCATTTTGATTTGTTTTCTCCCTCACAGTCCAATTTCAGGTAGTATTTATTAATACATGTATATATTTTTAAAAATGCTAAATCCCTACTAGTTAATGTAAAATGAATTGATGAACGATAATGAAGGGGAAGCTTTAACAATAAGGCAACTAAGCTGAGAAAGGGAGAGAAGGAAAGTCGGCGTACAGTATGAAGTGGACGTTCTAGCAGTGTAGATTAACACAGCACCACATGAGTTCAATTAATCAGACAATAGCATTAATAATGATCAGTCGCTTGCAGTCAAAAACCAAAATTCATGAAGAAATCCAGGAAGCACCCTTTATTTTTATAACAGACTGAGGTGAAATGCTTGTTTTTTTATTTTTTTTTTCCAAACATTTTTTTTTTAACCCTTTTTTAAATATTTCCATGTTGCAGCCTTGCGTTTATCTCAGTGGGGGAGGTGGTCGAGGCGCGGCGTGGCGCGAGGTCGAATCACAGGCCCTGCTTAGCGAGTGAGGCGGTCACCTGGTCTGCCAGCGTGGACAGCTGTGGCGAGTCGCTCATGTTGATGCTGCCGGAGGAGGAGACTTTGCTGAGGGGGCGGGGTGAATCCTCTGCAGACATGGAGGGGGATTTAACCACGATGTCGGCGCCGTGGTCAGTGCGGGCCTTCGCCTGCTCACGGAACGACAGCTTGTGAGACTCAATCTGATGGCGAAAAGGACGAAAAAGTTATTATAGAATACAGGACAAAAAATTATTCAATTAAAAAAAAAAAAAAAAAAACAACTTCAGGAAAATCGGCAGTCTTTCATCCTGGAACGTGGTTCTGGTTCTCAGAATTACAATCAAGGTTAAATGTAAAACAGTCTGGAAAAATAAATGTGTAGCTTGTGGGATGGGGGTGCAAGAAAACCAAACAAAAAATATAAAGTTGCTGTCAGAGTTTCTACCTTCTTCTGTGATGATTAAACCACTAATGTATTATTAAATTAATAACGGGTTATTAAACTCTCACAATACTACAGCATCATTTATGATATTTAATCACATCCTCTTTTTTAAGACAAAGAATTCTCTCCAGAAAGTGGGGTGACAACTGATTTGTAATCCATACACAGTACCAGTCAAAAGTTTGGATCAGTTGTAAGGTCGGCTGTTCTAGAACAGTTCTTGCGAAAACGGTATTTTCTCAGTGTGTTTGCGAAACCCATCAAGCTCCATGATGAACCTGTCTCTCATGAAGACCTTCCCAGGAAAGCGAGACCAAAACTTACCTCAGAAATCACCAATTAACCTCAGACACTTCAGATTAGAGCCGTTTATGAAGCTTTACAGATCATAAGTAGCAGATATACATCTCAAAATCAACTGTTCAAAGGAGATTATTGTGTATTTTAGATAAACGCCTTCGGCGTTGTTTCGCAGTGTGGGAAGAAATCAACATCAGGAACGACCATGGAGTTAGAAGGGGTGTCCAAACTTTTGACTTGTATATGTGTATATGTATCGAATATCACCTGTCGTATTGGCCGGGTGCTGCATATGTAATATTTAACATAAGAATGTTGGCTTACAAGGTTAAAAACATTATTGAATTATTTACAAAATTATTGTTATTTCAATAGTTAGGAGAAAAATATTCACGATTCTGGTTTCAGCAGGTCTCCTGCAGCTCCAAGTTGGGCTGAGGAGAAATGCTTCACTTGCTTGTACACTTACTGGAGTGGTTCAGCTTTATGGCACTGACTTCCCCACACAGGGGGTCAGAGGGTGTGTCCCCGTTTGAGTCGATAGAAGCACTTGATAACCTTGACTCTGCTTCCTTCCCCTTCTCTCTCTACAGCCATGAGAACATTCATCACACGGGGTGGGATTACAAGTGATGTTAAACACAATGTCAACAAAATGAGAATGAACAGAAACAAACTGATGAGCAAACAACTGAAACAGGAAATTAATAAACAAAAAGGAGATAATAAAGCAGGGCAAAACTAAATAGAGAAAAAATAATTAAAATAACAATATGAATGAACTCAAAGTTATGAACTGAGAGGAAGGAAGCTACAGATGGACACGGCTGAGAAAATGTGTATGTGTGATAGAGAGAAAAGGAAGGAAAGCAAGACACCACCACACAGCTCACTGCTCCGTTAAACACCCCTGCAGGTTTGGCTGAGTGTGTGTGTCTCTGAAGTTTTTAACATGATCAGTAAGAGTGTATATCCAGCAGGAGGCAGTGTGTGTGTGTGTGTGTGTGTGTGTGTGTGTGTGTGTGCATTCTGGTTTTAAAGATCAAATTTGAGCTACATGCTTGAAAGAAGAGTTCATCCACAAACAAAAGGGAACTGTTGTGCTCAGGGGTGGGGGTGGGAGAACTCGGTCATTGGTTCGTCTAGGAGATTGGGTTGTCTAAAGGGGATTGGGTTGAGTTGGGGATTAGGTAGGGGAAGATTGGGTTGTGAGGGGGATTTGTTTTTGGAAATATTGGGTTGTCTGGGGAGATTAGGTTAGAGGGGGTTTGGGTTGTCTGGCAAGATTGGGTTTGTGGGAGGTTGGGTAGTCTGGGGAAATTGGGTTGCCGGTGAATAGGTTGTCTGGGGAATAGGGGTCTCTGGGGAGATTGGGCTGCAAATGGGGCATTGGGTTGCTGGGGGAATAGGTTGTCTGGGGGGATTGGGTATGGGGAGATTGGGTTGTCTGGGGAGATTGGGTTTGTGAGTGATTGGGTAGTCTGGGGGATTAGGTTAGTGGGAGATTAGGTAGTCTGGGGAAATTGGGTTGCTGGGGAATTGGGTAGTCTGGGGAAATTGGGTTGCTGGGGGAATTGGGTAGTCTGGGGAAATTGGGTTGCTGGGGGATATTGATTCGTAGGGGGTAGTGGGTTGTCTGACCCATCTCTGTGGGAGATTGGGTTGCTGAGAGGTAGTGGGTCGTCTGGTAAGATTGTGTTGCTGTGGGATTGGGTTGCTAGGGGAGGTTGGGGTGCTGATGAATCAGTCGGGAATTGGGTTTTGGAAATACTTGTTCATCTGGTCGATTGGGTTTGGGGCAATTTGGTAGTGAGAGAGGAATTTGCTTATAAAGGAACCTATTAAAGTACATGTTTATTAAAGCTTATTAATGGAATAAATATTGTTAATATTAATAACCAACAATATTATTAATGTACTTATATTCATATGGCACTTTTTTATCTTTAGTCAAAATCTCAAAGTGCTCTGCAGGAAAAAGAAGAAGAAAAAAGAAAAAAACTATACTTAAGCAAAGTAACCCTACCATCAAGAGAAAAATGTATTAATGAGTGTAAAATTGTTTTAAAAAAGTTAATAAAATAATATAGATAAACCTCAAATCACACAAGCCTTTGTTTCATGAAGAGAGTCTCTTGAGAAACCACCCAGTGGATTTTTTTTCTTACAAAAAACAAACTTGTCCTTTGCAAAACCAACAACCTAGATCAAGTTTTTTTTTAATTAACTTGTCCAGTGTTATTTGATCTATGTCATATACACACACACACATGCCTATAAATGTGCTTGCAGAAAATATAATGCCACCTGCCGATGAGGTAACTGTGTTTAAAAGAAAACTTACAGTGCATTCTGGGTAATGTCTCATCCTGTTGTCTACACATTGATCCCCAAGGCCTCCTCTAAAAATTTACTGGAGTTAATGAACTACTGGGACGACCCTTAAGATGAGTGCAGGGATTTAAATCGAGGGGAAGCGAAGAGGGAAAGTCGATGTTAGAACAATATGGACTGGAGCCCAAGACATAAAAGATGAGTAAGAGAGAGTTTTTAAAAAAAATCATACGCTAGTGGAGGACAGAGAAATGCCTGTAAGCTTGAGGAGCTGTGAAGTATTAGCGTTAACACAGTATTAGTGCTTAGCATTTGTGAGTTACAGTTGTGGCTGTCATTGTGGCATAATATAACATCCAGCATTACTAAACATAAAATATTAAATTTACGTTGTAAATTTCAGTCTTGATTATTCTAAGTGTGTAGTGTGTAAACAGTAGCCTACCTTCCTCGCCCCTCCTCCAGGCGTGTGGCCAATGTTGTCCATAGAGCCCACTTTCGACTGAGCTTTAAAATCCAGCTTCTCCGTTTTGATCTCCACGTTTCCTCCACCTGCAAACAAACAACAACAACACAACTGGGGACAGGATCATCAAGGCTGCCGACCCGGCCTCCAAACTTCCCAGATCCCAATATTTATTCCAAGAGAAAAATCACAGGATCAAATGTTTACATTGATGGTTACATTACTAATATTTACCTACTAAACAGATTTGTAAAGGTTTGCGAACCCCCCCTCTCATTCAGATTAAAAATTCGTTTCAATCAAGTCGGATCAGGTCAGACTGTTCCCACTGAAGTGTTCAAATGATGCATATTTATTGTGATTCGGTGATTATTCCAATTATTAGTAGAATATTTTGGATTATATATCCATATAAATGCACCAGACAAGGAAATATCTTGTAAAACATGCTCACCCACTAAATTTCACCACCATTTAATTTTTTCTTGTTTGTTCTTCAAATTGCTAGTGTTCATGAGTTAATTCTTTTTTTTTATGTGAGGGAGTATTTCTGAAAACTTTTGGAAAGGACAACATGAGCTATATAAACACGTCTGGCAGAAAGTTTAAGTAACGGACACTTAATGTCTATGTCCCGCTGAACTACATATAAAATGTTCATATGTATTTAATTGTTTTGTAGATAAAAAAAAGAAAATGCATGATGTCTGGCTGAATCCCAAATCCCGGTGCAGGGCAGCGGAGATAAGAATCGCTGCTTTAAGGTAATCATACTGTAATCATCATAGTTCCTCAAGTAGTGTTTTACCTGGTTTATGGTGGATGTTGGCCTTTGAGCCGCACTTTGACTGCACATTGCTCAGATCCATCTTTTTGTTCACAATTTGAACCTAGAAACAATGGGACACACATAGAGTAGGACGAAGAGAATCAAACATGGTCACACAGATGTTGCTAGGACACCAATGAAAACATCAGCACAACAGCAGATGCCAAGTAATTTAGGCTAAAGTGGAAGAAAATATTTGGTTAATTTCATACCCTAAAAAGAAAGAAAGAGAGAGAATTATGCTTCTTTTTTATCACATCTAAAATAACAAGCATAATCATATTACTTGCTAAAGGGGCAGAAATTAACATTTAATTTAACATAAAACCAATGCAATAAGATCAGCAGTGGAAATGTAGCCTAGGACACTGATTAAACTGAGCAAAATAATGCGCACACGGTCGTCTTAAACTTGTTAAACATGTTATGACAAGTCGAAAACAAAAATCAGACTTGGTAATACTTACTATTTATTTCACTTCTAGTGTAAGGACCTACTATAATAGCTCGTCAGAAAAATACAGGCTTAGACTTGCTGACGTAAAGCGCATTAAAAACATTATCGGAAGAAGATTAGGGTTTCAGGAAGCTGACAGAAGTTCTCCAAGAATACCCATTCATTAAACACAGTCTGTAAGAATGCACTGAACAGCTTCCTTTAGGGGAGAGTGATCTGGCTAAAATATCATAACATATCTTTTCTTTCCACGCTGGATCATGATCCCTGATGACTGAACCATAGTAACTTTATCCTTCATGTACTCACAAGGTGGAACTTTATGACATGGGTAAAAATTAAGATTAAACCAAGGAAGCCAAGAGGCATGGTGATCAAAAATGGAACCATGATCAGCAATTTCCAGGTCCATGTCCAGGAGCAAGGTTATACCATCAACTGATAAAATATGGTATGATGCCTCTCCTGCTGATAAGATCGAT
The DNA here is from genome assembly GCA_028570985.1 of Heterobranchus longifilis. Taxonomy (NCBI): domain Eukaryota; kingdom Metazoa; phylum Chordata; class Actinopteri; order Siluriformes; family Clariidae; genus Heterobranchus; species Heterobranchus longifilis. The sequence continues at coordinate 17,979,074 of JAOVVB010000011.1, read as the reverse complement.
AAAGTGCCAGGGTCAAAAAAAGTTAATGATTGAAGAAAACAGTGGGGTCACCCCTACCAGGTAAATTCAAATTCTGGATCTTCCAGTGCCCTGCTACCAAGATCATGTGGCTACTGACAATTTATGAAGTGCCAATTATATCAACCACACAAAAATCCTTGACAAAGTTGGATCTGCCAAATTAGGAAGTTACATGGCCTGAACTTGCAACTGGAGCCCCACCTTTTTCTTTCTTTCTCCTCCAATCAGTGTATGGTATTCTGCCAACACCAAAAATCCTGTACAGATGGGGAATAAGAGGGAACCCACTGTGAAAGTTTTGGTTTGTTAGCACACATACTGGTGGGGTGCAAGATAGCATTTAGCCAGGGAAGATAAAGATGGCATCATGATAAGGTACTCAGAGCACCTGGGCTAACATCTTGCAGCAGAAGATATAGAAACAGCATTGGACCCCTGTGAGACCTATTCTGCCAATTAAGGCTTGATTATTTCCAGTCAGGGTTGGCTGTAAGGGATTTACAGGGTGGAAGATGCTTTCAGTCCTCCCTCCAGTACAGAAAGGTAGGAAGGCACCTGCTTACAGGCTGGATGAGGCAGCAGAAAGAGCCTCTTTTGGCTCTAAACAAGCAGGAAGTACAAGATTAATTGGCTCAACCTGGCATCGCCCCTGGAGGAATTTTGACCCACTCTTCTTTGCAGAATTGTTTTAATTCAGCCACATTGGTGGGTTTCGAGCATGAACTGCTTGTTTAAAGAGGTTAAATCAATGTTTTTTTTGTTTGTTTTTTGAATGAAATGCGGTGTTAATTTTATTCCAGCTGTAACAAGACATTGATTGTCATGAAGGTCAATAAATGAGAGACTAAGTGTTTTTGCTGTGTCCATTTTATAAAATCCAGCAGTTCCATACATAGTATTAAAGTGATGTCATTTCTTTTAGTCACTTTTCCATGCTGCATTTCCATGCTGCGAAAATATCCAAGAGGAAAAATAAAGCTCTTGGTTAAAATTATTATTTGTTTGTTTGCATGTGTCTGTCAGAGAGAATGTGACCTGGACTATTGTAATAAAGTCTGGTTCATCAAACAATTTGGGATGCTATGCTTGAGCATTTTCAATACAGCAGATATCATCCATCTCTAGTTTCTTTAAGTCTATTATTTAGACCAACAGTTGTCAACCTATAAACAGCCATTATGGGAAGAAAAAGCAGGTTAAATCCCAAATCTCTGGTCAGGAATCTATTGTCTCTGATGATATTGTCTCTGAAGCTGCACCTAGAAAAAGTTTAGCTTCTTTTTAAGAACAGTCAACAAGAGAGGCAGAGGAAATGCAAGACAACCTTAAGCCCAGCGTCAGAGGTGTGTTTGTGGAGCTGCTGGTGCATAAAGGCTGGAGTTTAAAGCACACATCTGAGGCACTTTGGCCTGCTGCATATACATTTTTCTTTCTTTTTTTTTTTTTTTTTTTTACAAAGGAGGGTTACTCACATTGCCACCTCCTGGAGTGTGCCTGATGTTGGCTTTGGAGCCCAATTTTGCCTGCACATTGCTCAGATCCATCTTCTTTTCTTGGATGTTCACCTAGGAAGTGAAGTGAGAAGATTGACAAAGACCTAGCTCAGGGATTACCAGCGTGTAAGCCGGTCCTCAAACTCACAGGAGTAGAAACGGGCTGCAATCAGGGATGCAATTGGTAGAATTCACTACCACTTTATAACTAAAGAGAGCATTCAGACATTCCCTCTGACACTCTTTTTCAGGTGAGCAGAACATAGTATTTGACGGAAACCTCAGGTTTAAAACCTGAGTCTTGTTAAACTCACCTTTCCACCCCCAGGCTGGTATTTGATGTTCTCAATGGATCCAATCTTGGACCTGACGTTCTTCAGGTCGGGCAAGGGTGCAACAGGGGCAATGGGGGCTCTAGTTCTGATAGAGCCAGGAGATTTCGGTGGAGTGCGCACCACTGCCACCTTCTTCACCTGCTGCCCAGGTGTGCTGCAGCGACTGGCCGGAGATTTTGGAGTGGCAGGGCTGCTGCAGCCACTACGATCAGGGGTTTTAGGGGATTCTGCTCCTGGAGAACCATGGACATGCAAATTAATGAACATGAGCACTGCAGATCCCACATTTCTCATGTGATACACATGAGATGTGGATGTTGATACACTTAAATTTTCACAATACATATAGCAACATATGTAGAAACATTCAATTAACACAAATCTTACACAGTAAATAGGCATAAATTAATTTTGTCTTAAGGGTATACAAACTTCTTCCATCCATATGTATAGTGCCCTGAATTTTATTTTGCATATTTGTCACACTTAAATGAGATTGTCAAACAAAATGTAATATTAGACAAAGAAAACTAGAAAAAATTAAAAAAGCAATCTTAAAATTATGCCCTTACTGAGGATCTATAAAGAGAGTTTGTGTTTTTTTGGTGTTTATACTTAACCAGAGAGCGTGCGCTTTAATGACAGCGCGCCGCTCTCTCTCTTTCGTCTGCCTCTTAGGGAGGCGGTTGTCTTTGTCTTGCTTTGTCTTTGGCCCTTACCGGTGCTACCTAAATGATCGCACAAAGTGCCGAGGTATCAGGACCCTTAAATAAACATGCTGCCAGGTGTGGCGTGTTCAGGCTGCCACATAAATGGCCGCGCCTTTGTCTGTTCAGAACTCCGTGGGGTAGCAGCCTGTGGATCTGCCCGTTCTGAACGATGTAGAGTATTTACGCGCAGTTCTGCCTCTCTTGAGACCCGCTTCGTTACAAATTCAGCCACATTGGTGGGTTTCCGAGCATGAACTGCCTGTTTAAGGATCTTAATTGGAATTAAGTCTGTACTTTGCTGTAACTTTTTAATTTTTATTTTGAGCCATTCAGAGATGGGACTTGCAGGGATCATTGCCCTGATGCATAACCCAAGTGCGCTTGAGCTTGAGGTTATGAACTGATGCGCTGACATTCTCCCTCAGGATTTACTGGGAGAGCTCAGAATTTAAGGTTCCATCAGTTATGACAAGTCTTCCAGGTCCTGAAGTAGCAAGCAACCCCAGACTATCAAACTACTACCACCATGTTGAACTGTTTTTTTTTTATTTTATTTTTATTTTTTTTATGAAATGCTGTGTTATTTTTACACCAAATGTAACAGGACATCCACCTTCAAAATAGTTTTGTTAGGACAAAAAAAAAAAATGCAACTCACCAGGGATTTTGGTGCCAATACCCTGAGGTTTAGTCTTCGCCTTAGCATCACCCGCCTCAATGATAAAAAAAAAAGAAAATAATACAATTCTGTTAAATTAGTATGTAGTAGAATTGTTTAGCCATTTTTAGAGATAAACAGTACTGATGCAATTCAAAGATAGTTTTTGTTATTTCCAGCTTATTTTACTCACTCTTTTTAAACAAACCCTTTGGAGAATCATGAACGTCAATGTGCAGTTCAATCTCTCTAAACTCACACAAGGCAAAGAGATGGATAGGGACGTGTAAGGTCACAGGGTCCCGATTACTCACTGTGATTCTGGACTCCTTGGCGCCTACAGGGTGTGGTCTAGAGTTTAGAGAAGTGGCTCTGGCTGAGGCACAAACTGGGGGAGTGGGAGAAGCAGAGGTGGAGGTATGTTTGGATGGGGGCACTGGGATTGATGAGGCTCGTTTAATGCTGGAGGTGAATCTAGCTTTGCCTGGTGTGGATGTGGAAGGACTCTTTTTGAGTCATTGAGAACGAGAGGAAACACAACAGAAGTGTTAAAGGGAAAAGAAAAAGGGAATAATCAGAGAACTTAACGTTAAACATGTTATGAGACAATGAGAAAACAATACAAAGTAAGTGAACTGAAAATAATGAACAACAGAATTTACAATTGGTTAATGGATATGGTATAAACGATTATAAAATAAAAAGATGGATTCTCTTCTCAGGCCTTAACTTTAAAACTGGCACCTGTGTCACCACGGCGAGCACAGCATGTGTTTTTTTATATGCATGTTTTTCCATGTGTTCTTGTTTTGTTTCGGGTCCTGTCATTGGTTGCTTGCCCTATTGCGGTTCCCTGTTCTGTTCCACGAATGTAAATTGTAATGAAAGCACAGTTTTGCGTCCCAAAGAACCAGAGTTAGCCAAACATACAGCCAGATATTACACTGGTAGTGGACAGTAGTTAAATCAGGTGACACAATATTTATTATGATGCCTTCATAGTAATTAACCTCAATCAAATCATATTAACATCAGAACTTGCATTAGATCAAACCTTCCTGATGTCTTTAATTGATTCATATTTTGTCCATCGCCTTTATTTATTTTTATTTTACTTCCTTTCAAAGAAAACAACAAACATGGATATTTGATGGACAGACGTTAATGTCGGCTTTTAATCTCTGATTAGAATAATCCCATGTGAAAGTCAGAAGTGTGAAAAGAAGATGCCCCAGAGAAGGTCGAAGGCCCTGTTTAATCAAGAACTCAGCAGTGGCAATGTGGAGATGCCAACCTTCTGCTCAATAACCCACATGCTTAATCATTTTGCCACCGCTGTCCACCTCTAAGGGAATCAGATGTTTGTACAGACGCATTACTGTCAGAATCGATAACTGCTTTTTCTCTGCAGGCAGATTTAAATCACTTGAGTAACACGTTAATCAATAAGTAGTCTGATTCATGTCAGATGTCCAGGGCTGTAGTCCAACTCAGTTCCCATCCTGTGGATTTCTTCCAGGACTTGATGTCGTTTGAATTTTGACACCAAGGTTAAGATGAAATATTTTAAATGGGACCCTGTCATATTATACTGTACATTATTACAAACATTCCCTGTTATGTGAATACCTGGATCATTAAATACAGTTAAACACATAAATACACATAAACCTGTACTTTACCTTTTTATCAGCTGCTGCTGCTCCAGGCTTGGCTGTTTATAGAGAGAATGAGCAGATTAATGCATCCAGGTTCATGTTGTCAGCACTGTATTCAAGTCATAGCTCACGTTTTAGCAAAAAAGATGCAAATTACTTGAGCTTTACAAGGTCAAACTAATGTCAAAGTGTATTTGGTATAAATGGTGTATTTAATGCTGTACATTAGAACTATGAAAGTATATCAATGGTATTAGTGTTATAACAACCTTGAAGACATCAGTCTAATTCTCAACATGATATTGTCATTTACGAACGTCTAATCAGATTAGATTTAATGGAAGATCATTCAGATTTGCTTTGTGAAAGCTGCTTCGCTTAAAAATTTATTGGTGCAGTTTGTTATTTTTGAAAGGTCTTAAGATTTTTCTGGACCAGAAATTTGCTCCACGTAAGGGTACACAGCTGTGCCACTAATTTATAAGGCGTACATACAGTAGTTTAAACTAAAGGGGGAGCAGGGGGAGTGGAGTCATCTACAGGAAGGAGAGCACTTATTGTTTTCCTCATAAATAGATGAAGTTAAATATTACAGCCATATCTTATTTATTTAGTATTTCTTTCATATTTACATAGTTTGTGTAAGTCAGATAAACTATTAACATGTAACTGACGTCTATAAAAACTGTGAACAATTTATTGGAAGTAAAATAGTCGACGTAGACAAGATAATGTCTCTGTCTCTGTGTGTGTGTGGTGAGGGAAAGATGTGACCCACATAATACATAAACAATTGTCAGTAATGCACCACAGTACACAATCATGCAACATGCAAAAAGGAGGGTACGGTGAAAACAGTGCCAGCAAAACAAATAATGCTCAGAGTTAGTTACAGACACCGAACACAGTCAGGGAAGGGAAGGAAAGACAGATCACAAAGAGTCACAAAGAGAGCGAGTGAGAGAAAGAGACAGAGTTTTAGTTGCTACAAGCAGTCCGTTTCTTCAACCGAACACTCGTTTTGACTTGCAGTGTACGCTTATCAGAAAGGGCGCTGCTTAGCTTAGCTTAGCTACTTGACAATAAAAAAAGAAGATCTGTGGAAGAAAGAATAAAGGTGTTTTAGAGGAGGGTTGAGGAAAGGAAGGAAAAACAGACCTTTGGACGGGGTGCTTGTTTTTCGCACTGGTGCAGCGTCTTTTGGTGGGACTTTCTCAAGTTTTGTGGTAGGTTTGGGGGCAGGAGTTGCTTCACCTGCAGCAATAGGCTTCTTTGCTTTTTTAATGACAGTATCTTTAACAGGTTCTTTTTTCAATGGTGTTGCTTTAACTGGTTCTTGAGGACAGGGTTCACCAGCATCAACTTCTACTTCAGGTATAGCTGCTGCTGCTTCTTCTGGTTTACCAGCATCAACTTTTACTTCAGCTATAGCTGCTGTTGCTGCTTCTTCTGGTTCACTAGCATCAACTTCTACTTCAGCTCTAGCTGTTGCTGCTTCTTCTGGTTCACTAGCATCAACTTCTACTTCAGCTCTAGCTGTTGCTGCTTCTTCTGGTTCACCAGCATCAACTTCTACTTCAGCTATAGCTGCTGCTTCTTCAGGCTCAGCGCTTTGTGCTGCTTCAACAGTAGCAATAATATTTTCTTCAGTTGTCTCCAGGTACTTCTCAGGTTTGTCAACTTTGAAATCCTCAGGTTTGGCGACTACTTCTGGCTCCATATTACATACTTCGACCTCCTGCTGAACTGTAGGAATACTGATCACTTTCGGTTTCTGTTCCTCCACTGGTTCATACTCTTGGGCTTCGTTTTGTTGGTCAGTGATTGGTGACTCCTGGGTGTGCTCAGGAGCAGTACTAGGGGAAAAAGGGGAGCCATGGTCAGCCCTGCAGGAATCAGGACTTTTGCTCTCTGGGGGAGTCTTGTCAGAGCCATTTTCCCAGCAGACAGGGGTTCCCTGATGAACAAGCTCGGACTCTGTGTAGTCGAATGACAGGCCTCGTTTCTTTGCTTCATCTTGAGACATTTGCGGTTGGGATAGCATTTCACAGGGCTTAATGTCGAAGCATTCATCTTTCTGTGGTGACACATCTGGGACAACAGTGCTTTGGGCTGGAGGAAGTACTTCTGGTTCTTCTTCTTCTTCTTCTACAGCTCTTTCTTGCTTCTCATGTTGATCTATGCTAGAAGGACTATGCAGCATGCCAGGACTATCCACTAACGCTTCCTCATGATCGGGTCTAAAAGCTTTGCTCTCATCCTCCTCATCATGCTTCTCCACTTCCTCTTTCTCCTTATTATCTTCAAAATCACTGTGAATGTGTTCCCTTACCATCTCATCAGAAGGACTCGTCTTCACCTGGCTGTCAATGCTCAGCACCGCCGACCCTAAAACGTCAGCTGGGGCCGCTTGTGATGCTTGTGGAACATGACTTGAGATGGGTGACTGCTGTGGGCTAACAGACCTAGCCATGTCCCCATTCAAATGCTCCTCTTCCCTGTCCATAGACACCGCGCTGCTTCTACCACTGTGTGGTGGAGAGAGCCCCTCTGGTGTTAATGCATCTGATGAGCAGGAGGTAGAGCGATAGGAACAGCCACAGACAACACTGCGGGATTAGCAACACACCAAGACGGAAAAGAAAGGCACCAACAAACCAAAGAATTTAAACTCAAACCAACCAGATAAAAAGGGCCCAAATATAAAACACAGGACAAAGAAAAATATCTTGACAATAAACAGTAAGGACAGAGTTTAACATTCATTTCATAGAAACGTGGCACATGTTTGAGCTGCAGGCACTTTTATAATAAGCAACACTTGCTAATCTTTGGCATGACTTAAAGCACCAGAAGGGAATAGCTGAAACAGCTTCACTGCTTAGAGGTTAAATAAATACTTTGGTTTAAATTACTAATACGCAACAATAAGATCTCCTAGATAATGCTGGGCAAAAGTATGATGTTTCAGAAGATTTCAGAAATAACCCATAAATGATCAGAGCTAATCCCTGACAGATGATGATATTGCACAAATTTGGAAACAGATAAAACACTACAAAGGTGCAATTTTAAACAGTCTACAAAAAAAACAACTTAAATAATTACATTGACACATCCTACAAAATTAACCAAACATCAGCAATACAATGAATTATCTAGTAGTAATTGAATTGATTACTATTTTTTATTTATGTTTACGCTAATGCCAGAAATATAAGCATGACTGATTTGCGAAAAACTATTCCTGACTGGAACTTTAAGTGCAAATAGCAAATGCAAGGCGTGGACAGCATGGACAGCAAGATAAAAAAAGGAAAACTACAATGGTTAAAAAAATGTGTTTTAATGCCTTATAAAAGTACCTCACAACTCGTTCACAGAATACAACTTTCCAACCAAAAGCCAAAAACACAACAGAGGAAACAAAAGCAAAGCCAACATCAACGAAACACCCACAATGACCCAGTAGCATTTCTGTCACTCGCACCATGTGAAAAGCTTTGCGGGAACATGACTTGAGATGGTGATGAATTTTCTACAGCGTTGTCCATTTGCAAATAGGCTTTAGTGCAGGGGAATTTTTTTGGGGCTTATGCTGCATTTCTGTCCTAGTATTTAAAATGGTACAGTAGAAACTTACAGGAAGTACATAAATAACAGTACTGAAATTAATTTTGTTAAAGTCAACATCTGTCGCTTTTAGGGCCTGCCAGTTATAGAATGAATAGAGAGAAAGGCTAGTATTGAATTCCAGAGTGTATGCACTAGCAGTTGAGATGGAGTAGCTGAGAATGAATGCTAGCGGGAGTCTGAAGTATGTGTCATAATGACATCAGTTTCCTCCAAAGCTAACCACTGAGGATGGAAAATGAGGCTGTAAGCCCAGCGTACCTTCACCTGCTCCTGCTCTCCCTGGTGCAGCTATCCATCAGGTCATAAAAAAAAAATGACACGTAGGGGAGAAAGAAAGACAGGAAAGAAACATTTTAATAATCCAGAAGTGAAACTAGGTTCAAATCATGGCAGTGTCACTGAAAGCTTGATTAGTTACAATGCGGCGCGGTAGAATTCTTGATTTTGATTGGACATTTACATTATTTACATTTATTTACATTGGTGGTTTGATAACCACCTTGGATCTGTATGCGCCTGGAGTTTGCTTGTTCTCTCTGTGAGTGGTGTGTTTCCCCCTGGTTCTTCGGTTTCCTCCCACAGTCCAAAGACATGCAGGTTAGGCTAACTGGGGTTCCCAATTTGCCCGTAGTGTGTGGCAACCCAACCTCTATAAGTAACTGCTATAGAAATGACGGATATATGTCCAGGGTGGGGAGTATATGTTGCCCGATGTGCCGGATGGCACATGGACGGACCAAGATATCGAAAAAATGTAGATGCGCCACAAATAATTAAAAGAAAATGTGATGAAATGTTTATTTAATGTGTGTGGAAGGAGTCTCCAGTGTCAGTGCTAAATTTCCCAACACAAGATTATTTCATTTATAACAATTTCCATTCCACTCACATGTCTACTCTGATCTAAGAGCCATTAAGGTCACAGACCCACTAGCATCAGCAACAAGATCTGTCACATTAAATATTTAAATCTCGTCTAATGGCACCCTCATTTTTCTCATTTGGCTTCCAGCAAGCTCTAACTAAGGGATGTGAGAGGTCTAATGGTCCAAAGTCCATTATCTTTAACAGACTTGATTACCAGCCATACCAAGATTGATGAGATTGCTGCAGCAGAAGACACACTAAGTTTCCCACCACAGCGAGCCTTTTACCCTTTACAGTATAACAACAGGTTTTAACTGTCATTGATCAGTACATCAAATGAGATGGTCACTCGGCATGTATCCCTAACCTGTGCCTCATGTGCTCCTGAGACTCATTACTCTGACCCATTAGTCATTATCGACATTAAATTCACTTCTGTGGACTGACCAGGAGCACTCCAGACATTAAGCGTACCCTAAACCTGTATTAGAGACATAGGAGAAAAAAAAAAGAAAAAAGGAGTCTTCTTCTAATTACTTAACCACAAATCATGTTGTTATCCTGAGGCTTACAAAAAGTTAATACACCCTGATCAGAGTGCCAGTCCATCAAGCATGCACACCCTTCCTGCAGGTAATTTGGAAACATTAACCTACTCTGCTTGTCTTTGGACTGTGGGAGGAAACCGGAGTATCTGGAGGAAACCCAACAAGCACGGGGACTGATTACACCAAACTGATGCAGGACTCGAACCCTCAACCCTGGAAACACTATGTGACCTAATACAGTATATAGTTAAATAAAGTTAAGTAATTTGGTTGCAGGAATCTTAGCAAGTGAATATATGCTTTATATATTTATTTAATAATACTTGTTATGAGATCATTATGAATCAAATCTAAAATTATTAAACAGATTTTTTGGCATTTACTGTTTGTTACCTAAATAAGTAAGATGTGTGCTAATCATTGACAAGGTGTGTAATGGAGCTGCAGTTGATTATTTTCCTATTCCATCATGTCCTGATGGGTTTTTTTTCCCTCTTATACCTTTGCATGCTTTTAAACACTTAAGATTAAACTTGATGTACAAAAGAATGTACAAAAAACAAGTTAGTGTTCTCTCTCTCTCTCTCTCTCTTCATGTTATAAAATATAGTTCCAGCTTTACCTTTGACTCTTTCAAAGTAGGACTAATACTAAAGACTTCTTGCAGCATTTCAGTTATAGTAAATGAATCGCAAACTAATGACCAATCGGAATCAAGAATTCAACAGGACTGTAAAAGAAGTGACCATTAGAATAAGACAAAGCTTAAAATAAAGAAATTCCACTGAAGTTATGGTTAGTAATCTCATAATTACAAATCACAAATAAAGTATCTCTTGAGAAGTATTTCTTTGCACTGATTACAAAATCACTACGTGAATTCAAATAAAACTCTTAATAGGAAACGCAACAAAAATTAATGCAAAATGTTTTTACTAGGAAGGCGTAAGCAGTTTCAGAGGGATAACTGTAAGCACCAGTTATCATCCCATTAATATTGGAAGAAAGCTGGAACAAATGCAATAAAAACTTGTGGGAAAATGTCGAGTATCTTTTTCTGCATTCAATAAGCCTGGATGGACAAACTGGGAATACTATTTCTTTAATGTCACAATTTATACCCTTTAATAAGTCTAGAGAACGCTCATCATTGTGATATACTCATAACAAAAAAATGACCGTTTCCTAGATTGAAATCATTTGTCCATCCTTCAGAAGGAAAAAAAGCTGGGTTAACACAGATTTGAACCCGAAATGCAAGCTGAAGCAGCGGGATTAAGGAAGATGCTGGTGATGAAGCCAAGAAAAGGGAGCAGCTCTGGAAAGCAAAAGGAGGTTGCTGGATAAAGCAGTGATGTGATTTATGGTGGCATACCAGACACCACATCCTCGTGACTGGGGGCAGCTTTGGGCTCCGTACCCTCTGCCATTTTGTCTAGAGAGGTCGGTTCAGGCTTTGACTCCTCTGTCTCCTCTGTGAGAGAAAGGTCTTCTTGAAAATTTGAAAAAGAGAAGAAGATCCAGTTCTTGTTACTTATATGGAAGCTACATTTATCTAAAATGGATATGCGTAATCGTTATTTTTTTTAACAGAAATTTAAACAGCCATTTTTCTCCAGATGGCATTAGCTAAAGTACCACTCTCTTGATCTGAATTATTATTATTATTATTATTATTATTATTTTTAATGTTGCAGATAAAATAAAAATTGGTGTAAAGGAATCGTTGGGCTACAGATTTGAAGGCAGAAAAATAAATATCTCTGTGTGTGACTTGACCTTATTCAGCATCAATTAAAGTGAAGCATCACATCATAACATCATCACAACTTACACATGTTGTTATTTCAACTATGGTGCAATGTTATAAAAAAATATTATATAATATATTATATGTAATTATTTATAATAAATACTTCTTTCTCTACTGAGTCACAAACAAGGCTCATCGTCTCTTTCTCCTTCAGTCTTGTGAGACGATTGGTCAGGACGGGGAAAACCTTCATGGTGTCCCTCGATCCCTCGTTCGAATCCGATCCAACCACAGAGCTGAGCGCTGAAGGGACAACGCCACGGTCACTCCCTCCTCGTCACACACGCAATGTTATATTATAATGTATTATAAAAAAAACTGAGTTACTGTAGTCTGATCTGAATGAGCATCCTCGGTGCCGTCGCCATTTTTTGTTAAGGCCTGTGTGAGTATTGCTTCATTAGTCATTATTCCCGTATGAAATTTCCTCTCACCACCTTTTTTCTTTAAAGACTGAACAAATATTTCAGTTTAAAGTGTGAGATACATCAAAATACATCATCCTACTGAACCATCACACTGTACAACCTCTTTCTCTCACTTGCAATACTTCACAGTTGTATTGTTTTGATGACATAAACACCATCACGGCATCAACAGCGCTTGATAACCTGGCGGCGTTGGTTGAGGTCCGTTGGTTGAGAACAGGTTTTTCTCGACTTACACACATCGAAAATAAAATGAATCTTTCAAGAAACACTTGAGGAGAAGATGTGTGTGAATGCAAAAACTTTTTCTCCACATCTGAGCTTGAAGCTTACTTTTTTAGTTTTGTGCTAAAGCTTTACGGGTCATTCTGACCCCAGAGGTCTATTAAAAAAACAAAAAAAACAAAAACATAATGCAGTCAAGATACACACAAAATTAAACCATTTTGAGCTGAACTCTTTTTTTCTTCTTAATATCTTACATGAACAATCTGTACACGAGAAATACTAAAGCTGCATGCTATATATAAATGTTAATTACGTTAACATTCCTGCTGAAATGCTAAACATTAAAGAATTTAAAATGATAAAAGATAAAGAATGTGACTCCAAATAAAAGTGGTGTATGTCTGCAATTAAATCAGAATCAGCTGTGTTCTCTAACTGACCTTTTCCTGGGCCGTCCGTAGGCATCGCGTCAGCCGGCGTCCCGTTCTTCATGTCCTCCTGAGGGCCGTCGTCGAGGGTCACGTCAGCCATTGGGGACGCCACGTCCTCCCCAGAGCCGTATTGTCCGGAATTCATCATGTCCTGGTGCTCCATTTTAAGTTGGATTCAGTCTGTGAGGACGCACAGCAGTGAAACGGAAATGATTCAGTTATCCAAGAGTCCACTGAACTTTTGATCACTGATGCAACAAGAGTTCTCATTACCATCCTCACGCAAGGTAAATAAACTGTACAGAATTCAACTATGAGCAAACAGCATCATAGCCACTGCTGATTTACCATCAGACGCTCACCTCGAAAGACACTGCGGATCTATTTATACATAAACAGCTGCATGTTCCCGTCATCTGCATCACCTCTAACTCACATGTTCACCCATAATCTGTCCTACCTTAGAGACGAGATACTGGCTTTGAAATGCTTCTGGTATAATAAACACCAGACAGAGATAATAAACACAGAACTGACTGAGAAAAGGGAAGGAAAGGGTTGCCGGAGAGCTTCCTGTATGAAACCAGCACACATTTGTGATGTTCTTATTGCCCAAGGTTTTCTGTAATGGACATATTTAGTGAATATTGTCATAACATGAGCACGTTTACTCTGTTTAACTTTGCCTAACTTTTACTTCTGCTTATTAACTGGTATTGTAGTATGTCTTTTGCATAGTGATTTACTCAAGTGCCCTTATAAGGGAAGTTGCTCAAAACACACATCGAAATTGACCATGTTCTGGTGTACACCAGGCAGTTAAAGTTTACACCTTGTTTGTGTATGTGTGTGTGTGTTGCATAAGAAATTTCTTCTTCTCTAGAAACTGGTCCTCTATTGGCAGCAGCGGTCACCTCACACACACACACCACACACACACACACACTTTCCCTTCCATTACTGTCCTAAGGCGAAGCTCTAATCACAAAAAATGGAACTCTTTAGTAAATCCAGAGGAACTGGACAACACAGACAAAAGCAAATATTAATTCAATGTACATAACCTAAAATTACGTAACTCCACACACAAACCTTCCTATAGATATATTTTCTTTAAATAAGTTTATTATTGCATTAGCACAAAAACCTTTTTGATTTCCAATCATTAGTATTTTAAGTTACAGAAAAAAATATTTGTAGCAGCACATTATATAAGCGGGCACTTTTTAGAAAAAGGGGAAGCTGCCGGGTTCAACAGTGCAACAGTTAATATCCTCACAAAAACTGTGTGTGGTTCTGCAGGATGCTTAGTAAAACTTTGTTATAAAACAGCACAAATTGTACCTGACACTAGGGTTCAATTCCCAGCCAACACTCAAACCCCAGCCAATGGACACAGCGCCGGTCACAAGCACAGATAAAATGGGACGGTTGCATCAGGAAGGGCATTCAGCGTAAAACCTGTGCCAAATTGTGTCTGGATCGGACGGTCCGCTGTGACGACCCCTTGACAGCAGCCCAAAAACAACTAATGGATCGTTGTTAAACCAAATAATGACTTTGTTTCATTAATGACTTTTTCTAGGTTTTATTGTTTTTTATTTATTTACTTATTTTTTTAAAGACATTCTTGACCTATAGAAGTTATTTGCATGTGCAAGACTTTTGCACAGTACTGTACATATGGTATAGTAATCCAAAACTGATTTAAATATAAAACTATGTGGGTATGTATACTATAAATGTAAATAAAAAAAAAAAAAAACGACGCATGTATAAGAATAAATGCTGGAACTAAAATAGTTGGATCCAAAAAGTGGGATGTGTCTAAACAATCTTAAAATATATATATATGGATTAACTGAATATACACCAATAAGCCATAGCAGTAAGAACACTGAGCGCTGAAGTTAATAACACTTTACCTATGACAATGACAATGTTATGGGGAAGGAAATATTAGGCAACAAGTGAAACGGTTCTCGGAGTTAAAGTGGCAAGGATCTACCTAAAGTGGTTCAAGGTAGGACAAACGTTAACCGAGAGACGAGGTCATGGGCACCCGGACTCAATCACAATGTGGAGAGAGCACGCTAGCCCATCTGTTCTGATCCCATGAATCACGTTTTCATCTACATCTTATGGAAGGCTAGGTGTGTGCGTGTACATCACTTTTCTGTGGAAGACATCGCACCAGGATGCACAGTGTGGAAGAAGCCAGTGTGATTCTCTGGGCGATGTTCTGCTGGGAAATCTTGGGTCCTGCTATTCATGTGGATGATACTTTGACATGCACCACCTATCCGAACATTGTTATACCCCTTCATGGAGATGGTGTTCAATGACGGCAGTGGTCTTTCTCAGCAGTATAATGTGCCCTGACACCATGTAAACACGGTTCAGGAAACGTTGTGACTCCAAATTCTACTAGTACTACACAGTACTGGGCAGTATTCAAACAAAAAGCCTGTACATACCGTATCGACAGTATATTGTCAGACTGTCGGCTGCTCCCATTGAGGGGTCGCCAAAGCCATTCAACCTGCACAAGGACGTAGCACAAGTTTTTACGCCCTTCCTGACGCAAACCTTACTTTTTCCGGGCTTGGGACCGGCACTGCTTCCAGTGGCTGGGGTTTGGGGAGTGGTTGGGAATCAAACCTGGGCCTTCTGCATGGCAGGAGAGAGACCTACCACTGAGCCACCAATGCATATTATACATAGCTACAGTAGGATATCAGTAAATATTTAACAATATCTAAGCTATTTAATATCACAGAGTATACACTGAGTAATGTATCAAGTAGCAAACCACAAAAATCTCAGTAGATAGATAGATTGCAGTACAACATAAAACAAAAACAAACAAAAATCAATACAAGATCCATTAATCTTAGTCCCCACAGAATGCAATGTAATTGTGATACATGCTGTCATGTATAATGTATAGTGCACTAAACTACCATCTGCTGCTCATTAACCAATAATCAGCATTCACTCGTAGACCTGCTGCGCTGTTGATGACTTCCTGAATTAGGACGTCTTTTGCCGTTGCCTGCTTTTAATACCTCCATGCAAAACATGGCCTCTGGAAGGGTGTGACCCTGATATGTCTTTCTGTTCGTCCCTCACTCTGTGTATTGTATGTGTTGTTGTGTCTACGTGTCAGTGCGTATACCATGTCTTGTCATTTTTCTGCCTGCTTCCAGTCACTGTACTGTACAGTATGTATGTCTGTATGTGTAAAATCTGCTTGTCTCCTACATGTCCTGCTTTAATCAGCTAATGCACTTTTAACTAAAAATGTAGCATGTAAGAAATGAGTGTCCCTACTGAACCAGACTATAGTCTCGATGGTCAGACTGGATCCCTTAACGGACAGGGTGTATTTCCTCGGGCAGTGGTGGATTAACAGGTAGGCCGCTGAGTTATTGGTCAGAAAGAAGGTCAGGGGTTTAAACCCCAGCACTACAAAGCTGCCACTGCTGGGCAGCTTCCTAACAAGCTGCTGGTTAAAGTACCAGCCGAACACTTAAAGAACGGTTTTACCAACAAATAGATCCAACGTAATAACTTGCTTTATCAAAACGCTAGCGCATGGAATATAGCCAGGATGAGTGATGATGCTGTTATCCAATCCAGTCTCTCCAGTGCCTCGTTATTCACACAGATCCATGATTATCAGACTCAGTCAGCCATCTGTGCGCAATGCACTGTTAGACAGCCACAGCCCGTACTAAACCCCCAACACACATTTATTTACCGAATATTCCCCTGATACACCAGGCTGCATGTCAGACGAGGAGAGTGGAGATGGTCCAAATAACAACCCTGTGACTGTGTGTATGCTACAATTTAATAGATCGGTGTCTAATCTAGCGTGTATTCAGATTCTGGGATAGGCTCTAGATCCACCTTGACTGTGATAGGTCAACAAAGCTCTTATTGAATAAGAATAAATGAATGAATGAAGGAAGAAATGAAGGAAATAAAGAAAGACGACTACATTTCTGGGCGTCACAGTGGCTTAGTGGCACCATCGCCTCAGTCCTCCAGGGGCCGGGTTCAATTCCAGGCCAGATTTGATTCCCAACTCTATGTGCATGGAGTTTGCATGTACCCCCTTGGAGCTTGGTGGGTTTTCTCTGGGTACTCCAGTCTCCCCCAAAGTCCAAAGACATTCAGATTAGTCTAATTGTGTGTGAACGAGTGTGTGCACCCTGAGATGGCACCCTGTATAGGGTGTACCCGTCCTCGTGTCAAAAGTCTCGGGGGATGGGCTCCAGGCATCCCGCGACCCTGTATACAGATTGAAGCGATATAGACGATGAGTGAGTGAGTATATTTCCAGGAATAAGATTTAAGCCTTTTAGTCGCATTAACTAATAACGATTGAATAATAAATGATTGAAAAAACAGCTCTTTTTGCCGACTTTGGCTTTCTGGCAAGCCGATGCAATGACGCTGGCCCTTTAAGAGCTGCCGTCTGTCTGCAGGTCGTCCGACAGCCTCTTCTCTTTGTGCTGAACAGAAAGGACTGATGAAAAGGATGAAAAAAAAATGCAAAGAACGCTGACATATGGCGAATAATCCTGCACTGATTTCTACAGATCAGATCCTTGCGAACATTTATATTTTATGAACCTGAGGGTTTTCTGTTACGGATTCAGACACAGCAATTCACAGGGAAGGGTGTGGACAAAGGTTTGGAGAGAGAGAGAGAAAGAGAGACACAGGAAGGGAAAAAAAAGGAAGAGGTGGGAAGGATCGACATGGCTCGAAGCCAGCGAGCGAAACAGCCTCCTCCCTGATTCATCAATATTTTGAACAGACATCACTGCAGCAATGAAGACAGAGAAAGAGAGAAAGACACAGTGATACACTGTATGAGTCAGAGAGAGAGAGAGAAGGTGAGTGAAAAAGGGTGGAGGTGTTACACCGGTAATACACGGGAACAGCTGGACCTTGTATCCAGGCAAGGAGAAGTGCTGGGAAGGAAAAAGAAAAAACGAGAGAGAGGATGGAAGGAATGTGTGAAGGGAGGCATGTGGGGGAGGAGGGAAGCGAGAGATCATTTGAGACAAAGAAAACACTGAGGTAAAAGAATTCAGATGCTGAGAGAGAGAGAGTAGAATGACAGAGCAAATTTCAGGAGGGAGAGACAGAGGCGACACACAGCGAGGAAAGAATCAGCTGTGAAATCTCATCTCTCTTCTTTAAGACTATGAGTCACATAAGCACAAACCTTTAACATGAGACTAAAATAACAAGGAAATTCGTGTGGGATTTTCATCATCTGCCTATAATGTATATATTATATATTTATTTTCTATATTAATAAAAGAAATTTGTTATACTTTCACTCTTTTCATGAAAGATATAAAAAACAAACAAAAAAAATTCCAGAAAATCGATTATCTGCACTAGTGTTATTTAAAGCAGTGGATAAGTACATTCTCTGTGTGTGTGTGTGTGTGTGTGTGTGTGAGTGTGTGTGGTGAGTGCACTCTTGCAGCTCTCACTCCACCAGTGCCTGCCCTTTCATTGCCTATTCAATCAGAAAAATGACCATCTGTCCATCCTTGCCCAGGTTAGTGTGTGTGTGTGTGTGTGTGTACATACTGTACCTGAGGGAGTCTAACTGGTTACCTGCATATTCACTATATTTACCCGAACATGTTCCAGCATACGGGAATATGAGCTGTCTATTGACTTCTCAGTGAATTCAATAATATGTATATATTTTTAATAGACATCATTTTTTAATACGCGCTTATGAGTGTGCAACTGAAATCTACTTAATAAACGAGATCTCACACCTTCATTCTGCGCATTCACGGTAACGCGTAATATTTTTTGACCCTCCCAAAATTCAATACACAGCGTTGTACAGCTTATGAGTGTGCAATTAAATTCCGCGCCAACAAATTCGCGGGCACGTCTGTAGTGCAGAAGCAAAAAGCTTGGTGTCGTGCTGTTGACCTTTTTTAGCTCTAAAACACTGATCGTGATGTCGTGATGTTATTGAACAGGGTTAGGGTAATACTTCTTAAAATTTTCTTCTTAAAACTCTTTCACTTGGATTACCAAGCACTAACCAGAGCACAATTAACCGATTCAATTAAATAAATTTAATTCAGAATTGATTCATTTATTTCGTTATAATGCCCTAAATTTATAAGTTTCTTTAAAAAAAATATAGACTACAAGCTTTAGGAGGATAACATATTAAAATACCAAAAATATATTTTCTTCTTCTTTTGTGTTTAATCACTGTTGCTTGCAATACTGCCCTCTACTGGACTGGAGTGTGGCGAAGAAGCTAGACAGGAAAAAAAAATATTATCGCTTTGTACGAAAAGTGACATTTAAATAATAAACAACACAAGGAACATTTTAGTGTTTATTAGATATTTTTAGTGTTTTTTTTTAATCATTCAAAACCTGTAAGAAATAGAGCTGACAATAAACGTTAATGCTACTGAATCGAATTGGAAATCGCAATGCCCCAAAATCGATTGTGATTCTAATCAACAGCTCGTTAACATGAGCACTAGCTAATCACATTGTAACGCTACGTTGCTGCGATGTATTTAGCACTGCCACTTTTACAGTTCTCACATTCTTGTTACGAGAACATTTTGGGAATCTGAACATAATGTGGCTGTGTGATGATAACGTAAGTTGGTTTTATATAGCTGACCTCTGACTTGAGGCTATGTGTGTAACAGAAATTGGTATTATTCGGATTGCTCAGTGCTGATGACTGAGCAAATCTTCCTCGTGGCCCAACAGACAGACTGCTTACATAATCAAACCCCTGCGTGATGGTGCTGAAATGTCATGGAGACATTTGTGGAGCTCAAACACCATCAACACAAATAAATCCAGCTCTGCGGCACTGGATTAACCAGAACACAATCACCGAAACACAAAGAACAGCTGCAGGTGTGTTATAAATACTGTAACACAATAACACACGACGTAATAACAGGCTCGGCAGCTGGTCACATGACTACTGTTTAACTGAGCAGAATGTATTATCTGTGTGTTTCTCTTTATCTGTGTGTGTCTCAGTCTGTCTGTGCTTTCAATATACATCTCACTGGTCCTGACCTAGTTTATTGTGTCACACTTTCAGAGAGCATCAACTACACAACTGCTCTGACTTCGTTCCCTTGGTTCTCTCTCTTTCTCTCAGTTGGTGCTGTCGTCTATCCATTCCCAGTTTCTCACAATACAATACAGTACACCACCCGTGCACCACATCAAGTAAAAACCTGTCCCAGTTACTGTCACACAAACACACAATCCCATTTTTCTCTCTTCCCCTTCTGTATTACCTCTCAGCATGTCTTCCTTTTTCTCACTTGTTCTTTCCTCTTCTCACTTTCTCTCTCCCCAGTATTTCTGTATCTCTTGTTCTCATCCTCTTCACTTTTCCTCTCTGTATGTCCCTCATATTTCACAAATTTCAGTTTTTTTCTGTCTTTCTCCTTTCTCACTTTTCCATTTTTTCCTCTGTATCTCTCCCCTTCTGTCTTCCTTTTTTATGTTTCTTTTTTTATCCCTTTTTATAGTCTCACCTTTTTGTTCTCCTCTGTATGTCTCTTTTTATTTCTTTACACCTCTGGATGTCTCATTTAGTCTCTCTTTTCTCCTCTGGATGTCTCTCTTAGTTTCTCTTGACTACCTCTGTATGTCTCTTTCCATCTCTTTTCTCCTCTGTATATGTTCTTACAGTATTTACAATCTGTGTCTTATTATATTATTGTAGATATTTTGTCTTTTAATCATTTCTACTATTGTATGTCTCTCATTGTCTTTTTATTATCTTTCTTTCTTGTTTTTCTTCATTTTAAACTCAGTAAGAGACTATGGTCTGTGTAGTCTGACCTCCCTGTCTGTCAGCTCATCTTATACATGAGTGTAATGGTTTTGCTTTAAAGCATATAGTATCATCTAGTTCACAGTGCAAGACCTAGTTCACGGATTTGACCTTGCAGTATCACACACAAACATGTCCATTACTTCCACAGTGTGTGTATGTATGTGTGTGATCACTCCTCCATCTGTGTGTCCTGCTGAAACGGGTCCAAACTCCCAGCATGCTTACAACTAACACCTTGATACAGATGATGCGCTGAGCGTCTTTACACATTGAAACTAAATGTCTGTCAGTGTTGAGTTACCTGATATGAAAAACAAACCATAAGGACTAAAACCCTTAGAATTGTTTTCTAAAACACGATTGTTGTTATGATCTTTTGATGTCACTTTGAATAAAAACTATCCACTGTGCTGTAACCTACGAAAAAAAACTGTTGTCATGGTTTCACATAGATTTGGTATAATGTTTAATGTTTATTTTTTCTACAATAGCAGAATCCCAATATAGGAGAATCACTTGTAACCTATCTTAATATCTAATATTAGTTAAGTTAGCTACTTTAGTTTTTTTTTGATAAAGAACACTAATGAGGAATGAACCAGCCAAAAAAAAAAAAAAAACAGCGGAAATGCCCTCTAGGCTGAACCCTGTGCTGTATAAAACATTATAAGATGTCCACTAGGTTCCCACTTACAGCAGAAAAGTGTGGTGAAGTTCCCTAATGGCTGCCATTCAAATGAATAAACAGCAAGATTAAATGCCCTCTAGGGTGCTTGTTACATACTAGGAAATGTGATAAAGTGCTCTTTATGTGAGATGCAGCATCCTGTTGGCACCCCTACCTGTGATGAGGGATTCTACATGCAAGAAAAAGAGATGAATGTTTCTCTAAATGCTCCTACATATAAAAAAATGTGAAGCAGCGGTCTCTAGGATATCTTTACATTTGAGAGAACAGGATAATGTGCCCTAATGGGGGATCATTTTAGTAAATAAAACTAGAGATGCTGTATCATTTAGACTCCCCTGTTGTGTGAGGAATCATGGTGAAGTGCTCCAATGGCAGCCCTTCAAATAAAATAATAATTAAAAAAAAAAGGAAAAAATGCCCTCTAGGGTGCTCTTCCAATGAGATGCAGTGCTCTAAGGGACAAAGCGAGGAAATGAAAGTGGTCCTAGTGAAGAGAAATGGCCAGTCTAGGGTGCCTATACAGTAGGAAAACTTGAGTTAATGCTTGAGTTAAACTTGAGTTAATGCTCTCCAGGTGCATCTACTACATGTAGGAGGTTGTCTTTCTAGTTTTAGTCCATGCCTCTCAGGCAGCCACCTCCTAATTTTAAGGATACAAATAAGGACATTAGTATACACGTAAATATCATAAATCTCTAAATAAGTATATTACAATAGAAATATTCTCTTTACATCTTTTCTCAGGTGTGTGTTTCCACTTTGACTGATATCCCATTCAGATGCCTTAATCCCTGGATTCTCCTTTCCTGTTTTACTTTCTTCAAAGCTGTCTCCGTGAGTAAAAACGTCAATAAAGCTGTCAGATCATAACTATGAAACTGTTCAAGATGCGGTCCGTGCAGATTTATTTACTCAGCCACTAAAATCATAAGATCGATATTTATCCCTCCACATCACTTTTCGTACATCGCCATGGGAGCTGTTTATTGTCTCCCCTCCTCCTCCTGTAAGAGCTGCTCTCTGTTAGCATTGCTAGTTGCTATGGCAGCGATGAACCTGGGGGGGGAAAAAAATCCTCACACAAAATTTTATTAGCACTTAAATTATTCAAAACGACTACAGCTTCAGGAGCGGTTTGTTCACATATTGCCTAATTGTGACCTTATTAATTCACTCGGCATAGGAACAAATAACCTTGTCGTTGTGACTGATGATAAATTTATACTTCAAATTTGAATTTAAATGCAGGTTTGTAAACAAGATTAACTTGGTAACCTTGATAAGGATTAACTAGAAATTACATTGTATCTATTAAACAATGAAGCAATTGATATTTCTTTTGCTTTCTTATATGTAACGAACTTGGTTGCTGAAAATACATAATTAAACAAAGTTTCATCCATCCATCCATCCATTTATTTTCTGCCACTTATCTGGGTCCATGTTGTACTTCCTCAAGTTCTACCACAGGGATACCCACACACTCCAAGGTCAGATGAGATATATAATCTCTCCGTCTAGTGCTTGGTCTGTCCTGTGTTGTTCTCCCTGTTGGACATGCCCAAAACACCTCCCCAGGGACTCATCTAGGAGGCATTCCAGACAGACACCCAAACCACCTTAAGTGGCTCCTTTTGTTGTGGAGGAGCAATAACTCACTATTAAGCTCCACCTGATTGTATTTCTAAGGATAAGGCCAACCTTGCAAAGGAAATTTACACCTACTGCTTGTATCCACAACCGCAATCTTTCAAGCCAAAGCAAGATTTTCATCCTAACCTTTTTTTTCACGAAGACAAACTGTGTCAACATTACTACCTGACTCTCCACTGATTTGTCTCTCAATCTCTCACTTGACTCTACCCTCAGTTTTGACCGATTTCCCAAGATACTTAAACTTGAGGCAGTACTGTATCTCATTCCCCTCCTGAATGGATTAATCCACCCTTTTCCGACTGAAAACCATGGCCTTAGACTTGAAAGGTGCTAAATCTATTCTGTTTGTTTTAAACTCAGCTGAAAACTAAAGCAAAGCACACTGGACACCCACCGTCTTGCTACGCCTACGTTGCTACACCTAGAAACTGTCACTGCCCCGGCTGAACATGTATGCTACTCTACCAGGAACAAGTCTGACTAGATGTTGGTGATAGAAACCAGACTCCTGACTGTAATAACAAGCCTACCACTCTGTACTGCCCGAGCACCTGCCATAGAATCCGACAAAGAACATGATCATAAGCCTTTCCCAAGTCCCCCCGCCTCCCCCCAAAAATTTTTTGCCTGTTTGTGCAAACTCCCATCAACTCGCAATGAATCTTTTGAGGATACAGGGCTGGTTCATTGTTCCACAGCCATGATGGAATTGATCCTACTAACTAACATTTGGACTCTCCTCTCCAGTACCTTGGCATAGACTTATTCAGGGAAAGTGAGCAGTGTGATTCATCAAACTATGTCTCCAAATGTCCCTGACCTCCAAGCAACACTGAAAAGGTGTATCAGTCAAGATGCCACAATAGACTTCACAAGAGACTTCAAGAACTGAGGAAAAATCTCATCCACCTCAGGAGCCATGCCACTAATGCATTATTTAAGTAACTCAGTGACTTCTTGATGGCCAAGTCCTCCTTTAAGGCCTCCAACTCTACTTTCGCAAAGGAAGGCATGTGTTTAGGATTCAGGGGGTCCTCACAGTACTACATCCAACTATGTCCCCCCAAATGGGCACAAGTCCAATGATACAGCCAGAGACCATCCTTCTGGTCAAACATGATGAGCAGTGATTAGCACAGACATCCAATAATAAAATATCACTCTGGTTTAGATTGGGCCAGTCGTTCCTCCCAATCACTTTAACTGTCATCACCCAGGAGTGTTAAAATCCCCAGGTAGAACTACGAAGTCTCCTAAGACGGCAACTTCTAATACCTTATTCAAGGGCCCCATGTAGGCCAAATACTCTAAACCAAATTAGCATAAACAACAGTTACAGTTTATCCCCAGACACAAAGCCAATTCAACTGAGTAATATACCTAATATACCATTGGTGAACTAGTTGCTATGAGCTTGTCTGGAATGTGCCTGCCTGGGCTAGGTGCCGACCACCAGGCCCTTGTTAACCCACTGACTACTAGTCCTGGCTTAAGGCCAGAGCCCAGATTTCCTTATTATGGGCAAGGTATACGGGTGCTTAGTTCTTTTTCTTTCATAATGATCTATGAAAATCTCTTGTTCTGGCCCCCCACCAGGGACCAGGCTGCCTTGGGAAACTCCAGCAGGGGATCTCTGCCACCAACAACAAACGATAGCTCCTGAGATAAGTGGAGCTACCCACCCCCACCACAATAAAAAGATCTCTGAAAGAACTGGTATTGTAAATTCTATCTATTCTGATAAAATGATTCCTTCTTCCTTTCTTCTATATGTTATCTAATTAGTAATTTATGTTAATGATCATGACAAAAAAATATTGTAAATTAGTCTATGATGTCATCTAGTGACATCATGTAAAGACTTTTTTGAGCACACTTTATTTTCCTCTGAAACATGTTGGCAACCCTGAGGAGCATTAAATTATTCATCACAGCTCTGTGTACAGTATGTGTAGTTGACCTCTATGTATGTGAAAGTATTCGCACCTTAAACTTTCTATTACACCATGACACACAGATAACTTTTACAGCCACCGCAATAAGCATGAAGAAGAGATTACCCAGAGAATGCGATCTGTATGGAAATGTCTAACACGCAGCATGGTAGGTTAAGTGAATGAGCGTCTCGACCTGTGTTCTTTAAACACCGTGGATAACTGCATTATGTGGAGAGGAAATAAGGAAATTGAACAGCGCCGGAGCTTTGTTTTAGGAAGAAAAAAACTCCATGCATGGCCAAAGTTTAATCCGCACGAGTGTCAAAGAATAACAAATTAATCTCAACCTTATTATCGCAAGTTATTATCCAAACATCATTATCTTCACTCTAAACTGTTGAGAATAGTACATACAATACGGAGTTAATCGTTTATATTAATTTATAAAATTAGCTGGTTTAGAAAAGACAGATGGTCTAGCAAAGATTATATTCTTGATACCAGGGCTAAATACTTACTTAATCTAAAACTACATAAGTACAGATAGTACAGAATTCAGCCGCTAGAATACTAACTAGAACTCCTACAATGGACCACATAACTCCTGTTCTTCAACAGTTACACTGGCTTCCTGTCCAACAGCGCATACATTATAAAATTCTGTTTTTTGTTTATAAGGCATTAC
>JAOVVB010000011.1:17929226-17941198 GCA_028570985.1 Heterobranchus longifilis | reverse complement strand
AGCCATTTCACACAATTAAATAAATGAAAAAAGTGCAAATTATTGGTCTGTGTTTATAATATTTTGAATGAAATGTGTGTTATTTGTAAAAAAGTCAGGTGTCACTGACATAATTTAGCCCTCATTCTTCATTTGGGAGAAATAAACTGTACTCTACCCCCCTCATTCCCTCTCCTCTCCTCGCGCTCAGCTTCTGTGCGGCTCCTTCAGCAGCAGGGCCGGCACAGGTATCATAGATAATAGAAAACCGCTTAGTGGCACAGATTATTCTTTTTTCCTCCAAGTTCGTGTGCCGCCCACCACGTGTCATGAAAAAATGCCGCCCCGGGCGGATACCCCCATTCGGCCATGCCTTAAACCACCACTGAGCCTTGAGCACACGCCACTAGACAGCACAAGGTGCTGACCAGAGAGAAGTCCGCTGCAGGGACAGATTGTATTCCTATTGTGGCAAACCCCACCACTATGTGTACTTATTTGACCAAACCACAGTAGAATAATTTTACATTCTTATTCAACCACTGCCTCACACACTTCATATTCACACTGTTAGTGTGGGATCCATTGGGGATGGCATGATTGCACTCAGTACCAAAACCACCTTCTTTCTAAGTCTACACCCTGCATTTCCGTTGTTGGTTGATGTAACCACTAAAATCACATCTACATGGGGTCTCCATAGATGTTTCCATACAACCCTTAAAGAGATGACTTACTGTCCATCCAACTGCTGTTAAAACTGGATCCTCACACCACTCCTCATGCTTCCTTCAGCCACAGTTAAGTGCCCGAAATGTGTCACAGAGATCCCCGGTAAATACCACAAACTCAAAGATGTTTTCCAACAGACCAAGGTTCATTTTGTCTTAGATTCTGCATTTAAATTTAATCAAATGTG
Organism: Heterobranchus longifilis; assembly: GCA_028570985.1. Classification (NCBI taxonomy): domain Eukaryota; kingdom Metazoa; phylum Chordata; class Actinopteri; order Siluriformes; family Clariidae; genus Heterobranchus; species Heterobranchus longifilis. The sequence goes on along the minus strand of JAOVVB010000011.1, from coordinate 17,940,300 downwards.
AGACAGTTTCTTTTAATGGATTTCATATCCATTTCCGGAATTAATAATTAAGATGATTTTCTTTTCTGGCGGCACGGTAGTGTAGTGGTTAGCACTGTCGTCTTGCACCTCCAGGGTTCGGTTTCTGGACAGATTCAATTCCAGTGTCGGTGTGCATATCAGTCTGAGTTTGCATGTTTTCCCCTTGGTGGGTTTCCTCCGGGTACTCCGGTTTCCTCCCACAGTCTAAAGACATGCAGATTACGCTAATTAGTGTTTCCAAATTGCATCAAAATGTTTTTGAGTACCTGCATCAAAACAGATCACTGGTAAGTAATGGCATCCACTATGACTAGTCATTGCAGCATTAGAACAACACTGATTGGCCAACTGATATTGACCAAACAAGATTTCAGAACGACATATATTCTGGTATGAAGATATGCCAATAAGTGGACAACAACTTTAAACACCTCCTTTGGCCACTATAAGTATTGTGTCCTTTTTTACAGATGATTCCTTTATGGATTCAGCTCCATCATGGATTTTTTCAAAACCTTTTTCCAAAAGAAGGCTAAGCACCCACTTGGAGCCACACAGCCATCAACGTTTTTTCTAAAGCTCCAAGGGGTATTCATCACAGCCCTATCCTCAAATACACAGACCTCTCCAAAACATTCATAATGGTTGTGTATGCCTCCTATCAGCAGCTGAACAGAATTATCATGTTGGGAACTGTCAATCTGGCTCTTGAGGAATGCTGTCACTGGCCAGATGGAACTAACCATCTCTTCAATATATTCATTGACTGCACCTCCAGGGTTTGGGTTTGATTCCCATCTCGTTGTCTGTGTACATGTAGTTTGCATGTTCTCCCTGTGCTTGGGGGGGTTTCCTCCAGGTGCTCTGGTTACCTCTTACAGTCCAAAGACATGCAGATTAGGCTAATTGGCGTTTCCAAATTGCCCGTAGTTTGTGAGTGTGTGTGTGAATGTCCTAAAATAGGAATAAATACAATGGTTACCATTGGCCTTCATGGTTTCTAGTTGAACCAGAAGTTCCTAGATAGATGGATGGATGGATGGATGGATGTGTGTACGAATATATGTGGTGTTACAGTACATGTTAAAAAAATAATAAGCAGGGGTAGGTCAGTGGTTGAGGCATTGGACTATGGTTTAGAAGGTCTCAGGTTCAAATCCCATGACCACCAAGTTGCCACTGTTGGGCCCTTGAGCAAAGTCCTTAACTGCTCAGATATATAATGTAAGTAACAAAACATGTAAGTCACTCAGGAAAAGGGCTTCTGCCAAATGCCCCAGTGTAAAAATATGTTCTTTCTGACCTGTAAAAATGGTAAATGGATCCAGAAAAAAAATGCTTAATTTTTTTTTTTTTTTGCAGCAAAGTATTTCCATTACGATTGAGGGTTTCAAATAGTTCTAAGATACGTGAATCTTTTCAGCAGGTCAGATCATTTGGTTCAGCTCACCATTAAGAATCAACTCCTTCAGCTATCAAAAGACTCACTGGCATTGCCATCGACTTTTTTTGCCATACTTTGATTTTCTTTTACAAACTATTGACATGGCATTATATCATCTATAGAGGTGAACTTTTTGTTATTTTTTAAATACTCAATCGATTACTTCTACAGGAGATGACGTAACAATTTGGTATACAGTAGTTATGAGCATTGTCAGACAATTTTAAACACCTTTGAAAGTCCACTTCAATTCTGTCTTTTGAAAATCACACAAACATACAAAGGAACGCGACATGTTGTTGTGATGCACTATACACAGTGACCAGCAGATGGCTCTCCTGTCATACAGAGAAGCTGAAATAACCACGTAAAACTGAGAAAGTTGCTCTGGTTGACAGGTGTGTTTGGAGCAGATGGAACTGTGAGAATTTTTGTTGAACAGCTTAACATTTCACACTTGCAATACCACAAATACTGCTGAGTAATATTAGGCTTCATGTCTGAGAAACAAGTGTGAGATGATTTAAACATGAAGACGTTCACTCTGCCAAACGTACTCACTCTTACTCACTCATCGTATTTATCGCTTTCTCCTGTATACAGGGTCGCGGGGGGCCTGGATCCTATCCCAGGAGACTTAGGGCACGAGCCAGGGTACCCCCTGGACAGGGGGTACCGATCCATTGCAGGACACGCACACTCACTCAAGCACTACAGGCAATGGGGAGAACATGCAAGGAGATGAGGAGAACATGCAAACCCCATGCACAAAGACCCGAGATGGGAACTGAACCCGAATTCTGGAGATGCAAGGCAACTGTGCGCCACTATGCAGCCCACTGCTAAACTAGAAGCTATAAATGTCCATTAATTGGTAAATGCTTTAGCTTTTTATCACCAGTTTACAACTGAAACAAGGTTGAGACACTAAAGGTGACTACATTAAGTTAAAGCGGAATTTACGTACATTTTATTTGTGTAAAATCTGAACTTGCTCAAAGTTGCAGGCTGAACATGGATTATGTGTGATGGGATATTTTGTTAACACAAATTCCATTCATTCGTCTAGGAACCTCTGTAGTCCAACTAGGAAGTAAAGAGGCCAATGGTGATTACCAGTGCATTTATTTCCATTTTTACGACCGTGATAGGATTCACATATGTATTCACACAATATGGCCATTTGGCCCAACCTGCATGTCTTTGGACTGTGGAAGGAAACCAGAGTAACTGGAGGAAACCCACCAAGCGCGGGGAGAACATGCAAACTCCATGCACACAGACTCAAGGAGGGAATCAAACCTGGAGGTGTGAGATGACAGCGCTAACCACTAGGCCACTGTTACTGTATACTCACACAGGTGCAAATGAGTTTTTACAATAGAAATGACATAATATTAGCTTATTATTAATGTTTAAATGTAATCCTCTGTTTTGCCAGTGCAGTACAGTACTAGAAGAGCTGCTGTTATAGAAAATAAATCAATCCACATCTGATCAGTCAACAGTGCTGTGGCATAAATGGAAAATAGGCCACTTTATCAAATGATCACAATATAAAACATTGTTTCATTTGTGACATTTGTCAGATTACAAAGCTACATAGTTCAGATTGGGTGGTCAGTGGGAATCAGAATTTTTTTTTCGCCTAGAAATGTCTGAGAGAACACATTCAGTGCATGAGCATACAGGCTATAATTGGCAGACGTCCACTTGTACATGAAAGCACTCCATTCATTACACATCCTGTTTTTCCCCTTAGACGGTCAAAAACAGACACTCTAATTTGCACTGCATTCTGCATTCAGCATTATATCATATTCACCAGTCAAGCAGGGGGAAAGAAGGGATGGAGCGTGATCCGTGGTCCATGTGGCAGCATTGGAATTAACGTCATTACACTGACTCGTGATCAGTTTGATAAACATAATTGTGATTAGTGTTCAAACAGGATAGACTCATGCACATGGACAGCCTCATGTCAAACCGATAATTATGAAGATGGCTGCTCAAGCTTTTAGAGCAGCGCTTGTAATTTAGTTTAGTCATAGCAATCTGAATATTCTGATTGTGACAATTACTTTTTCATGACAGCAGCTCTGACATTAGTGCACCTTAAAATGACAAGTTTATATTAATGCTTTTGTTCAGATGTTATCATTTTTTATAGTAGCAATTTATTCACAAATTTCTATGATAAACACTTTACAAGACAATTTTTTAAAAGTGTATAATCATTGACATGACGTTTTCTTTAAAGAGACATTTATTTAACATTTAAGCAAGGAGTCTCCAGTGTCGGTGCTTTATAAAAGTCAAAGGAATTTAAAAAGGCTTTTACTGTACATTTTGCAGTTTATCTTTGACACAACAAGCTGTTTTGATATGGACATTTAGTTTATTTTTTATTTTATTTGTCTACTAAAACACATCATCAAAACAATCAATAGATAAAGCAGCTATTATCTACAGTATTAAAGACATCACTTCCTGATTTTCCCCCCTTTCAGAAGTTGAACTTGAATTTAATAATGAAATTATTCATTATTAAATACATTGCATCATTTGTTTGTTTTTTGTCTACAGTGTACATTAAAGGTCTAGGAATCATTCCAGTCCTAAACCTGCACACATTCTGAACACATGCATCATTTGCTCAAATTCTACATGCCACTTCTGTCATGTCACTGTGTGCTGGATCAGCTGTAAGCTGCCAAGCCATGTAAATTAACACACATTTTAACACGCTGGGATGTGTACTGATGATCCTGCAATAGAAGTCATAACTAGGCGCCATGTCTGTGCGAGTGCAAGCAGAATCGCCTCCCAAACAGGGAATTGTCTGGTATGTGACAACTGACACACACACACACAAAATATATACACAGAGTACATGATACTGCAACCTCATGTCTGAAGACACCTAGAGGACAACATGAGGTTAGGACTAAAACACTTGGACTCATGCTATGATAAGAAGTTGATTCTTTTCCAAAAAAAAAAAACCAGTATGTTTTATTCCTCTTATATCAAAGCAATTTATAGGTTGTCATTGTGGTCGATTTTGTGCAGCTGTAATCAAGTAACTGATAGTGAGCCAAATGCGTTACGCTTCTGCTTTGATCTGTTTAACCCAGGTCTTTTTGGATGCTGTTCAATGCACCTTCCAATCTAAGTAAATCTAAGGTCCATTCCCATCATGTCGCCAAACCATTTCAGATCTAGTTGTGTCATGACTTGTTCAATGGTTTTCTGTTGGTGGCATCTCTGTCTACGGGCCTGTTGCGCCAGCGGTCAAAAAGGGTGAGGCCCAGAATCGCACAAAGGAATGATTCCAAGGTTCGGAGGTCCCTCACCAGCAGGGTTCAGATCTCAGGAGCATAGAGCAGGATTGGGATGATGGCAGCATTGAAATCTCTAATTTTAACATTCAGGAAATTTTTATAGGAACTATAGACCCCCATATAGGCAATTACCATAATAAACCTCTTAAAAAACACCATGGGCTTGTTGTACATCTATAGTTACTTTGTGCAAAGATTTAGTTCCTGTCTCACTCACTCATATGATAGCAGTTACTGAACAGCTGTTCACTCACCAGCTTCTTGTTTTGGAGTAAAAAAATCAGCTCATCGCCTTACCAAGAAACCATGGCCAGAAAACAAACACTGAAGACGCCTTCCATTAATATGAAGGATGTGTCTCTTTATGTCCATTTTTTGTTTGTCTGTTAAAAGATTAGAATTGTTTAAAGCTGCAGTATGTGGATCATCTACCATACAGGTCCCTGTGTAAGAGTGTGTCACTATAGTAACGACATCCTATTAGAAGTAGTGCGGTAATCTATACAACTAAAAGACAGGTTTTGTCTGTACATTGGTCATAACTCCCCCTTACATTGGGGGACCTAAAGCCAGTCTCATGAAATAAGACTGTATGTCTGTCCTGCCAGATTTTAATTGAATTTAATGAAACTTTTGCAGTACTTAGGTACTTGGTTGGCATTAATCCTGCACCATTATTTAAATAAAAGTTTTAAGTAGAAGTGAGGTCAGTTATGTCCCAGATTATAAACCACATGTTTGGACAGCGTACTGCACATGCGTCAAACTGTGGGCACGTCTTAAATCGACTGCTGGACAGAATTTAATGAAACAAGTAAAAGTGATGTTATGAACAGCTATGTGCCGGATTTAATAATCTATTTTAAAATAAGCTACTAATAAGCTACTTGCTCAATGTAAACAAACACCTGCACTAATAGATATTAACTGGAAAAGTTAAACTGAATATTTTACTGGAATTACTTCATATGTTCACCACTGAAGTAACAGAACAGTAACAGCTAGAGTCATTTTAAGACAAAACTTCATCTTTATCCGATCTTCTTTTCATGATTCCTTATCTGTGATTTACTCTCCGATTACCGAACAGGGAGTGTATTTGGCTGACGACAACTGAAATACAACTTAGTGTTAACAAGGTGTAAATACAAATTTTTCTATGTCCTCCATTTCCCATTGATTATAATAAAATGATATGACAGTAAGTACGAGATCTTTCCATAAACTAGGTACCTTTTGTACAATTTCTCAAAACCATATAATGTTGTCAAAACCAAACAAAATTTTGTGAATTAAAAACAAATATATATTAAGAGGTTCATCTTTGTTGCAGGCAGACATGTACGTGGGCTTTAATCTGAAAATAAATAAATAAATAAATAAATAAAGCGTATCAGCCTATTTTTAGCTTTACCCTTGTAGAATTATTTCTACAAACTTCTTCAGCTAAACCTATGATTTACCTTGTACCTGCTGTTATAGATCAAATAGAATCAACAACTTCTGACCAATCAGAATCCAGAATTCAACATCAAAGGCTAGAGTCTGCAGGGCTTCTTTTAAACCGCGTGCCACAATGTTGACATCCATTACGCATGGCATGGCTGTGTGTGTGTGTGTGTGTGTGTGTGTGTGTGATTGCTGACGCTTGCTGAAAGCATGGTGGAGCACGTGTGTGTGTGTGTGTGTGTGTGTGTTATCTCTGAATGGTATCCCGAATGAACCCTGGATAAAGTTGTCCTAACAGCACTCCAACCATCCTGTGTGTGTGTGTGTGTGTGTGTGTGCGTGTGTGCGCGCGGCTCATGTGAGATGGTGATGGTACCTGAAGTAAACTCTCAGATTTCGTCTGTGTGTGTGTGTGTGTGTGTGTGTGTGGATCAGTGGTGCGCGCACTCGCTGTAGACGCGGAGAGAGTGTACACACACACACACACACACACACACACGGAGAGTGAAGAAGCCAGAGTGCGGATTTAACAGACAAGGTAAAGGCTCTGGGGTTCAGCATGGAGCTGTGTGTGTGTGTGTGTGTGTGTGTCTGTGTGTCTGTGTGTGAGACACTGTAATAAATAACCCCTTTAGTCCATTTTATCACCAAATTGCACATTACACCCTTTAAATCAGAGGCACCTAAAAGTATTGGCACCCATCATCTCCTTAATGACTCATTCTGCACTGACAGTTAGTAGAGATATTAGGGCTGGCATGATTCATAGATTAATAGCCAAAAGCTTTATTAATAGCCCACACTTCCAGGAATTTTTTATTTATTATTATTTTGTTTTTTTACAATTTGTACGATTACTGTGCATCATTTACCTGGGAAGGTGCATAAGGGGTTCTATTAACACGTTTTGACTGATTAAAATAATAATAATAATAATAATAATAATAATAATAATAATAATAACAGACGCATTCAGTGCAGATTATTTTAATATGACACTAAAATTTATAAACACACCAAGGGTTGGAAGTATTAATTAAATGCTCACAAAGATATTTCGAGGGTTTTTTTGATCTCTCTCTCCTTTTTTCTTTCTGACCGATAATAGCTGTAAAGTGTCAATAAATATAGCTTTCATAAAAACAGGGTTGTGATTTTCACCACCGTCTGGCTCCAACTCACAGACCCCTGGGGATTTTTGGACCCCACGTTCAGATCTATCTAAATTATGACTATAAAAATTCTAGTGCTGTAAAACTGTTTGATCTTTCTTTCTTTTTTTCTTTCTTTCTTTCTTTCTCACTTACTTTACAAGTTCCTTCCTTCCTTCCTTACTCACTCACTCACTCACTCACTCACTCACTCACTTACTCACTCACTCACTTACCAATAATAGCTATAAAGCGTCAATAAATATGGCTTGTGATTTTCATCACCGCCTGGCTCCGGTGATTTTCAGAACCCATGTTGAGTTCCATCTAAATTATGACAAAACTGTCATACAATGCTGTAAAACTAGCATTTTAAAAACCGTAGTACACAAAAAGTTGTCTTCGAATAATTTCTTTCAAATTTAATTGATTTTTAATTCAGTGCTTACAAAGATATTTTGAAGATTTGTTTGATCTTTCTGTCTTTCTCCCTTAACGATAATAGCTATAAAGCGTCATTAAATATAGCTTTTATAAAAACAGCTCGAGTTCTTTCACCACCGCCTGGCTCCATCTCACGGACCCCTGGGGATTTTTGGACCCCATGTTGAGAACCATGGACGAGTCTATCTAAATTATGACTATAAAAATCCTAGTACTAGAATTTTAAACCTTCTTTCATTTCGATAATAGCTATAAAGCATCAATAAACGTAGCTTTCATAAAAGAGGTTGTGATTTTCAGGTTTGTGATTTAGATGCACATGGATGAGTGCATCTAAATTATGACCGTAAAAACCCTAGTACTGTAGTAATATTTTAAAAACCCTAGTATGCAAAAAAGTTGTACTTTAACAATGACTTAAAGGTAGAACCGTCTTTCTTAACGTCCAACAACATACCTTGAAAATTAAAGGTACACTATTTCCACATTTCCAGGTAAAAGAAGCAAATTTAACTAAATAATTATACTTTTTATCCTTTTCTTCTTAAAGAGCACAGAAACATTGATATCTTGGACATGTGCACTTTTACACAAATTATTACACTGTTAATATTACACAAGTTAGTGTTCATTAACACATTTAGCCTAACATAATTATTTAAATGTTTAGTTAAATTCAGTGTTTTAACCCCACAGAATTAACCTACAACTAGTATAACGTTAGACTAAGTTCTAGTTTTGAATCACAACAAAGTCCGTTTAACACTTAACACAATTGCTGAGACAATCATAAATGTTCTTTTATACCGAATGAGATAAACCGTGCTGTGTTGTAACTGATGATGCTGATTTCATGTTTTCTGTTGATGTACCTCTTTGTGTTTAGATGTTTATATTTGAAGTAATATAAATAATAATTGTCTTAAATCTACACTATAGCTTTTGAGCAGAATAAAGTGGTATTGTGTTGAGTCAACACGTGCTGTCATGTTAAATTAACACCTACAGTATTACATGAACTGTTGCAGTGCTTAGTGTTTCAATAACAGTTGTGTTGAATTAACACCTACTTACTCTGCTTTCATGTTGTCTTAACTTTCCTAGTGTTAAGCTTTAAATCAAAGCTAACACGAACTGATAAGAACATTTTATAGAGTTTCATAGAGTACCTGTCTCTTGGTGGAATGGACAATGATATAAAACTATAGTATATCAGGAAAAACGTTCTCCTCTCATTTCTTCATATTAAATTAAATCATGTGGATTAATGAAAAGGCAAGAACAAACATTTTACAGCAACAGGCTGTAAACTACAAACTGCCTAAAGATACAATTAACATGTAACAACCTCAGCAGCGACCTCATTTCCCCTCTCATCAGTTTCAACCACTCAGCATTCAGCATCACCAGTACACTAATATGCTAATATATAACACTATGTACTAATCACCGGCCTGATCATCTGTCATCATCTGCACCTGTTTCTCATTGCTTAATGCCTTAAGTTAGATGCGCTTTTATGCTTGAATGATTCATAGATCATGATGTGGCTTAACAAACAAAAACATTCCTCCGAAGCTGCTCAGGTACAGGCAATAATGAGAGCCAGTAAGGCCTCCAGGAAGCCTGGAGAACCATTCCTCAGGACAAGATAAGAAAGTTAAGAAAATAAGCAAGTCTGGCTCTTTGGAAGAAAAATATAAAGAAATAAGGATGGGGTCAAGATTTTTTGGTTATTAATTTTTGTGCAAGTGTTCACGATCGTCCGATTAAATGCCCCCTAAACCCATATAAGCCCCACCCCCAGAGGCAGGCCTTGCTCTAAACTGACAGCTCACTCACAGCAAACGTGTTTTTTTGGGTGTATGACTTTTTTTGCACGTTATCCTCAATTCTGACTTGGTGGAAAAAATGTGTCTGTTAGTCATCTGTTATGACAAGAATGTGGAATTTGAACAAGGTCACAGCTGAGTGACAGCTGGACTTCAGATGTGCTCTATCAGCTTGGGGCTGTGTTGAGGGGAGTGTGTTGTTTTCTTGGACTGAGCAAGAACCTGATTCTGTATTTATACACTGTGGTCATTCTCTCATAAAACTGTTTGCTGCTCTCCATATTTAGCTAGCTCGCTAAGGTACTGTCGTTTGTGTCTTGAATGCGACTGCATTTTGTGCTAGTCACGTTTAGTCAAGCACTTCAACACAACACCATTCTGACTTCCTGTTTAGAAGGAAATACATAAACTCATGGATCATGAAACTGTAGAAATTGTTGAAACTTCATTATGTTTCTGCTTAGATCAATGCAAACATTCTTGGTTGTTTGTTCACTCACTCACTCACTCCCTCAAGACTGGTTATTTGTTAGAATCGTATCATTAGATATTTTTGTTGCCGTTTGTGCAGACTGTATTTTTACAGACATAGACATTTTAATGATTTGTGAATAATTTTTTAGTAAATGAAAAATATATGGCTTATTTTGCAGACTAGGGTTAAATCTGTATCTTAATTCCTCAGAGCTTCTTAATATCTTTAAGACATGATGTCACTTCCTTGTTGCTATGTCCTTTGCGATGTTCTAATGGTTATCACATTGCATGAACTTAATTTGCCTTAAATACTCTCTTGTCCAAACCACAGTGAAAGTCATCTGAAATGGAGTCCTGAAGTGCCCGTTGGTGCATGACCTTCTTTTAAAGGTCTCACATGCATAAGATGTCTCATGTAATCTCACCGTCTGTTTTTCCCTGCTTGTAACTTTAAGATATTTCATGCCTTTATGTTTAGTGTAGATTCACAGATAGACGAAATGATGACTTCATCAAGGTTGCCTATGATTTAATGCTCTGGGGTTGTGTGTGTGTGTGTGTGTGTGTGTGTCTCGATGAGATACGAATATGTGATCTGGTAGCTTGGCATGCAGCAGCGCTTGGCATCATTAGAGCCGGAGATCTACAGTAATATAAGACAGAGGATAGAGGCACACGCACATGGAAAAGGCATTCACCTGTTGCAAAATCGAGCCCTGCTGAGAAAGACGCTGCTATTTAGGCGCAGTTGCTCTTACTCAAGAAATGCAGATTGTTTGGGAAGAATTGCTGATGCAATGAAATGTGAACTGTGATTTCTTTTAAGAGCAGAATTGAGACAGTTTTTACTCCTAGCCCTTAGAGGTCTCTCTCACATTGCATACACCCTGTGCTCCATTCTTTTTTTATTCT
>JAOVVB010000011.1:17900278-17929126 GCA_028570985.1 Heterobranchus longifilis | reverse complement strand
AAACCCACCAAGCACGGGTAGAACATGCAAACTCCATGCATACAGAGACAGGAATCGAGCCTGGCCGGGCTCTTCAGGACACATAATGTCACATATTATATATTTTTATTAACTTAAAGAGAGAAAAACTATTTTTTAGTCATTATGAAAAAGTGACAACAGGAAGTAACTTGTTTCATTGACATTCCACATTAAGCAGATAATTGGTGATTTCTGAGGCTGGTGCCTCTAAATGAACGTCTCCTCTGCAGCAGAGGTCTGTTTTGGTCTTGCTTTCCTGGGTAGGTCTTCGTGAGAGACAGTTTCATCATGGAGCTTGATGGGTTTTGCAAATGCACTTGACACAATACTGTTCTTGCAAAGAACTGTTCCAGAATAGCTGACCTTCATGTCTTAAAATAACAACTGACTGCTATTGTTGTTACTTAACGATCTAAAATATTACCTACCACTTCCGACGGAAAGCTCTGTTTCTTTTCACATCATTAAGCACACAATACTCCACACTGCTTCCAAAAGAAAGACGTGCCAAGCTTGCATCATCGTTCACAAAAAGACTTGAGGCTGTCATTCCTGCCACATGCACTTTAACCAAGTACTAATGTGAATGGCATATTTAGGTCTTTATTTTTTAATAAATAAGAGCAAAACACTCTCGCTGGTTTTGTCATTGTGGGGTATTATGTGTAGGATATTAGGTATTGTGTAAGGGGAAAATTTTATTTACCTAGATTCTTCAGTGATAAATTGATTTCTTTTTTTAGTCATGTGGTTTGTGATCTTTTGTGATTACCCCTCTGGTTGTCTCTCTTCCTGTTTATATTCATAGATGTGTGGGGACTGTGAGATCATGCTAAATGGCTTGTTGCTTGGTGGCGCTGACCTTGTGACCTCCCACCTTCTTTGGAGGGTGACATTGTCAACACAATGGGGTTTCTTTTACTGTCACTGCTTATACATTTCCTCTTCTCGAATGACTGGCGTGAAAACACGCTGCGAGCATGCGGCCATCTGGCCTCTTACTCATCTGTTTATTGTCAAGTAGGATGGATCAGATTTTTCCAGGTTTTAATGGCATGCTTTGGATTTCGCTTGGCTCATGTCACACTTTGGGGCCCATGTTAAACAAGAAGATGGGCTCCTACTTTATATAACGAGTGATATGCCGAGTGCAGCTTCTATAGCCTTGCAGAGCTCTAAAATAAAGATAGCATTCAGGAAACCCACATCCAAAACACTTAGTCCATTAATATACTCATATAGTGTGTGGCCTGGAATGGCTCGGTGAAGCCCAATCGTTGTGGGAATCAAACTGGTTAGTCTTCTGTCTCTGACAGATGGAATGAAAGATGAGCCACCATTGACGCGTTTTAGAAGAAGAGGTGAACTCAATATGTCACTCTACATCACACTCCAAACACCTTTATTATGGAGTGGGAATAAAGTGGAGTGAGAGCTGCTTCACCACAGAAATTAATTAGAACAAAGCTAACTAAGAAGGAGTGGTGCTGTACATAATCATTCTCCCATTGAGTCTGGTTCTTCTCCGGTTCCTGTCATGTTTAGTTTTTCACTCATTTCTCCTCTGACTTATTATGACAAATCTAAATTTACATTGAAATTGAAATGAAATGAAATTCTCTTAGACCTCTTTATAAGAATGTCTAATGATAAAAATGTAAAAAAAATAAATAAATAAATTGAACTGGATCATGCTTAATTCATATCTTCTTGGTTCTGTAGGGATGTTACAGTAGGAAATTTGTCAAACATTAGCAAAGTGTGTTCTCAAGGTTTCAGGTACGGGCGGTGCTTAATGATCACAATATTGTCCTAAAAAAAATCAGCGTACTTTTTAAAGTATCTTATCGATCTTGCTCTGAAACATATTGGTATATTATTAAAAACTATTATATTTTATAAAACACATCTAGCACTGATTGGCTACAAAGTGTCTTCATGACTTCACAAAACAAACATGAAGTATTTTAAATATATACTGCTTTTTTAATTGTCAAAACATTTTAATGAAAAAAAAAAATAAACGATTATTATGTTTTATATAAGGACACATTCATTACAGTATATCAGAAATCATGTTGATTATATTGTATATATAAATATGATGATATATATTCATATAAAAACTATAATAGTGCAATAATTTTATATTTAAGATATTGTGTGTGTCTGTGAATTTTATTCAGCCATTTATTTGTTTATTTGTGTTTTTAAATATTTTTTTTTTTTAGACATGATAGGTCTGAAAATAAAAGGCATGGAATTGAATATGTGTAAGATGTGGAAGGTATAGAATACAGACTGTGTGAAAAGGTGAAAAGAATATTATTTCTATTCTATTGTTATTAATTTATGAATAAAAAAAAACAGTCAATTGATCAAACAATAGCATTTCAACCTTGGGCACATCTAGAACAATATCCTTGTATATCTGCGGACAAGAATGTAATTATTTTTGTCATATTTATTCCTATTGATCCGTATTCCATGTTTTAAAAAGCGATCTTAAATTTAAACAACTTAAATGAAAGTTGCCCAGCATCCTCATAGGAGGCGGGATTATACTGTCATGGGCGGGGCCAGTGAGAGTGACAGCGAAGCTGGAATGAGCCGAGTCATCTGTAGAGGTGTAACTGAACACCGTGCCGGAGTGTGATAGCCTGTAGCAGCTGCTCCTGCTTTGGCTAATGCCTTGAAAATTTTTGAAATCCTTTCACCTCAATGTCCTGTTTCTTTAACTCCTTTTGATTCTATGTCACTTCAGGAAAAGTGAGTTTGTGAGTACCACAAACAGCTGAAGGGCAGGTATTAACTTTGTACAAACTACATGATTACGAGTTGTTTTCAAACTATTTTCTGAAGATTTATATTTAGGCTTCTCAACATCACTGGAACATTTAACCAAACTTTTTAGGTATATTTTCCTCACAAAAGACAGCAAACAATATCCATATCTACAGTATATTCTATTTAAAATGTATATTATTCTTTTCCGAAACATCTTATTAAATCACCACTACGTGAGTAACTGTGTGCAGAAGAAGCTGCTGATATTTGGTATCTAATAAATCATAACTGACATACGATAAGGTTTATATATATATATGCATAATTTTTTTTTTTTACCTCCCCTCTCTCTTCCCTGAACAGGGCGTTGCTGAGAGACCCTGAGCTGGTTTCGTCTCTTGTTCAGCATAATGTGAAGATGCCTCCTTTGTTTCCCGACGCAGGCAATGTGTTGCGCCGCTTCACGCCGGAGTCGCTGGCTGAATGTGAGCGACTCAAGGCCGAGGAAGATGCTGAAGCCGCTAACAGGAAAGCCCAGAACATTGAGATCCCAGAGGAGGAACTGCCCAAACCCTCCAACGACCTGGAAGCTGGAAAATCTTTACCTTTTATCTATGGAGACCCTCCACCTGAGCTCCTTAATATCCCCCTGGAAGAACTCGATCCCTACTACAAATCCAAGAAAGTCAGTCCGGGTCCTATGTGTGCATTGCATTTTCATAGAGCACGAGCACTGCCATTGCCATATTGTAGACAGTTAAGAAATAGCCTAAAAAATACAAGTTTTAGTAGTATGACACAATTCAAAAAGGTTCCGTAAAATGGTTCTGGCCACACAATGGAGTCTCTGTAGTGAGGAAGTCAGCATTTTTAAAATTATATCATTATATGATATATTTCATATATTACTATTATAATATTATTTTTTGGTAAAAAGTAGGCAGAAAGGTAAAAAGGCAAAAAGTATATTGTATACATTTAAGTACGGAGTACTGAAGTTTACATATTTCAAGTGTGTTAGAATAAATCAGCAATGAATGAGTCCAAGAAATTATTATTATTATTATTATTATTATTATTATTATTACTATTATTATTACTATTACTATTATTATTTATTACCTTCCTCTTATTATTATTACTATTATTCAATATATTTTACTAATATTAATGTAGTTTCCTTATTATTTATTTATTTATTTATTATCTAAATAAAGTATTGAGTCTGATATCTATCTATCTATCTATCTATCTATCTATCTATCTATCTATCTATCTATCTATCTATCTATCTATGATCTATCTCAGAAACTTGCTTCTTTATTTCTGTCTTTCCTTCTCTCTTTCCTTCTAATAAAGCTGTCAACAACAGCATGTATTATTTAGCTATCTACTTGCTCACTTCCATACCAGATTTTTTTTTGTTACTGGAAATTCGTTTATAAAAAATGCCCTGCACAGATGCTTTCCCCCATTTAGTTTCACCAGAGGGACAAATTGAAGAACAATTAGGAGGGCTAAGTGCAGCTGGTTTGTCCCAGGGAGGGTACTGTGGTAATCTTTGGAAATCTTTGTTTTTATGTTATTGCAGATTATAACTGACAATGTGGAACATGAGAGTACACTACAGCGGTCTTGCCAAGTCATGGTTTGTCCCATTTAGATAGCAATCAGAGATCTCAGTGTAGTCAGTTCCTCAAATTCTCCAGAACACCATTAGAGAAAAACATGTCTGATGATGTTCTTATATTAAAGTGGAGTCAGAAGCGGTCAGATGTTTCTAATCATTCACAGACCTTTTGGTGGCCAGACTTTTCCAGGAATCATGGCCAAAGTTTTTAGTAGTGCTGTTGGACCAGGCAGCCAAGATTAACACAGGCAGATCTGTTACTCAAGGTCATAAACATACACACAGCATCCAACAAAATTACTACATATCGTGAGAGCAACCCAGAAACATAAGAAATATGAAGCTACAAATGAAATGCCATTAGCGTAGCATGGAAATATTAAATAAACAGATATAATTTATCCACAGTGCTGATTCGTTTCGAATTATAATTGATCAGAAGCTTTGGATCAATTTTTTTAATAATGTAAAGTAAATCCCAGGTTTATGATAATGTGTTTGCTCTTATAATGCATAGTTTGTTCTGTATAGGAACAATTAACACCTAAGAAACATGTGTGTCTGACATTACACATAAAATAACCACTTCTATGGTTTAACTTCCGGGTTTAGTTTTATGTAAGGACACAGTTTAGGAAGGAGTCTCCAGCATCAGCATTTTGTAACAATAAGAGGTAAAACAGTAAATAGATGGTAGTGAGAGAGTAATTGCTATAAAAGCAACTAACATTTTTGGTGAATTTCTTTTATTTTTGTATTCTTTACATATATCCATAAAAGAATAAAACACTTAAGGAGACGCTGTTATAGGGGAAAAAAATGCATTTTAAGTATGTAAAATTAATAGCACTCCATCTCACAACCCCACTTTTGATTATTTTACTACATCAGCATTTGTCAAACCACTAGATTTTCATTTTATTTGATTACTGCTTTTTGTGTTTTGCAGACTTTCATCGTGATCAGCAAAGGGAATACAATCAACAGGTTTAATGTGGAGTCAGCCTGTTACATTCTCACTCCCTTTAACCCCATCCGCAGATTCGCCATCCGGATACTCATACACTCATATCCTTCGGATGTTCACAAGGTTTTTAAGGGGTTAAGGAAATCCTATTTACTTAGACACATAACATTTCTAAATGTGATTAGCTAATTCATAAATATGTATCTGTGACATGATGACTGATCACTGAAGCTTATTGTGCTTTTCCTAGAACATTAATGGTGTCAGTACAATTATATTAATTCTGACCATTTTCAACATCCATCATAAATGTAGTTAACTTATTTTAGCCACTGTATATATTTATTGAATAATCTAACCTGAGCATATAGTACATTGATAGATTTAACTAAACATTATTGAACTAAAAAAACATTCTCCAATTTACCTTGATTGAAAGCGAGAGTGGTGCATTTGTGTACCTTTAAGTGCTTAAATTGAGCTGGCCAATGGGGCGGAGCAGCAGTGGTGAGAATGGGTGGGGCTTTCAGGGATTTTTAAAAAATTATTTTTAACAACGACCATTGTGAAAAGCACTATATAAATGAAATGAAATTGAATTGAATATATTTATCTTTAAGTTATTTCCATCTAAACATTCACCCTCCTCTTTTTATGTGCTGTACCTGTGCTCTAGGGTGTATTTGCTTGTAAAGAATTTCTACATACTGTACTGTAATTCATATTGATTGTTCTAACATACAGTTGCAAGAAAAAAGTTTAAGAACCCTATGGAGATATCAGCCTCACCATGAATTGTTCATAAAATATGGTTTGATCTTCATCTATTTCATAATTATAGACAAACAGATTATGTCTAAAATAATAACGCACAAATTAGTAGTATATTATTACACCTTTACTGACCATATCAGTGTGTGAATGGGTGAATGGGTGTGTGAGTGTGTGTATGTGTGTGTGCCCTGCGATGGATTGGCACCCTGTTAAGGGTGTACCCTGTCTCATACCCTAAGCCTCCTGGGATAGGCTTCAGGTCCCCGCGACCCTGAATATAGGATGAAGCGGTATAGAAGATGAGAAGCTTAGATATTCCAGTTCTTCAGTATTTTCAGGCTTTCTTGATTGAACAGATCTCTCCAGGTTAAGCCACACTATCTTGTCTTGTTGCATCACATAACCTTATTAAACTTTAGACCATGCACTGTTACTAGTGCCCTGTGCAATGTCTGGTTAGAGTTTCAAATTAATTGTTGCTGGTGTTCAGATCCAGAGGCAGCAAAGCAGCTGTAAACCATTAGGTTCCCTAAACCATGCTTCACAGGAGGTTTTGGTGATGGTTTGAAGTGCTCTTTTAATCCTTCAAAGCTAAAATTGTGCATGTTTGACAAAAAGTAAACTTTTTTCTTATTTGTCCACTGAACATTCTTCTGGGCACATTATTGAATACCCAGGCAGGATTTGGCAAACGGGAGATGTGCCAAAAGTGTCTTTCTTTTAAAGACAGCAGTGGTTTCCTTTATGGTGTCCTACCATTAACACCATTCTTGTCCAGTGTTTGTTTGGCTGGTCAGATACAGATTTGCTTCTTCTATAGAATTTTTTATTTTATTTTTGTGCATGTATTTTGGTGTTACCCTTTGTTCCTTCTTTTTGCAGGATGCTGACTAGTAAAGAGACTAACAACAGTCCAGAATTTCCTCAAATTATAGACTAGTCTTATATATAGTTATATATATCTTCTAAAGTCCTGGGAAAGTTCATGGGATCGAGACTTATCACCTGTTCTTCAGGTGCACAGAATTTCTGTGACTTTATTTAAAATCCAAAGCATGTCTACAACCCACTCTTCCAGTCTTACCTTAATTAAACACCTGCCTCCTTAGAAGTTTACTCACTTTCCTAGCCTGTACCATAAATAAGTAGTTAATATGGTTGACAAAGATATACAGTAAACTGCTACCGTATGTATGATATTTGTTTAGCCAAAATGTGTTTGTCTATAACTGTGACTTGATTTGATCGAACCACATTTTATCAGCAATCAATAAAATCTGTATTTATAAAAGGGGTTAAAAACATTTTTTTTTTGTCTCAGTGGTAGCTGAGTGGGTTAAGGCTCTGGGTTACTGATTAGAAGACTCAGGGTTTGCTGTAATGTATATGTGACTTGGGCACAGTAAGTGATTACAGCTGTGGACCTAATTTAGATATTACACAAACACACACACTCTCTCACACACACACACACACACACACACTGCTCCTTGACTGTTCAGCAAATTGTTCAGCATGTTCATCATGATAACCATCCTGTCCAACTGTGTGTTCATGACGATGAGTGACCCGCCAGAGTGGAGCAAAATCATGGAGTAAGTCTCGCTGAGAACCGTGACACCGAAACATTATCACATTATACATTCTATAAAATAAATACACCACAATGCATAGTGCTGTTACCATCAAATCTCATGATACACCACTGTGCTTACTCACATGCTTAGTACACTTGTGTGCATGTATGTGTGTGTGTGTGTGTGTGTATCAGATACGTCTTTACAGGGATCTACACATTTGAGGCTCTGATAAAAATTTTGTCCAGAGGGTTCTGTATTGGAGGCTTCACATTCCTTCGAGATCCATGGAACTGGCTGGATTTCATGGTGATCAGCATGGCGTGAGTATGAGACGTGAGGCATGGTACTGGAATAGCTTCATTTAGGAATATGTTCGTCACCTCTCACTCCCTCCTCTCTCTCTCTCTCTCTCTCTCTCACATCTCTCCATCACTCGCTACTTTGTTTTTCTCACACTTTTTTTCTTTTCATCTTTTCTTTTCTTTCCGGCCAGTTTTATTTCCTTTTTTTTTTCTTTTTTCTTTCTATTTCTTTAAAACATACTGCCCCCTCATCTTTAATGTTTGAGGTCTGTCTGTCTTTCTCTTTTCTTTTAGCACATAGCACTTTGTGGCCCTCAAATTCTCTTCATCACCATGTTTGTTTTTCTCACACTTTCTCTCTCTCTCTCTCTCTCTCTCTTTCTCTCTCCACGCTTACTATCCATATCATTAGGAAAAACCCCTGATTCATGGCATTATCAGACAGTATGGACAGTGCATGTATTTTGTCATAGTAATTTCAGGAATCAAAATCAGAAGTCAATATGTTAATTTCTGAAGCAGTGGTCAGATGTTAGAGAGGTATATTGAGCAAAACTCAGAAGCCCTTTGTGATGTTCTCAGCAGTGTGCTAACGTACACCATGTTACAAAAATGTAGAATAAGTTTAAGAAGCTTTTTTTTCTAGATAATGTGTGTGTGTGTGTGTGTGTGTGTCTGTGTTTCTGCAGGTACATCACTGAGTTTGTGGACTTGGGAAATGTCTCAGCTTTGAGGACCTTCCGTGTGCTTCGAGCGCTGAAAACAATCACTGTTATTCCCGGTGCGTCCTGCACCACAGTTCAAATCACATACCGAGCCCTGTCATTTATGCAATTTTTTTTTTTTTACCAAAGCACTGTAGAATTCTCGATTCTGATTGATCAGAAATTTTTCTATAAGAGCAGCACTGACGGTGATTAATCACAAGTTTATATTAATGTTTATTAATTCTAATCTGCTATTGTTTTCATTGTAAAGACTAATTTGCAGGAATGGATTAAAAATTGCGTGTAAATGTTGATATTGCCGATGTTTTCTCTACAGAGATATTTATTTAACATTTATGAAAGGAGTCTCCAGTGTCAGCTCTTCATAGGGATCAGAGTAAATACTTATCTTTACGTTTTCTGACATGGGAGGAGATAAATCAAGTGAACAACATAGAAACTGTTTAGAGCTGCTACATTATATCTAAAACTAATTAATAAATTGCCATCGTTGGTAGGAGTTGCATTATTGTCAGAACATGTGTGTGTCCACTGCAGGTCTAAAAACCATTGTTGGTGCACTGATACAGTCCGTGAAGAAGCTGGGAGATGTCATGATCTTGACCGTTTTCTGTCTCAGCGTTTTTGCCCTCATTGGCTTGCAGCTGTTCATGGGAAATCTGCGCCACAAGTGTGTCCTGTGGCCTCCACCAATCGTCAATGATACTGCAGATACAAACCGCACTTTCGACTTTCAAGAATTCATTAACAATCCTGGTAATAAGGATTAAAGTACAGATCTGATCTTAATATCAGTTTAATGTCAAGAGTCTGATAGTGAAGACCATGTTTTTGATAAAATTTTACATTATATTAATCTGGTAGGTTTACCAGATGTACATTTTTTATTCTGCTATCCTGTAAGTTGATTTAGAGTATTTTGGTTTTGCAGATAATTACTACGTCATCCCTGGTGGCACAGATCCACTGCTTTGTGGAAACAGTTCGGATGCTGGGTAGGTTGGCCAGACGCCATTGGTTGGTTATTAAATTATCCATATTTTGGAAATGGGAAATTTTACTCCGGAAAAAAGCAGAACATTTTGGGGGAAAAAAAATCATGTGTTTAAACTTTGGATTTTCTAATGCTATACATTTGTAAGGTTCCTCATTCATTAATGGATTTTATAGTGTGACAGGATGCATTATTTTGCTGAAAAAGGGATGTGCTTGATCTATACCAATATTTAGGTTGGTGGTTTGTGTCAATGTAACATCCTTATGGATGTCGGGATCATCACACTGGCTCAGCACATAATGCATCCTGGTGCCTTCACTTCTCAATTCAATTCAATTCAATTCAATTCAATTCAATTCAATTTACAGTATCAAAGAAAACTTATGTAAATGTGTATGAAATGTGAGAAAAATGTGTATAAATCATAATGATCCCTGATGAGGGTGATGGTGGCTCTCAGTGACTCCCTGAGATGGCAATAGAAAGAAACCTTGACATGAACCAGACTCAACAGTGAACCCAGTCTTGTTTGGGTGATAACAGATAGCAAACAGAATAAATTCTTGTGCAGTCAACAGATGACGTCTTTAAGTTAATATGGAGTCCAGTTCATTACTGGAGGCTCAGGTAAAGTGTTGGAAATTCCAGTCGTGAACTATTGAGTGACTGCAGTCACACATCCTCAGAGACTTTCTTCTCCAGGGTGTCCACATGATGTAAAGGAAAGGGATGTGATTTCCTAGACCAGACCCCCATCATTATAACTGAAGATAGATAGCAACCTCAGAGGCTTGTACAGTGGGCACTATGCATGATGGGTGCATCACATCATAAGATGTGATGCACCTTCTTACCCTGACCTTAAGATGTAAATAATAATAAAATTTTTACATTATTTAAATACATTAGTTGCAAAAAGATGCTCAAATCTTGATTTATCAATAGCCACAATAGCAGATGATGGCTTTTCCCAGACTGCCACACTTGTGGGATTCTTTGCAGAGGTGTACAGTGGGTAATAATTGTCACCAAAGTGGCATGTTTTTCCTTCCTTGAGTTTGGGATTGAGGTGAATTGGGATTTTATAAACAGGTCTGGACAGACATGCATCTTCATAGAATAAAGCATTGAAACAACAATGCATAATAAGACATTTATTAAGAGTACTCAAAGTGAAAAGATCCTGAGTGTGTAAAACATTAATGTTTTTACTTTTAGAAATCTCCAGCTGTGGTGGCCTTTGTGTATAACTAAGCTTTTAACTATAATATTGACAGGATGTGTCCTGAGAGATACATTTGCATGAAAGCGGGGAGGAATCCAAATTATGGATACACCAGCTACGACAGCTTCGGCTGGGCCTTCCTCGCCCTCTTCCGCCTTATGACACAGGACTTTTGGGAAAACTTGTTTCAGCTGGTTTGTACATCCACATTGTTTGAGTTTTGTATCCTAATATACACACCCTATTCTGCTCACCTTTTTGTATTGTTGCTTTGTCATGCTGTACTAATGGAGCACTGCAGTTGTTTAAATAAGTACTGAACAATTTTCACATTTAAATGTCTGGGAATATGAGTAAATACTGATTGCAAAGAATGGGTGGGGAAATTTACCCTAAAGGAAAAATCACATACATTTTATGAGTGATTATGTGAGTAGAGTTGTACTTACACATAGAAAAAAAAACTGCATTGAGAAATGGAACAAGCACAGGAGAAAATGTGTTCTTTGCTCATTTTGTGCTAATGCCTTCTTGTGTATTTCAGACTCTCCGGGCAGCAGGGAAGACCTACATGATCTTCTTCGTGGTCATCATCTTCTTAGGCTCTTTTTATCTTATCAACCTGATTTTGGCCGTGGTGGCAATGGCATATGCAGAGCAAAATGAAGCCACAATAGCTGAAGCTAAAGAGAAAGAGGAGGAGTATGCCAGGATCATGGAGCAGCTCAAAATGCAAGCTGAGGCAAGCATACACTTTTATTACATCATTAATTTCATTCACTGTTTCAGTTCATTTAAATTGCATGAAGCACTGAATAGCATTTCCAGTGGCCCTTTTCAACTGAGAAGATATTTGTGTTTAGTAATTCAGAATGTATATGTTTCATATGTGCCAAAACATTTGGAGGTAGCATGCTGTTGTGGATGCTGCAGTAGAAAATAGAGCCAGGTAAATAAGGATTTGGTCAACAACAAAATTTTAGTCTCTGTGGACCACCACAATGCTTTTGAAATATAGCAATCAAGATGTAAAGAAGAAAGGGTAGACTTTCATGTTTAATTAAAGGGGTTTAACAAAAGCATTAACCAATTAGGAATTAAAGCCATATGTACACAATCCCTCTAGTGTCACAGACTTAAAAGTAATTGGATTTAAATTAAATTAAATTCAAATTAACATAATGTAGCAAGCTCATTTTTATTGTCAGGGTGGTACAGCGGCTTTTTGGTTAGCCCTGTTGCCTTGCACCCCCAGGGGTTCGAATCTCACCTTTGGTCCTGTGTGCATGGAGTTTGCATGTCTCCTTTGAGGGTTTCCTCTGTGTACTTCAGATTCAGTCCAAATACATGCACAGTAGGTTGATTGGCATTTCATAGCCCAGTAGTTTGATTGGTTGTGTGAGTGTGTGTGCATGTGCCCGGTGATAAGTTGACTCCCCAGTGGGAAATCCCTGAAGATCCCCCCTCCACACCCTTGATGACTCCCTGATGTAGAGCACACTAGACACATTGAGAGACCAGACACTGCCTCTCCAGCCAATCTTGTGCATTTCACATCCCACCTATCTTTTTTGCAGGGCCAACCCACCAAAAAACTGGTTAACACTTAAAACCCAGGCCAGTCTGTCCCCAAAGTGAATGCATGAGTGAGGGGGTGGGGGTGGGGGGGTAACTACTGCCTCAACTCCATAATTTTACCCCCCCCCGGATTTAAGAGTGGATAATTGTGTATATTCCCATGCACTTTTTTTTTTTCTTTGTGGGCACGCTGAATTTCCAGCTTTCCCACTGTGCCAGAAATCCTGCCTGGGCTATACCTCAGTCACAGAGGGCAAAAAAGGTCCACCAGTGGAGAGAGAGGTTTACAAAAGCCAACATTGGAGAAGGACATAATAATGGTGAAGCAGAGGAAAAAGGGGAAGGCAAACCACAGGTTTAGGGGCTGGTTTTGATGGAATGGGCCCCTGTTTCTGGAGGGGGCATGAAAATGGATGTAGAAGATTGGGAATAATGTGGAAGAGTGAAAGAGAAAAGTTGTGAAGCAGAGCTTTCTGCTCCCAGATATGAACCTTAGCCAGTCACGTCACCTCTGTCAGTGATGCTGGTCAGGGACATCTAATCCTTGTTGCTGTCTTCTGCAGTAGCCGCGCGATGAGGTGCTCAAGTGCCACCAGGTTGCTAGTTACCTTACCTCACTGAAGAGGACACCAGCATGCTGTGTGCAGAGAGCTACAGTACTTGGCTTTGCTCCCAAATAGTGAGAGAAGATGCGCTTCCAATCATAATTTGGGGCAATCCCATGCTGCTACAACATGCTCGAACAGGTCGAGGAAGACCCCGGGGTTGTCATGAAGCCCCCATGTTGGCCAGCACCGTGTAAGAGAGCTTCTGCCAGAGCATCCCTTGCCTGCACCAGTCTTCAAAGCATCTCCCAGTCTTTTGCCTGCATATGGACAGTGCCTGGACATTTCACCTGCCCCTTTCTGCCCACAGGTGATGCTTGACCATGCCCCCAGTCCAGAAATATTAGGATTATTTTTAAAATCAGAATCCAACACTTTGCAGTAAATGACATTTGCACAAAGTCTCTTTGTCTAGAGCTGCTTAACCTGGTCTTTACTGCAGCTGCCTTTATTTACAGCATTTTGCCTTCACTTGTCTTTAATAAATGAAAAGCATGCCAAGTTGAGTTAAGGTCAGGTGAATAACTTGGCCCAATAAAACTTGATTTTTTTTCCTTGGGTTCCTTTGAAAGATATTTTGGGTTGTCATCCACCTGTTCTGTGAATGCAGTCAGTCCTACCACAAAGTGTTAGAGTAGTTGACTGAATTTGGGCAGAGTGAATAGCCCTATACACTTCAGAATTTACTACTTCTGCTACTTTTATCACCAAGCACATCATCAATAAACTCCAATGACCCACTTTCACTGGCAGCCATACACACCCATGCTGAGCTCGCTTGTGCCTTCCTTTTTTACATATTGTAAAAATGGAGCCATTAAAATATATGCAATCCCTAAATGGTTAATGCCCTTGAATTACAGCTAAAAATATGTGCTTCAATAATATATCAATTGCTTAATTTCTTTGTGGACCACCAGAAATAAATGAAGTGATCAAGATATAAATACAGAAGCAAAATATGAAAATGTTCCTGGTCCAAATACTTAGGGCATGAATGTAAATGATAATAACAATGTATAAATTTACTGATTAATAACAGAGGAATATGGGCCAAAATAGAAAATGTTAATATAATTACCAAGATTGGCAAATTTATATTAAAATCATTTTAATGCAATATTTAACAGATAGAACAATCCCAAGTAAGTGTTTCGTTTGTCTGACCAGTTAAAAAAAGCAATGGTGAAAGAAAGCACAACCTCACTTTCAAGCAGAAAAAAAGCTGATGGCAGTGCTGAGTATGATGAGAAGCATGAAGAGCATGGCATTGCCCTGATAAATGGAGAGGTAATGCACATACACCAACAAATCCATCTGTGATTTTAGCACAAGGCCTATATTAAATTCAGTATTAAATTTACTGTATTGACTTGTACTGAATTCTGATTTGTCAGAGATCTTGATGACTTTTATATTGCAGCTTTTTCTTAGGAGGGGTTTATTTTATATTTAGTGGACGCTGCTAAGATGTTAGTGCTTAGTAACGGTTAGTAACTTTTCACCATGGATAAGTGATCCTTTTTGTTTTGTAAGATAACTAAGAGAGATAATAAGAGATGGTGGTGATTTTGAATGTTCCACAACCTCAAATCTAACTATAAATGAATAAAAAAGTACAAGGTTCAGGTTGTTATTTAAAAATATTTATATACATTGATCATTGATCATTATGTGCTGTCAATGCTTGCAAAGCATTACAGTCCAGTTTGGCTCAACATTTTCTCTTGTCTCCAAAGTCTGTGGAGGTTTCCAAATCAAATGGAAGTATGGACTTAATAGAAGTACCTGACCAGCACAACAGGAAAGCCAGTGCAGTGAGCGCCGCAAGCCATACTCTAGATGGTAAAGTCTTTAGCTTATTCATTAACGATGAAATGTGGTTCAACAAATTTGATTTCTGGGTTAAAAGTGGGTCTACCTATTTTGGTTGGTATTACATAAGATGTTAATATCTGGTTTATGCCTTTCTATTCTATATTCAGAATTAGAAGAGATGGAGAAACCATGCCCACCTTGCTGGTACAAGTTTTCAGACATTTTCCTAAAGTGGAACTGCTGCACACCATGGGTCAGATTAAAAAAAATTGTTTACTTGTTTGTGATGGATCCTTTTGTGGACTTGGGCATCACTATCTGCATCATACTAAACACTGTGTTTATGGCCATGGAACATTATCCAATGACTCATGAGTTTGAAAATGTCTTGACTGTTGGGAATTTGGTAAGGCACTAGATACAATCTCAAATCATTTCACTGGTTTATTCACTGTGCATCTTTTAAATTGCCCTAAAATCTTTTAAATTGCCCACTTACTTTATGAGCTCTTATTTCTAGGTGTTCACAGGGATCTTTGCGGCTGAGATGGTCCTCAAGCTCATAGCCATGGACCCATACTACTACTTTCAGGTTGGCTGGAATATATTCGACAGCATAATCGTGACCATGAGTCTTGTGGAACTTGGCTTGGCTAATGTACAAGGGCTGTCTGTGCTCCGGTCCTTCCGACTTGTAAGTAATTGTTCACCCACTTACCACCAGAAAGTGTACTGTACTGTATGTAAACAGTGGTTGTTCATAGATTGTCTTCCTGCAATGGCCTGAGTGTGTGCTGTCTCTGCTAGCGTACTAAGTATTAAAAGTTAAAATGATGGAAGCCTTATTGCTTCTCGTATCCAAAACTCTGAGATTGGACACTCATTACACTAGTCCCTTTATTTCATGTAAAATAATAGCATGGAAGCAAGAATGAAGAATTTGACCTACAATCGGTGGACGTTTTAGTTGGACATGACAGATTGGAGCACAGCAAACCTATTGGAGGACTTCACACTTTTGTTTTGGTAAATAGATGACAACTATTCTAACTGATTCTTCTCAGAGTTCATAGGATACAAAGGACCTTTGACCTACATGTGTATTGATAATTGGAGTCTATTAATAAGCAAGCAGACATATGAAAGACCAAAAAACTACTAAACTGGGAAGAATCATAAAGTGTGGTGTTGGCATTTCTGAAGAAAAAATTGGAGCATTTATGCACTTTGCTCTTTTATTGTTTATGCGTGAAGCAATAGCCCCAAGCTACTTTTTCTTTTTTTACTTCAACAGCTTGCCATATACTGTACAGCCTGCCAGTGTGCCGGAATGTGCACTTATTGCTTGTGTGCTTTTGAACCAGTTTGGGTATTTCTATATGAATAACCCATTACATTAAGGATATTTTTTTTTCCTAGTAGGCAAGTCTTATTTCAGCAAGGGAAAAGCTACAGTATGTTGTAACATGAGTGACTATTTGGATGTTCATGTAAGAAAAAAAGGGTTGTAACATACAGTGGCCAGAATAGATCATGAGCTAGGTCAAGCTAGATGTAAAGGCCTGAGAAAAGTTGTAAAACAGTAAAGGGAAAGTCTAGAGAACAATGCTCAGGCAGATAAAAAGTGGGGAAGAGTGGATGACGGAGTGGTAAGATCTTGGGAAACAAACCTAACACAGCACTGATTAGAGAAAGTGACACCCCAGCATGGTGAGTAATGGACAAGGGACAAGGATTGAAGCAAGATCAACACTTAAGCATAATATTTTGATCCAATGTCCCTGACTCATGAAAGAGATCAAAACTCTTGCCTGATGTGTGATACTGCACCAGAAGTGATGAGAGGAATAATCAGGCATGTTGGGTGATACTGTACAAGGACAGGTTTGCGGTGAGAACGTCAGGGATGTTGGATCAGTAACACAAGATGGAATGATGACATGATGAGATTAAATCTAGGATCCAATACTTGGTACAGGACCAGAACTGGTAAATAACCTGGGTAGGGTTGGGTGATGCAGTTGCAAGATCTATGTGAGATACCAACACTGTGTACAGAGTGAAAGATGTAGGTGCCAGGAAAGAGATAGAGAAATACAAGTAAAGCAGTATCTTGCCTGCCATAGAACTGCTTGTTTTAATCAGGAATCCATGGGCGTAGTTTTGGAGATGTGTATGGAAGCCATGTGTATGGTGCTACTTTATTTGGGAGAAAAAGGCCAGAACAAAATGGGATTTTTAAGGATAGTGAGTGGAAAGTGACAGAAGGCTGAAAGGCTATCTTGCTTTTTTTATTTAACATGATGTGAACAGACTGAACCCCCAAATTGTTAAGTTTAAAACGAGGGTTTTCTTGCTGACTGGTGCCGCCACTTCCCAGCCAGGAGACACATGCAAGCATAAATACACCTCACACATTAATGTCTGAATGTTCTGTCTGGTTTATTCAAAGAAAAGTATGTAAGAAAGGCTTCATTATTTATAAACCTTTGTAGTACAATCAGACATAATGACACAATGACCAGCTTAATCTACTTGCAGTGAATCCGATCAGATTGGACCTTTCAACAGGTAAGCATGCAAGTTCCACAGTTCGGGACGCGGGTGAACTACCTTCCCCCCCTGCCTGAGACAGAAGGTCCCTGAGGAGAGGAAGTATCCATGGTTCTGCTGCTAACAGACTGACTATCTCTGCATACCACGACTTCGCCGGCTAATGAGGGGCCACCAGGATTAGGGATACGCCCTGCTTGCGCACCCTCTCTGTGACAGGCAGAATCAGTTCTACTGGAGGAAAAGCAAACAATAGAGCTGGGGGCCATAAGTGTGCCAGCGCATCGATCCCCAGAGGGGCATTGCGATCTGTTTTTGAGAAGACTAGTGGGCAGTGAGCATGATCCACTACTGCCCTGTCGAAGCGCACCCAGATCTGAGCTACCACCCATGGGTGTAACATCCATTCTCTCACCAACAGGCCCCGCCCCCTGGAGAGAAGGTCCACCCTCAGATTCAGGTGCCCTGGAATGGGAGTGGCCCTGAGTGACAGAAGATGAACACCTGACCAGAGCAATAGAGAATGAGATTCAGCAGGGGGAGTGAGCGAGTCCCCCCTTGTCTGTTTATATACGTTGTTCCTGTGACCACGCCCCCCTCACTGCAGAGCCGTCGCACAGAGCGCCCCACCCACTGAGAGAGGCATTTGTTGACACCACTTTGCGAAACTTTTCTGTGCTCTGACAGATGTGACGGCTGGTAACAGAGCATATCTCCAGACCTAGGAATAAAAAACTGTTGACTCGGAGTCAGTGAGCTTTTCTGCATGTTTACTGAGAACCCTACAGTCTGAATGTGAGACAGAACTAGCGCTGTCTGTTTCTCTGTTGAAGTTTTTCAAGAATTTATCTCCTTCCTTTGGCGGCGTTGTCCGACACCACGGTGTTGACTATGGAAGAGAAGCCCAGTGGCATTGAGCGAAACTGTAGTCGGTATCCCATAGCGATTGTGTTTTGCACCTATGTCGAGACTGCGCATGCGCACCACTCGAGAAAGTGGGAAGCCAACCGGCTCATATTGAGCACTGAAAGGGGGCTACTGCCCCCTGGCGTTTCGCCAGAGTGCAGTCTCATGGGCTTGGGAGACTGTGTTAGGGAAGTGCAACACCGTTTGGGACTGATTCCCTGAACATAACATAGCAGCCTCTTGGGTGGCATTGAGAGAGGAGAAACAGTGTCTCCCTGCTGCCAGAGCTCCTCTCCCTTTAAAATCTGAGCTAGGAGGAGTGAGGATTCTTCCTCCTAATCGCTTAATCCTTCCGGAGGCCCGGTGGAGGGCCCATACTCCACGCCGACTGCGTGGGTTTTGCCCGAGAGGTTGTTGTTTCACTGGACGAGAGCCCGAGCTAGCTGACGGTGGTGGTTCTTTTGAGAGGGCCGCGGAGTGGTCACTTTTCGAGCCTGTTTGGGCCACACAACGAGACATGTGCAAAATGTAGTCTGTCGCAGTCCTGACCTCGTTAAGCAGCGCACATATCGGGCTCTTTTGCGGCCCCAGTGAGCCGAGCTCTGCCTAACACTTTGCCTGATCTGTCTGAAGCACCGCAACGGAATTGAGCGCACAAGCGCGGTAAATCTTCTCTAGCTGGGCAGAGAAGAATCTACAGTGTTTGGACGGAAGGACAGTAGGGCCAGACACTCCATCATTATGCAAGGGTGCCAAATAAGCGGCCAAAGAGGGCTCTATTGGCGGTGGGCTAACCAGTCCTGCTTTCTCAGCTCCGTCCAATTCCAAATACCGTCCGTAACCGGGCACTGATACGCGAGTCGACAGCAGCTTGCTCCATGACGACGTTAACTCACAGATGATGTCGGGAAACATTCGTCGTAATGTCGTCCCGAGCGGCTAACGCAGTAGCAACAGAGTTCTGAGCAGATGGCAAAATTTCATGCACGTCATCATCCTCGAAAACACGCTCCTGGCTGCTCAGCTAAGAGTGGGCACTTCTGCTCGTCACTCAGCAGACACAGGCGAAGCTGAAACTGCTAAATCGGAAAGGAGGGGGTCCTGCTGAGCGCCTGTATTTTTTTCCCAGGATTCTCTCCACAGATGTGACCCGTCTTTCCAGCGTTAAAGCGCACATGACTCGGGCTCAGCTAGCGCTCTCCTAGCATGTAGAGTTCCCAGACAGATGGGGCACGCTTCGTGCTGGTCCTTCTCGTGCAAGGAGAAGCCGCACTCCTGAGGACAGAGGCGAACAACGGACGACTTCTTTGCCACATTAGCTTCCATGCTCATACTAGGTAGCACTGTTAGCCTGGCTAAACAGAAGCCATCCAAACTGAGATGTTGCTAATGCTCTGACTAACAGTGAACTTGGTCAGCGCTCCGCGGGTAGACGACTCACCAAATGAGGCTGTTGTCGCTAACACCAACAGGAACAGTTAAGCTGATTTTAAGCTCAGTCTTATAATGTATAATTTCTTAAAATGTAGAGTTTACTAGAAGCACCTAGAAAACTCTACGGAAAAGGTGTTCACAGCGAGGTAAAGAGTGTAAGAATTGAGAGTCAACCGTGGTGACCACAGGTTTGACTGCCTTTACGGCGTGAATATAGGTTGCTTCAGCCAGGACACGAGGGAGCATGATATCCCATACGTTATGTGTTGTACCGAGTGAATCGACTGAAAGGGAACAGTACAGCATTACTAGTTTGCTGGTATATGAACAACATTGCACATACACCTTCTAATAATAGTTTTAGTAAAAGTCAGCAGACAGAAAAACATCTATAAGAAACTTGTAATAATAATTAATAAATATCTTAAAGTCCAAAAAAAATACTACTAACACAAAAAAATCTAATTATCAGTGGCATACAAGAGACATTTACATTAAGGATTGATTAATTTCTTGATTAGTGTTTACTATTTGACAGATTTTTAATTGTTTTTGTTTCACAGTTTGTGAAATTTGCGAACATCGAGGAGGACACACCTTCCTATCATCGACGTTATGACTTCTTCGTGTCCCAGTTCAGCGCCATGTGCCACTCCACACATGAGGACTCGGAGACTCGTACCAGGTGTGTGTGTGTATTAGAGATAGAGAAAACATTGATTCAGTTATGACCGCGTTTTATTCGCTTGCTGGTTCATGTATCGCCACACTTACTCAAAAATTAAAGTTTGAATAATTTATTAAATTCGTAATAGAGACGCGCCTCTCGAGCAGTGACTGGACCTGGCTGGTTTTCAGCTTGATTAGCCATGACTGATCAGCCTTGGACTTAACCAACTCTGTCCTGAGTGCACAGGCTTCTGAGTGGTTCAACGGAAACAAATTTTTATGGCATTACATTATCATAAGTTGCATGCATTTTAAAAGCCTCTGCCTTTTTCTCCAAAGTCTGTAAGCAAATTAGCCTTAAAACCAATGTATGCTGGAAGCAGCGCATGTCCGCGTTAGAAGCCGTGGCACCACCCACATGCTCACAACTGATCAACACCTGCTCAAGTCTTGAGTGCTGAAGGCATTTAAGATGGTAAAACATCACTGTTGTATTTTTTTTCTGCAGGTAGTACACGTGAAGCTCAGTAGAAGTGGAGCTTTTAGTTTTAATAAATGCTGCACTTGGTTTTAAGTAAGAAAACTTACGTTATAAGGAACAGGGTACATTTTATTAATCATGTTCAATTCAGTTTTGAGGCTGTTGAATAAAACTAAGGTATAAAGCTATGTTATGACAATGTTTTTTTAAAAGTTTTTAAAATGGTAACAAAATCGTAAAAAGTTTAATATCGAATCAGGATATTTATAAAATCATGATTCACAATTGCAGTATCAATTAAATCAGCGCTTAGTGATAAGTTATAATAATAACATGATAATATTGTATCAGGTGGTGAGTGGTTATTCGCCTTCTTGGTGTGTAAGGTTTGATACTCTTTTAATTACTTCTAGCATAATTTTTAATTTTTTGAAGTTCTAATTACGTTCTTTACCAGGAATCCAAAAGGTACCTTTCTTACCAAAAGGTTTGGGAGCACAAGAGCAAGACATTTATATTTAGGCATTTGGCAGATGCCCTTATCTAGCGACTTACATTTTTATCTCATTATACATCTGAGCAGTTGAGGGTTAAGGGCCTTGCTCAACATGTATCTATGTAAATATATATAGATTTAGTATTTTAAATATTTATATACAAGTTTTTCTTTTTCTGAAGTTTGTATAAATTTTTTTTGGCTGACTCTGTGTGTCTGATACATAATTTGTGTTTGTAGGATCCGTGTAGCTGGTATCAGAGGGCTGCAGGGTGTCGTAAGGAAGACAGTGAATGATGAATTGCAGGCAATCATCTGGGAGCCTCAGCACATGGACAAACTTATTCCCTCCATGCTTTTCAACATGCAGGACAATGATGACTTGGATAGGTACGTGTGCACAAGCGCGCACCCGCAAACATAAACAAAAGGAGTATGTATTGTGACTTTTTTTACTTTCATGTTTTGTGATCAGATATGAAGCTCATTGCACAAAAAGAAAGGCCACTTTGAATAACATGGGTGTGAATCGAGTGCTTATGCTATCCAGGGGTCACTGTGATTTAAAATGGTTATACGCTGCTCGGCCAAGAAAATGTCACACACATTTCGTTGAACCAACTTTTTCTTTCAAGTCTAGAATAATTTGGTCCCCTTATGAAAATGAATATCAATATCATAAAAATCAATATATGAAATAAACATTGCATGCAATAAGTGACCAGTTTCCAGTCAATTAAATGGAAACGCTAATTACAGCAACTGCCACAATTATTGGCAAAATAAAAAATGTAGAAAATGTTGAAGATGTGTTCTTAGACATCTCAAAAAAAATACTTGTTTACTGCAGTGAGTAAAAACTTTTTTTTTTTTTAAATAAAATAATCTGTTCCACAATTATTGGCACCCTAACAATTCTGATAAAATAAATGTATGTGAAGCATTTCTGTAATTTTTATTTTAGTTTTTAAAGTTGATTAGAGTATCTAGAAATAAATCATCACGACTTCCTGTTTCCTTGTGGTATAAATATAACGTGACACAGAGGCCTATGTCAGAAAGCTGAAGATGGGTCGTCATTGGGTCTTTCAGCAGGATAATCACCCAAAACGTGGCAAAATCTACACAAAATGTTTTGTGAGGAGATTAAGTGTTGTCTTGCTGTCAAAAGGGTGTACGTAGTATTTACATCAGGGTGTCAATAATTGTGGCACACATGATTTCATGTAACAAAACAAAATCCTCAATATTTATTAATTTTTTTCTTTCATTTTTTTAATTAAAGGTTGCATTATTTTTCTCTTTTTTGCATTGTGGTTCTATATTGTTTAAATAAAAAAAGGAATTTATTAGAAGCTTATGAACACATCTTAATTGGGGTGCCAATAATTGTGGAGGGCACTGTAGAGCTAGAACAAAAAAAAAGTGTATGACTATGACAAACAACTGACAAAACTGGATCATTGAATCCTCTAGTAAATATTTACAACTAATGCAATACATACTTGGAACAATTCTAATAATTTTATGGTTCTCAAGACCCAAAGTAAAGTCTTAAACATCTTGAATTGTTTAAAATCTGCCAGGAAGGATTAAAAAACAGTATTTAAAAAAAATAAAAAAGTGGTTTTGGAATGCTTCAATTTTGTTTATACTTGGGGTTGTCACTTTTAAATTTGATTTCATATGCTTTTTAGCATGGCTGCAAAAAAAAGTCATTCCTGAAAGCAGCTTACATAACAGTTCTTAAACTTTCATAAAGTGTTGGACACTTTATTTTACATTGCAAGATGGTTGATATCATGATTGGAGCCTGGTTTATGCCTCTAAATGAATTGTTTTGTGTGCATCAGACGGTACTTCAGCTAGGGTTAAGCATGGCTCACCAGCACTAAAGTGTCCAAACTGCCCAACCTCCTCCACACTTACTTGTCAGTAGAGAGGTGTGAATGACTGGAGGTGTGTCTGACAGCCTCTCATCCTCAAATACTTGTTACTCTGTGTTGGGTCGTAGTGAATCTGTCAGTTTAACTGCATTCCCATAGACAGAGATGGAAGCTGTGTTCCTTTTTTAATCTCTTTTAAAGCAAGCTTTATTTATTTAATTTTTTAAAAAGATAACCAATATACAAATAATAAGAATAATTAGTCATTTTGTGAAATTACATTGCCATACAACAATTAATATTTAATATGAAGTCCATTCTTCAAAACCTGCTGGATCCGGCTGGGCATGCAGTCAAAAAGACGTCTACAGTACTCTGATGTCACTTGCTCAATCCATGATTTCTTGATTTCTTTCTGAAAAGCATGTGCAGAAGATGGTTTCTTGACTTCTACTGCCTTCTTCACAACTGTCCAGCAGTTCTCTTTTGAGTGTACAGTAGGTCTGGAAATGACCCAGGCCATGGTTCCAGAATCTGAACACCGTTGCCACATAAACATGTTTTATTAGTTTTTAAATTATTTAGCACAACTCTTCCACCAGATGAGAAGAACTAGAACTAATTAGTGGAATGACCTGTTTTGTGCACAGGGAGAATTACTGTATATATACGTTGTCTATACTGGTTTAATTATTATGATCACCACTGTATAGAGTATTTCTACATTTTCTGATCTCTTGGGGTTTTCACTCGCAATAGTCACTAGGGTTGACTCAGAGGGTTGCATCAAAGGAAAAAACAACACTTTTGAGTGGCATTCTGTTTATAGAGATTCCTAGTTGGTGAGAAAAGGGCACTGGAGAATGGCCAGAATGGTTCAAGCTGACAGAAAGGCTTCAGTAACTTAGATAATCACTCTGTACAATTGGGATGAGCAGAAAAGCTTCACAGAAAGCTCGACATCTCGAGTCTAAAAATGGATGGGCTACAACAGCAGATGACCATGTTAGGTTCCACTTCTGTCAGCCATGCTCAGAAGGTTGAGGCTGCATTGTGAACTAGCTCGCCACAACTGGACAGTTGAAGACAGGAGAAATGTGACCTGCTTTCATTACACTCTATTTTTGCTAAGAGTCACAGATGGTAGTATCAGAATTTGGCACAAACAGCATGAGTCTATGTTCCCAACCTACCTTGTGTCAACATGCCAGGCTGACAGAGGTGGTGTAATGGTGTTGGGAATGTTTTCATGTGCTGGAATGCCACAAACTATTTCAATACTGTCGCTTGACTATGTGCATCCCTTCATGGAGATCCTTTTGCCATCATCTAATAGCTACCTTCAGCATGAATGCATCATGCCATAAAACAAACTAGTTTCATTAGCATAACAATGAGTTCAGTAAACTTCAGCAGCCTTCCAACTCACCGGGTCTGAATCCAGTAGAGCACCTTTGGTATGAGGTAGAACGGGAGATTCACAGCATGAAAGTGTTGAAAAATCTGCAGGCATTGCCTGATGTACTCACTTCAACATGGGCCAGAAAATCTACTAAATGTAAAACATCTTGTGGAATCTTGGTGTGCATCTTTAACCAAGTTTCAAGTAAAATTTGAAACTTGAAATCATGCTTTTTGTCATAGCATGTTTAATGCTCCTCAGATGAGTCCACAGCAAAAACAGCATGTAAACTGAAAAGCCACCTTTTTTTCCCCCGAATGGGCAGAAATAAATCAGGCTCTGTCACATGTTCACAGCAAACTTGCCATTTGCTGCATGCCAAAAACTTAAGCCACACTTCATTCACATTTTGAGTGATTTGTGACTTGACTTGAAGATTTGTGAAATAACTGGTCTGTATATAAACAAAATCAAACAAAAGAATAAATAGCGACCATTGTCATGATGCAATAAATCCACTCTCTTCTGATCCACCATGTGCAGCTGTGTGTGTCAGATTCATGATTGCTGTGCACCATAATAAACTGCAGCACTAATGCACACTGGGCACAGCAGGAGATCATAATCCCTTTAGAAAAAGTGTGAAGCAGTTTCAGAAGCTGTTGACATAGCTCAGTTGTCAGGTGAAGCACCAGTAAGAGGTAACCTTGGATACAGAAGAAGTTAATTGTGAAAATTTAGGTGTTTAGGTGATTGCATGGTGGCACTGTTGCCTCACACCTTCAATCTGTGTGCATGGAGGCTGTTTAGCATTTCCAATTTCATTTATATTTAGGGATTTTACAGCTGAATTCTGGAGAGCCTCCATCAAGGATGAGATGTTTGCCAGATATGCTGAGATCCGAGTGGAAACCCGAGTGTCTAAGGGAGGAAGGAGAGAATGAGATGAGTGTTATCCGCATAACAATCATATAAAAAGCCGTGCAAGGATATGACCTTACCATAAGATCGGGCATAGAGGTAGAACATAGGAGGACCAACTACTGAGCCTTGTGGGACACCAGTGGAGAGTATGCATGGAGAAGATGTGGATCCCCTGTCTGTCGCCACATACTACCGATCCTCTAGGTAGGAGGCAGACCATTGCCATGCCGGGGCATAGATTCCAATTTCCCCATAATGTGTGCTTGTGCCCAATGATAAGATGGAACCCCATTCATAGTGTACCCTACCTCATGCCACAAGTTGCCTGGGATAGGCTCCAAGTGACCCTGAATGGATGGACAGATGACTTAATCTGGGTTCATTTAGGGTTTAAATAATGATTTCATATTGTGGAAAATAGTTTTAATAATAATAATGATCTTATATTGTGGATGCTTAGAGGTTTATGAGCATGTTTTAGCATTCAGGTGTTCATTCCCTTACATTAAACAATTTATCCAGGAATAGGCTGTAGTAGTGCTGGGAACCATAAATCCAACCATTTTTTTCACAGAATAAATTGTTGGACAAGAACCAGAAGAAGCAGTAAACTACTTTATAAGTAATATAAAGTACGTTATCAGCTTATATAAGACAGCAGTTTGTTCCACTAATTTGATTGGATTGCATTGTCCGTTATTAAATGATAATGTCTTGTTTATAGAACTATTGTGTAAAACACACACCCAGAAATGTTGCTTAGTTGGCTAGCACATTGAAGCTGTGATTCATTTTTTACACATTTTCGATCCAAGTGCACAAATAAGTGTGTTTCTGCCTCTGTAGTTTGATGGACATTTTAGAACCTCTTAGTGTTATAAAAGACTGTGAATGCTTCTGGATTAAAAAAAACAAAACAAAGTCACACAATGTATGTTATTTTTGTGTTTACTTTTCGGTTCTCCAGTTTCCTCTTACTTCCCTTAAAGTTTGTGGTGACCTTTGGAAATAATTGAGTCTTGTGTATAATTTAATATATTTGCATTTTGTGTGAACTGTATAAACAGTTGCTTCTTCCTGTTCAACTTGCAAGACATGAATGACTCATGGATAGACTCATGCAGTTTTTTTTTTCTTGCTGTCTGCTCACACCCACATGTGTGTATATATTTCCTTTAACATCCTGTTTTTCTAATATGTAACTGGAGCTTTAAGAAATCATTAAAATAAATAAAAGTTTCGAAGTAAAATTCATTATTTTAGTATGAAAACTTTATTTTTTATTTACTTATTTTTAAACAAGTTGTTGAGGCAGTTATGTGAGAACATGAGAACTCCTCCTGCACTGACTTGGGTTTAGTGCCACAAATAACACTTGTGAAACCTTCAGTACAACAAGTTGTGTCAAAGCTGTCTGTTTAGTTTTCACAAAATTTTCTCTCCTTGTATCTTTATAGTCATTATTTGAGAAGAACAAACGTGTGAGAAATGTTTTATCTCTGTTGCTTTATATCTTGCTTAAAGGTACAATTACTTAAGATTATGGATCTAGATTCCTACCCACAAGTTTTGATATATATCCCTATACAACAAGCTTCTCCTTCAGGATATATGGTGCCCTGTAGCATTAGTATTAGAATGGCCTGTCATGAAAATAATTTAAATCACTTAGGCAGGTTGGTTATTTATTAAGAGCCTACTTCATTATTTAGCCATATCGACACCTCAGTGACTTTCGATTCCCACCCAATGCCCAAACCCCAGCCACTGGATGCAGTGCCTGTCCCATGTCTGGATAAAATTGGAGGGTTGCGTCAGGAAGAGTATCCGGTGTAAACCTATGCCAAGTTGTTTGCGGATCGGATGGTCTGCTATCTAGCAACAACACTATAGACACCTCAGCATCACAAACATATTTGTTGAAGAACATACAATTCTAGAGTCCCATTGCTGTTATTGCAACACACACGAGTTTAGAGATTCGGTTACATATCGCAGTTCTTTTGTGTTTAAAACTATTCGCACATTGGCAAGCAGCACACCATCCTGTATTGAAGGAGTAAATTATACTGTATACAAAGTTTGTTTAGAGTAGTAAGGAAGTAGTATTTTCCCCAGATCGAAATGTTTTAGGCAGCATGCTAGCTTAG
Source organism: Heterobranchus longifilis (assembly GCA_028570985.1). Taxonomy (NCBI): domain Eukaryota; kingdom Metazoa; phylum Chordata; class Actinopteri; order Siluriformes; family Clariidae; genus Heterobranchus; species Heterobranchus longifilis. The sequence continues at coordinate 17,901,213 of JAOVVB010000011.1, read as the reverse complement.
TAGTTATTGCTGTTGGCTTATATCTCCAGGTTTGGGGGTTTAAATCTTGTGTGTGTGGTGTTTGGATGTTCTCCCAGTGCTTTGTAGGTTTCCTTTGGGCACTCCAGTTTCCTCCCATAGGTAACCTGACATTTTAAAATTGGTGTGTGTTAGTGTGCGTGTTAGTGTGTGTGTGTGTGTTTGTCTCTATGCTTTGTGCTCGAAGTTCCCTGGGGTAGGCTCCAGATATAAGAGGTATAGATGATAGATGGATGGTAATAAATGTTTTACAATTATTGGCACCTCAATAATCATAAATCACAATCGTGTCATAAATGTAACACCAACTACATTTCCTGTGGAATCTGTCTCAAATTTTTCAGAAATTGGGTACAAATGTAAATTTTATTAAACTTGCCATTTGTTGCCAGGGGGAACAGATGTTTGTTGATGCGCAGTTATCAGGTAATGGATATGAAAATTTATAAGTAATGGAGGGTACTGTTAATTTGTTTTGGTTGGAAATGAAAACTCGTGTCATGACCTGAATGAAGCATGCCACATGTGTAGTTCTACAATCAATATATAGAATACATATGTATTCTATACAAAATGACAGGTTTCTCTGCAGGGATTCACTCAAATGTTTTATTATTATTATAAAAAAAAAATTAATAGACACAGGATTTTAAAATGATGCATTGTTTAGTTGTTTGCACGCATCATTGCATTAGACATATGGACATTAAGCCATGATTTCATTCTACTCGAGTCATGTGTGTCTTGTGGACGTGCATGCTTAGAATGCTGATGTGTCTGATAATTGTGTTAATCTGTGTGGCTGTGCATTGGGGACTGTAAATGTGTGCAGATAATGAGGTGTGTCTGTGTGTGTCTGTGTGTGTGTCTGTGTGTGTGTCTGTGTGTGTGTCTGTGTGTGTGTCTGTGTGTGTGTC
>JAOVVB010000011.1:17886871-17900178 GCA_028570985.1 Heterobranchus longifilis | reverse complement strand
CTGCAGAGGAGAAGTTCATTTAGAGTCACCAGCCTCAGAAATCACCAATTAACAACCAGCACCTCAGATTAGAGCCGATATGAAGGATTTACAGAGCAGAAGTAGCAGATACATCTCAATATCAACTGTTCAAAGGTGATTATTGTGTATTTTGGATAAACGCCTTCTTTTACAGTGTGAAAGAAATGAAAATCAGAAAACACCATAGAATTAGAAGGTGTGTCCAAACGTTTGACTGGTAATATAAGTGGGGCAGAAAGCCTACTCTAAAGAATATTTCATTTATCCCGTACAAAAAGCTCCCCTTGTTGAATGAAGGACAACTCCTATGATATTATTGCTGACTTGTCATATCTATGCCTAGAAATGTTATAAAATGTGAACACTGTTAGTTGTTCAACGTGGAAAAACTTGCATTTGACAACATGCCCATGCACAGATCATCTTACCCCATTGGTTCTCAGAAGCATTTTCATGCAGTATTGATGGTGTGTACTGTATGTGTATATTATGTCCCTTTCATTTCAAAGATAACAATAAACACAGAAAAATGCATTGCTGACAATTACACATGAATGAAGAAACATGAATGAAATTAAAAATGTGATAGAAATATTAATTAACCTGGCCATCTTGCCCCACTTTGGTCTGAGTTTGGGAACTCTAAATTAACTTCTCCCCTGTAGCAGTAACTCTTGGTCTTGCTTTCCTGGGATGGTCTTCATGAGAAATAGTTGTAATAGTCATCATGATGCTTGATGGGTTTTGCAATAACATATATACATTATTCTGTATTGTAGAAAGTAAATCCTAACTTGTGTTTAAACTTTTGACTGGCACTGTTGACTTCACATCTGAAATGCTGGTCTCCCAGGAACTTCATTAATGGCCCAAACGTATAAAAATGTCTTGGAGCGAGGTCAGGACTGTATGGGGGATGTGGCAATAATTCCTAGCTGAGTTGTGTAATAAGGTGTTGCTGATTGATTGTGTACAGTTCCCACAGACAGATGTGTTTCTTCAACAAGTTGGTGGCAGGTTGTCTGTTGATTTTCAAGAATCAGGCTTTTGATTCTCTAAATCGAGAACGACTGCAATGGGCCACCTCAGCCAGAATCGTATTTCATGGTTCATACAGATTGTTTTTTTTTTTTTTTTAAAGTTTACAACATTTGTTTTACTGCAGCTAAGAGTCTGATCACCACAGTGGGCTTGGATTCTTCTGTTATTGTCAATTAGGGAGCTGCACGAACAGTTGTTTTCCCACCGTTAAGAAAAACAGCATGACGTGTTACTGAAAAACTGTAAAACATACTGTACACTCCTTCGTTCTGCACATATCAGAAAGCTGAAAGCTACAGCTCTACCTCTGACTGTTACAATATTTTGACATTGGAGATTCCTTCCATAAATGTTAGACGATACTTTTTTAAAAGAACATTTCCATATAAACAATTATGAAAAAGACTAAAGGTTGAAGTGCAATTGAGCTCTTACTACTTACTTACTACTCTTACTGCTCTTACTACTATTATTAAAAAGTAAGTTTTAGTCTCAATTTCTGTGGTTTAGATCCAAATTACAAAATGCTAATAAAAACATTTCAAAAAACTCAAATTCACCTCTGTGCTCTCCCCCTCTCCCTCTCTCTCTCTCTCTCTCTCTCTCTCACTATAGGGCGTTGCTAAGAGAGCCCGAAGTGGTTTCCTCTCTTGTCCAACAGAATGTGAAGATGGTGTCTTTGCTCCCCCCGGCAGGGACCGATGTGTTCCGCCGCTTCACACCGGAATCCCTTGCTGATTGTAAGCAACTCAAGACCAAGAAAGATGCTGAACGGGTGCACAAGAAAGCCCAGCACTCTGAGATCCCTGATGAGGAACTGTCCAAACCGTCCAAAGACCTGGAAGCTGGAAAATCTTTACCTTTTATCTATCCTCCACCTGAGCTCCTTAACATCCCCCTGGAAGAGCTCGATCCCTACTACAGGTCCAAGAAAGTCAGTCCTGGCTCCTTTATGTATACTGGTTTTGAATTTCCTCCTCTTCAGTAGGTCCCAGTAAAAAAAAGTTACTTAAAGCAGTAAAATAAAGCCAAATTTATGTTTACTTCATTATTAACTTATGAACTAACTTAACATCTGAACATTTCTTTCGTGAAGCCCTTTTCCTTGGGCAATAGAACCCTTCCCATATTTAGTTTTCCCAAAGGAACTAACTTTAGAACACATTTCCTCTAAACATAACCATAACCAGATGTTGCGGCGTAGTCAGTTTTTATGGTAAAAACTAAAACACATGTTTACAGAATATTCATGTGTTTTCTCTAATATGTGATCATTTCAATTGCAACAATTAAATGCTGATAATGTCAAAGCATTTTATTTGGTTAATTATTTTTGTGTTTTGCAGACTTTCAATGTGATCAGCAAAGGAAATACAATCAATAGGTTCAATGTGGATCCAGCCTGTTACATTCTCAGTCCCCTTAACCCCATCCGAAGGGTCGCCATCCGGATACACTTACACTCATATCCTTTGGGGTTTATAAAGTCCTGTTTGCTTAGGAAAATATTATTAGTAAAATAACTTCTAAATGTTAAATAATTAAACAATTGGGCATTGGTGGCTTGATGGTAGGCTGCTTGATTGTGGAAGGCCTGGCCTCAATACCCAACCACTGGATGAAGTACCACTGTAAGTACTACTGTAAGTACCAATCCCAAGATGGAATGGGAGAGTTGTGTCAAGTAGGGTATCCAGTGTTATGCTTGCGTTACCCCATGATGGGAGCAGCTGACAAAACAAGAAGATTAGATCATTGATAATTATATATCTATGAGATGATTACTAATCAATGAATATTATCATGCTTTTTCAAGATCTATATTGGTGTCAGTACCATAAGAATATGCTAAAATAGTTAGCCTAACTTTATAAATAATAAAGTCAAACTTTTTTGCCATTTTTGACCCAATATTTTTCATCAGTAATAAAAGTAGCTAAGTGTTGATTGCTATATACTTTTTAAATGTTAAAATCTAAGTAGAACATACTTATACCATTAAATTGGTATGTTTAATTTCACATGACTGGATTCAAAGAATTCTTAAAGGCGCATTCTCCATAAATTGATCTTGATGGAGTTGAGCTGGGAGAACCAGATGAAATATTACTAAAGTGGATTGCTTAATATCACTGATGTTGAAATCCAGATCTCTTCATTTGTAAATGATTTACACACAGATCTCACTGTGCAAATAAACAGTTGCACAAAAAATGCTTTGTAAATCACAGTCTTATGTAAGTAACTAGTTATTTATGCAATAATCTTTTAAAATAATCTAAAATGATCTTTTTTTATGTCACACTTTCAGACAAGTGTAAAAAAAAACAAATCTGCCCACAAGAACATTACTTAAACAGTATGTCTTTTATTGTATTTCACAGTATAGGCTGGAAAAAGTAAGTAACTTTAATGCCTTGTAGAGTGTAGACGCTTAGACACCATAGATAGTAACCTTGTGGCACAATGATGAGAAAAAATGTTGCACTGTTTCTTACTACAAAAAAGTTTAATAATTTATTCATGTATTTATTTATTTATTTAACTGTCCCTCCTCACATCATGCCACAAAATCTTAAATCAGGATTCTAAAATGTCTTCTTGACTTCTTTATTTGATTTTTTTTTTTAATCTCATCAAAACTTTATTAAACTTAAGATCATACATACAGTAGTTACAGTACACTGACATTCTTCTCTAAAATGTCTTCATATGCAGTGATTTTGGAGTCATTTTTCCCATCAATATTCCATTGTGTCCATGTCCATGGTGCTCCTTTCTTCTTCAGAGTTGTGATAAGGTTTTTGTCTGTGTTTGTTTGCAGTGGTTTCCTTCCTGGTGTTCTTCCATTAACATTAATCTTTTCAGCATATCTTTTGCTGTTAACCCAGGAAAACTAACTACACTCTAAAATTTCCCATAATTGTACACCCTTTGTCTTACTGAGAACTGAAAAATACCCTTTAGATATGCCTTTGTGGCCTTTTCCAGGTTTCTGCATCTTAAAAATATGTATTTTCTTGTGTAAGTTTTGTGAAAGTTGATAGGATTGAGGCATAGTTCACATTTACATTATCAACTGTTTTTTATATGAACATCAGAATTTCAATGTTGTTATTTAACATCTCTACAACCCAGACTTTCAGTCAAATTAAACGCTTGACTCCTTTTAGCACGATAAGTTCACTCTGCTTTTCCACCCTACAGTATGCTGATCAATATAACGACCCAATATGCATGAACAAGACCATAAAACGCTACTGTATGAGTGATATTAGTGTTTGTCTGTGATTGTGACTTCGATGAAGATCAGGCCACATCACTAAATCTGGGTTTCCAAAGGGTTCCCAAGATTTGGACCTAACTTAATTCAAATATTTTAAATTAACTTTAATTATTTTTAATTGCACACACATACACAGACACACACATACTGCTCCTTGACTTTTCAGTAAATTGTTCAGCATATTCATCATGCTAACAATCCTGTTGAACTGTCTTTTCCTGACGATAAACCATATGCCACAGTGGGGAAATATTATGGAGTGAGTCTGAACAAGAACATGAACAAGCATTAAATATTATTATATTACATGCATTATTTAAAAAAAAAAAGCATATTATACTGTATATTGCTGTTTATATAAAAATGTATGTGTGTGTGTACATGTGTGTGTTTCAGGTATGTCTTCATAGGCATCTACACATTTGAGGCTCTAATTAAAGTCTTGTCCAGAGGGTTCTGTATTGGACACTTCACGTACCTTCGAGATCCATGGAATTGGGTGGATTTTATTGTGGTCATCATGGCGTGAGTATGAGGAGTGATGCATGCTACTGAAACAGCTTAATTAAAAAAATCTATTTTGTTATTATTATTATTATTATTATTAATATTATTAATAATAATAATAATAACACACAGACAGTGCAGGTGCACACTCTAGTGCTTTTTTCCTGTCTTTTTTTTTTGTTTCCATCTCTCAACACTTACTGTCCACTTTATTAGGAACATGTTTTACCGATTCATGCAATTATCTTATTTAATGTTCTGACAGCATTTATATATTCTATACTTTTGTCACAGTAATTACATAAAACAAAAGCAGTCATGATTTCATTTGACTATAGCATTAGATAGTTAGATATTAGTGAGGCTTGTTCGGACACCTCCTCCTTATACAGTAGGCTCCTATAAACTAAAGGTTTTGATCAATTAATTAGAATTCCTTTGTGTCTGCAGGTACATCACAGTCTTTGCAGGAAATGTCTCATTTTTGAACCCCTTGCGTGTGATTCGTGTCCTGAAAATATTCACTATAACTCCAGGTGTGTTCTGGATTACATCACATGACGAATGCCTTAATTAAAAAATCCTTTTTAAAGCACATTTTGATTATCAAAGTGATTACCAAAGCACAGTTTACATCTCAAATCTGAGAATCACAGCTATATATTAATTATCTTTTTGTACATTCTGATAGGTTAATGTTTTTATAATAAAAATAACTTGCAAGAAAACGTGCATAACTGTTGATATTGCTAGAGTCTCCAGTGTCAGGACTTTGTAAGGGTCAGAGGTAAAGCTAAAGTTTTCAGAGGGTATGAGAAAAAATGCCATTGTTGGTAGCAGTGGTATGACGGTCAGAATGCATGTGTGTCCGCTGCAGGTGTGAAAACCGCCGTTGGTTCAGTGGTTCAGTCCGTGAAGAAGGTGGGAGACGTCATAATTCTGATCGTCTTCTGTCTCAGCATTTTCGCCCTCTTTAGCATGCTGCTGTTCATGGGAAATCTGCGCCATAAATGTGTGCTGTGGCCTCCAGCAAGCTTCAACGATACTGCAGATACAAACAGCACTTTCGACTTTGAAGCATTCCGCAACAATCAATGTAACTGAACTACAGAGTTTAACATTTGCTGCTCCTCAAAATTTCTACCAACCTGATTTTGTGTATGGCTTGGTAAGGTAGTCATTTGAGGACTGTTCGAGGAATCATTTTCACATTCACCACTTACACAAGACTTCTGCCCTCTGGGCATAAATGAATATTTTGACAATGAATTTGACATTTAAGCAATTTCCGTCTGGGATTAATCTTGAATATTTTGTCAAAACAACTCCATAGTGAATGCATGCCATAATAAAAGTGAAACGCTGTCCTATGAAATATTAGACTTTGCTGTATGTTTTTTTTTTTTTTAGGCCAGACAATATCATCCTGATTTTGAGTTCTTTGTTTTGCAGCGAATTACTACTATTTCCATGATCACATAGACCCACTGCTTTGTGGAAACAGTTCAGATTCTGGGTAGGTTGGTCAGACACATATTCTGTTTCACTGGTTAGTACTGTAAATCGCCCATATTTTGTAATTATTCATAATAATTAACTTATGGAAAAAAAAGTGGGGTAGTCTAAATCTATCTATCTATCTATCTATCTATCTATCTATCTATCTATCTATCTATCTATCTATCTATCTATCTTTCTAGTAAATACTACTGAATTTTGTTTAGTCTAAAATAAAATATTTGTATACTATGAAAATAAATATATTTGTCACACTTAAATTATTGAGATCATCTTTTAATATTACACAAAGATCAAACTAAAGATAAAACTTCTGCCATCCTTGGCAGCAACAACTGCAATCAAGCATTTGCAATAACTGGTGTAAAATGTGTCTTTTACATCTCTGTGGATGAATTTTGGGCCTGATCTTACTTGCAGAAGTGTTTAAATTCAGCCAATTTGGAGGGTTTTTGAGCATGGACAGCCTGCTTAAGGATCTCAATTGGATTTAGGTCAGCACTTTGACTAGGCTGCTGCAAAACCTTAAAAGGTTTTTTATTCCAGACTGCTGCATTACTTTGTTTTTCATCTGATCTTGAGTTTCTTTACTTCATGTTGCTTTTGAAATTTTGAGCGTGCTTCATTTTGTCAGACAAGTTCTGTTTAAGTGATTTCTTGATTCAACAGTTCTGGCAGTAACCAGACATGGGTGTGGAAAGTGTACCTCAGCTTTTTAAAAAGCATTTGGGGCGATTTACTTTTTCTTATAGTGCCAGATAGTTTTGGATAGGTTTTCCTTTAATAAATGAGAATGATATTAAAAAACTGCATTTTATATTCATTAGAGTTATCTTTGTTTATTATTAAAAATTTGTTTAATGATTTCAATCATCAAGTGTGACAAAATATACAGAAATAAAAAATTCTGAAATACTTTTGAACAATTCCTCTGTGGATAAAGTACTTATGTATTTATCTCCAGCTATGGTGACCTTTGTGTATAACTAAGCTTTTGCTTGTTATATTGACAGGAGATGTCCTGAGGGTTACATGTGTATGAAAGCGGGGATGAATCCAAATTATGGATACACCAACTATGACACCTTTGGCTGGTCCTTTCTCGCCCTCTTCCGCCTCATGACACAGGACTTCTGGGAAAACTTGTTCCAGCTGGTTTGTACATCTACATTTTTTCCCATCCTAATATGCATACCCTATTCTGCTCATCTTTCTTTATTTATTGTTGCATTGTCATGCTTCACTAATGAAGCTGTGCAGGTATTTAAGCAAGCACTGAACCAGAAGTAATGTAAATACATCCTGAGGAATAAAAACAGTATGCAATAAAATTCCTACAAATTAATATGAAAATAAATTAGTCATAAAAAAGCAAGTAAAAAGAAAATCACATCAAAGACTTAAAACATGTTAATTTTACATATGAGAATATAAAGATTGGGGGGGGGGGGGTAATTTTAGAATGTTACTGTGGTGGTGTTTAGGTGGTAGAGCAAATAGAAAATAGATTATTGTGTATTATATGAAACAAAATGTCTCAAGCTCTTCACCATCATTCTTCTGATGCCTATCTCAGACTCTCCGGTCAGCAGGGAAGACCTACATGATCTTCTTCATGGTCATTATGTTTGTAGCCTCCTTTTACCTGATCAGTATGATTCTGGCTGTGGTGGCAATGGCATGTGCAGAGAAGAAAGAAGCGACTATAGCTGAAGCTAAAAGGAAAAAGGAGGCGTATGTCAAGATCATGGAGCAACTCAAAAAGCACTCTGAGGCAAGCATGAGCCATCATGATGTCATTCATTTCATTCACCGTTTCCCTAACTAGACTTGCTTGCATGAAACGTTTCGGTTAGTAATATTTACGGTTAGTAATTCACGCTTAAAGAACTTTACCTTCACAATGAAATTTATAATGTGCATGTTATTGGTTGCTGCATAAGAAAACAAAAACAAGCTGCTCTAGTATTAACGCTCGGTTCATATTTATTATATAGCTTTTAGTGTTGGAAAGGGATTACACTTCAATTTGACTCTAATTCAATTTGTTTTTTTGCTGTGTCTAAAGTCTAGGGAGGTTGCCGAATCAAATGGATCCAAAGGAACTATGGACCTAATTGAAGTACCTGGTAAGCCTGGTAATTAAAGTCAATGCAGTGAATGCTGAAAGCCAAGCACTAGAAGGTGATGTTAGTAGTTTGTTCATGAATATTAAAAAGTGCATCAACAGATTTTATATAATATTCCACTACAATATTATGCATATTTTGTCAGGAGAGGTAGTACAATGGCATCAAAGCTACAAGGTGGAGTCACCAAAACTAGGTGCTTAGCAAGCACCAAGGCAAGGCTGTGATAGGGCAGGGCATGGATAAAACAGAGTTTCTTTTAAGGGTTAAGTTCCCTGAAGGTAAATGTGACATTGCTGTGCAGGTCATGGTATTGCTGGGACAGGAGAGGGCATTGATGGGACAGAACAGGGCATAATTCAGGTAGAGCAGGGCAATGAATCAAACAGAGCAGGACATGATGCAGTATAGTATGTAATGCAATACAATAAAACTTATTATTATGTTTTCAGAATCAGAAGAGTTGAAGAGACGATGCTCACCTTGCTGTTACAAATTTGCAGACATTTTCCTAAAGTGGAACTGCTGTACACCCTGGGTCAGATTCAAAAAATGGGTTTACGTCATTGTGATGGATCCTTTTGTGGACTTGGGCATCACTATCTGCATCATATTAAACGTTGTGTTTTTGGCCCTTGAACAATTTCCAATGACTGAAAAATTAGATTATGTCTTAGCTCTTGGGAATTTGGTAAGACACTAAATACAAACCTAAATGATGAATATGATATTTCCTCTTGCATTTTCTAAATTGTGCTTAATCCAAATCACTAAGTTATAAACATTTATTCCTAGGTGTTCCTAGGCATCTATACATTGGAGATGATCCTTAAAATCATAGCCATGGACCCATACCACTACTTCCAGGTTGGATGGAATAGGTTTGACAGCTTCATTGTGATTACAGGCCTTTTGGAACTCTCCTTGGCTGATGTAGAAGGACTGTCTGTGCTCCGGGTCTTCCGCATTGTAAGTATGTTTTCCCACTTACTAGAAACTGCATGTAAACAGATGCAGGGTTAGGATACAGGATAGATTGTTATTGGGGCAGTATGGGTCACACATGAGCAGGATTAAATGTGAAAGATCATGATTGCAGCATGTTGGGTAATAGAGGACCCAGGGATGAGGAGAGGCAGCGGAATGTGGACAGATGTTAACGCTGGTGTCTATAAAATAGTGGAGGGGCAGAACTAAGACACAATGATCCAGAGACATACTCCATTAGTCAGACCAGCACTGGGACAGGATGAGTGATGCAGTGGCAGGGTATATAAGGGAAACCGGCTGATACACTGTAAATGATATAGGTGCAGGACGGCCAAGAGACAGTAAAGCAGCATATACAGCATATACTATGCCGAATAAGAAAAAAAATCTAAATAGTGCAATTTTAAATACTAATAGTTGACCGTCATTGAAAAAAAAAAAGTTAAACAAAAATTAGCAAATAAAAAACAAATAGTGAAACACTGGCAGTTGTTTAGATTTTTATATTAATAAAATAGTACAAATAGTGCACAACCATGATATAAATAGTATGGAATATATGCAGGATATACTGCAGTATAAAGAATAGGGTATAGTATAAAGTGAGAAATGGTAGGATACAGTGCCTTACAAAAGCATTCATTTTCTTTAAACTCTTCCACATTTTGTTATGTTGCAATGACGTTACACAGTAAAAAAGTAAAATGTCTTTTATTGGGATTTTATGTGATAGAGCAACACAAATTGCCACATACTGTAATTGTGAAGAGAAAGGAAAATAATAGTTTTTGTTTTTTACAATAAAAATCTGTTCCCCTCTCCAGAGTCAATACTTTGTAGAGCCACCTTTCACTGCAATTACAACTGCAAGTCTTTTAGGATATGTCTCCACCAGCTTTGCACATCCAGAGAGTAAAGCTTTTTGCCCATTCCTCTTTGCAAAATAGCACATTGCCATTCTACCACATTCTACCACATGAACATGATTTGATCTAAAATATTCCATTATACTGTATGAAAATTGGCTGTATTAAGTCTTTTGCATACTACATCAAATCTGACCGACTTCTCTGTCCCTGCTAAGGAAAGGAATCCCTACAACATGGTGCTGCCACCACCATGCACAGTGTTGGTGGTCTGCCACACATAGCATTTCGCATTTGGGCCAAAAAATTCAATTTTGGTTTTCATCTGATCAACATCCCGCACATGGCTTGTCGCAAATTGCAAATGGGACTTCTTATAGCTTTCTTTCAAAAATGTCTTTCTTCTTGCCACACTCTTCCATAAAGGCCAGATTTGTGGAGTGCATGACTAGTAGTTGTCCTGTGGACAGATTCTCCCTCCTGAGCTGTGGATCTCTGAAGCTCCTCCAGAGTTACCACGGGCCTCTTGGCTGCTTCTCTGATTAATGCTCTCCCTGCCCAGGCCTGTCAGTTTAGATGAATGGCCATATCTTAGTAGGTTTTCAGTTGTGCCATACTCTTTACATTTTCAGATGATGGATGGAAGAGTGCTCCGTGAGATGTTTAAAGCTTGGAATATTATTTTATAACCTCACCCTGCTTTAAAACTTTCCTCAATTGTATCCCTGACCTGTCTGGTGTGTTCCTTGGGCTTCATAATGCTGTTTGTTCACTAATGTTCTCTAAGAAACCTCTTAGGGCTTCACAGAACAGCTGTATTTATACTGAAATTAAATTACAAACAGGTGGACTCTATTTACTAATGAGGTGACTTCTGAAAGCTATCGGTTCCACTGGAATTTAGTTGGGGGTATCGGAGTAAAGGGGACTGAATACATATGCACACCACACTTTTCAGATTTTTATTTGTAAAAAAATGGGAAAACCATTTATCGTTTTCCTTCCGTTGTAAAAAAAAAAATAATAATAATAAAATAAATAGATAAATAACACACACTTACAAGGTAAGCAGTCATAGGTTCATACATTTTATTCAAATGCATATGCGGTCAATGTCTCTGCGGAAAGATACACTACATGTCATGATTTATATTCTTTTTGTCCCTACTGTATGCTTGACCTAGGGTGATTAGTTGATTACTGTGTATTAGCTTTTTTTTTTTTTTTTTTGAGTCACAATCTTCCTCCGCACATGATTATACAATCCACTGACGGGGCTTTTTGTGTTCTTAAGTCATGGGAATAGAATGATAACAGGATGTACTCTGAAAGCAGAGGCGTTTGATAAAGAACTTATGGTTTGGACCTCTCCCAGGGTCTACACACAAAACCAGAGACAAGAGTCTGTACAAAACATTAGGTCAACTTTGGGTTACGGACATTCACACGCACATGCACACACACACACACACACACACACACACACACACACACACACACACACTGAAAGAAAGAAAAGACATATAAGTCATGTTACAATTCCCTCCTCAACCCTGTAACACAAAACATCTGGAAGCACTTCAACATATGCAACCATAGGAGGGGAGCATTTGCACCATCTGTGGAGAATATGGCAAAATTATGGGTTTCATCTCAAGATGAATTTACCTTCCTTCACTACAAAAGTGATATATATTAAAACAAACCAATTCTAAAATGTTACACCTCCAGGTCCTGGGTTCGATTCCAGCATTGGGTCTGTGTGCATGGAGTTTGCATGTTCTCCCTATGCTTGGTGTGTTCCTCCGGGTTCTCTGGTTTCCTCCCACAGTTAAAGACATGCAGATGAGGCTAGTTGGAGTTTCCAAATTGACCATAGTGTGTAAATACATGCGTGAGTCCTATCACAGTCGTACAAATGGGAATGAATACAATGCTCACCACTGGACTAGTTGTACTACAAAGGTTCCTAGATGGATGGTGGATGATTGTACACATATGAGAGGTATAAACATTTTTAATCATAGAAACTCATGAATTAGGAGAGTGGATAGGAAGTGACGTGAATCATAGAGCAAACATGAAAAAATTCTCAAGTGGACCATGTGTTTTAATAGTAAATGTGAAATGATACAGGTAGGTAAAAACTCTTCTCTTGATATGTAATATAATATAATATAGCTGTTTATATTTATTATCCAAATATTGCAGTGTTTCTTTCATCTCAAGGGTTATTTTATAATTCTTATTTAACGGTGTGCCATATAATCACAAAGTGGTATGTCTTGACAGTTCTATTAAAGGTAATATTGTGGCTTATGTTTAATGCAGATGCGTATCTGTAAGTTGGGAAAGCCATGGTCTACCCTGAACTTCGTGTTTATAATCATTGGTAATGCTCTGGGTGCCCTGAGGAGCCTGAGCTTCCTCCTGGCCATCATCGTCTTCATCTTTGCTGTGGCGGGCATGCAACTGTTTGGGAAGAGCTACAAGGACTGTGTTTGTAAAATCGCGGCGGACTGTGAACTTCCACGCTGGCACATGGCAGACTTTTTCCATTCATTCCTAATTGTGTTTCGGATCCTGTGTGGCGAGTGGATTGAAACCATGTGGGACTGCATGGAGGTTGCAAGCCCTTCCATGTGCATTACCTTCTACATGATGGTCCTTGTGATTGGAAAACTGGTGGTGAGTTTCATCTCAGTCCCATAGTTTTTAACATGATTTGTTCTAATGTGTTGTTGGCTAGATCCATTTGACTCAGTATAGGCCAGAAGGTATTTATAATGAGCAGCCAGAGTGGGCACTATTTTCTAATTTTATTACAGTAGTACAAATGCAAAGCCCATCATGATATGAACCTATATGGTCTAAAAATATTAGGTCTAATATATATATATATTAGACCTAATATTTTTTTTATATTTTTAATATTTAATATTTAAAATA
>JAOVVB010000011.1:17868589-17881507 GCA_028570985.1 Heterobranchus longifilis | reverse complement strand
AGAAGGTGTTGATTTTTTTTTTTTTTTTTTTTTTTTTAATAGTGTTAAAAAGTGGCCCTAGAATCTCTATTCCTAGAATCTACTGAGGCCTGTATACTTATTGTGGCATCCATTTAATTGTAAAGTCCAGGTCTTGCTGAGTCAATTAACTTGTGATGTGCCACTCATTCTTTTCAACACTTTTGCAAGCCAGGAGCAAATTGTCATCGTCCTCAGTTAATGTCAATGACCAATTATAACAGATTATTTAAAGCTACAGTACATATACAGTATAATTTCTTTTATCAAGTTCTTATACAGTACATTCTTTTAAAAGACAAAAAAAAGCTACTAATCTGTATTCTACTGAGCCTGGTGGCTTTAGAAGAAAAAAATAAATAAAGAGTAAAAGATGTGCTTTTGGTTCTTACAGCTTTTGAATCTCTTCCTGGCATTGCTGCTCAGCTCCTTCAGTGGAGACAATCTGGCATTATCCAATGTTGAAGTGAACAACCTGCAAATTGCCATTAACAGGGTCAAGGCACACATAAGTCATTTAATTGGCAGGAAATCAAGGGAAGATGAGAAAAAGGGAAAAAAAATAGGCTTGAACTACATGGACAAGGATGGGGCAGAGGACGAGACAAAGGTGGAGCTGAAAAAGCTCGATGATCCTCTTAAAATAACTGTTGTTCCAATCGCGAAAGGAGAGACTGATTTTGAAAGCCCTTGTCTTGATGACACTGTTTCTGAGAATGAAGAGAAGATCGAGGAAAAGAAGAAAGTAAGTATTTATTTTTTCATTTTTTTTTACAACTTGACACTGCAGAAAATGGTCCAGTTGTTAAATATTGATTCAATAAGGTGTATATACACAGATCAGACATAATGGTAACACCACATATCATGAACACAACTCTCTATTACAGCAATCATTAACTTTTTCAGCAATTTCTTCTGTGGTATCAAAGCAGAGCGGCAGCAACAGTATGAGCAGCAGTGAGTCTTCGGTGCCCATAACCCTGTTGTCCTTTCTTTTTTTATTAGGTTCTTACTACAGCATTCTGGGAACACCCTGCTTAGAGATTTGCACTTTGGAGATCGTTTTGGATCTCGTGTCTATAGCGAGACAATCACAATTTGGCCAAGATCCTTATCTCAGATCCTTGTGCTTGCAACTTTTTCCTGCTCCCAACACACCAACTTTTTAATGAGATAATCAATGTTATTCACGTCACTTGTCAATGGTTTTAATGTTAGTGCTGATCAGTGTATATGTCTACTAATCAATTAGGTCCTGAATGCCTCCCAGATCTCCTCCCTGCCATACATTGTTTTAAGTGGCAGACATTTCAGGAACATTACTTGAGACTCATACAAACACTCTTCCCAATATCCTCCTTCATGTCCTAAAGTATTTTATTCCTTGCACCACATCAATATGCCATTGATTACAATTTATGCTAATTGAAATTTACAAGTCATACGTTTTAGCTGTTCATAGTTACATTTAATTACATTTGGGTTCTGGGTTTGATTTCCACGTCAGGGACTGTGTGAATGGAGTTTGCATGTTCTCTCTGTGCTTAGTCTGTTTCTTCGAGGTTCTCCGGTTTCCTCTCACAGTCCAAAAACATGCAGATTAGGCTAGATGATGTTTCCAAATTTTGCTCGTAGTGTGTTAACGTTGGACAAATGGGAATAAATACAATGATCACCATTGGCCTCCATCCTCCCTAGTTGGACTACAGAGGGTTCTAGATGGATGGATGGAATGCGCACCATGCAAACGAGTTCTTCTTAAAGTTATTGATTGCTGTATTTATGTGATAGTTATAGTTATAAAGAAAGTGTGTTAAAAGCTATGAAACTGGAGACTCCTTCAATCAATTTGAAATAAACATCTTAAAGTAAACCTTATCTCTCCAGAGGCACTATGCACGATGGGTTCATCGCTTCATGTAATTGACTCTGTAATAGAGTCAATCTGCACTCATGAAACCACATGACCTTTTTCATTTGCTCAAAAATCCAATCTTAATGCTCCCTAGCAAACTGGGGCCTCTTTTCCCATTTGGACTTACTAAGAATTTATTTTCTTATGGCCAAACAGATGCTTAGTCCCAAGCCAGTGAATTCTTGGCACATTGCGTGTATGGGAAATGCTCTTTCTTTCACCACTGAACATAGCTTATACTTTTTTTTTTAATGTTGAAACTTCAACAAGTATTATAAATTATGTTTTTTTTTTCTAACCACATTGCTTCCATATGTTCAACCCTTTTCCATATTCTGCATTCCTGAGAGAGCACAGAGAAAATGTTTTGATGAGTATATCTTTTTTATCACCTCTTTTGGACAGCTGAAAGAAGCAGATGACTTCTCCAGCTGCAGCACTATAGACAAAGTTCCAGAGGTGGAAAAGGCAGATTCAAATGATGAACCAAATCAAATGACCCCAGGAGACTGCTGCTCAGAGAGTGAGTCTTTAAATGAATGCAAACTTAAGCAAAATTCAGAAAGAAAATGAGAATAAATCAGATAATGTTTTCTTTCTATTAACTGATTACTATACTGGATTTACTGGATCTAAAGTAGAGTAAATAGAAGTGAAAACTGAGTGAGATCATTTTAACATCATTTATAATGTGTACTTTATCCATATGCTTTACATTCTGGTACCTGCATTAAAGAATGCATTAGATGCTGCCCATGCCTGAATGTGGACATCACCAAGGGCAGAGGGAAGACATGGTGGAACTTCCGTAAGATCTGTTATACCATTGTGGAGCACAGCTATTTTGAAGCCTTCATCACACTCATGATATTTCTCAGCAGCGTTGCCTTGGTGAGCTGAAGGGAAAAGTATTGATATCCTTAAAAAACATTTTTGATGAGCTGGCAGAGCTTTAAGACCTGGAAATCTTGTGTTTTCTTCTTCTCTTATTAGGCATTTGAGGACATTTACATGGAGCAGCGAACGGTGATTAAAATCATCCTTGAATATGCAGATCAGGTCTTCACCTACATTTTTGTCATTGAGATGCTCCTGAAATGGTTTGCGTATGGTTTCAAGACTTATTTCACCAACGCTTGGTGCCGCTTGGACTTCTTCATTGTCAATGTATGTATTTTATGTTCATCATGTCAAAGAAAAACCTAATATGCAATATTTATAGATTGTCTTGGGAAATTATAGCATAATTAATTATAAAGAGTTATATTTCCTTAATGATTGGCACAGACCTTGTGGTGAAGTTTAATTAAAACATAAGCAGCAAATCATCCTTAATGTGCATCTCTAGGATATTGTTGGTTTTCCAAGTACCACTTTAGTAATAGTTAACCTACATTTTAAAATCCTGATTTTATTTTATTACTGATAAAATTACTCATTATGGAATATTATATGAAACAGAAATATGAATAAATATATTATTTATAAAAACATAAGTATAAAATCTAAGAAAAAAGTAACAGCAATATTTGACATGTATCTGTTGTATCAACATGATTAAATTGCAAAATTATCACACAGGTCTTTCTAATCGGCATGACGTCGAACTTTCTGGGTTACTCCGCATTCAAACATATCAAACCCCTGAGGCCTCTTCGCATCCTGTCCAGATTTGAAGGAATGAGGGCAAGTAAATTATTCATCCTTTGATAAAATATCGATTTTAATTATATTGATTGTATTTTAATAATGACATAGATAACAATAGACATTAAAACAAATCAGAATAAACAGAAACAGCTATACAGAAACGTGGTTGTAGATTTTGATGCCTAATGAAGTGTGTAGCAATAGCAGGAAGATAAAACTTTCTTAAAATGGCACAAGGAAGGAACATTGAGAAGACTCAATGGAAAGGTATCCCATTCTTTTCTGGGTGACACCGTATAGTGGGATTAGATATCATTACATAAATCTACACGGTGGAAACTTCAGATCCAGGAAGTGGAAAGTGTGGGTTTAAAATACTGAATATGATTTATATAATATCATTTTCATTTATGTTTAAAAGTGGTTTTGAATGTTTGTGAACTTCCTCAGGTGGTGGTTAAAGCCCTGGTTGGTGCCATTCCCTCCATGCTTAACGTGATGGTGGCCTGGATAATCTTCTGGTTGATCTTCAGCATAATGGGCGTAAACCTGTTTGCTGGAAAATTCCACTACTGCTTTAACACAACCTCTGAAGAGTATTTCAGAATTGATGATGTGAACAATAAAACCGAATGTTTCGAGCTGATTCATGAGAACAATGTGACGGATGATGTGCGATGGATGAACACAAAGATCAACTACGATAACGTGGCCATGGGCTACCTTGCCTTGTTTCAAGTGGTCAGTTTTTCATACTATACATCACTGAATGGTTAGACTGATGAATGAATGGATGCAGGATTTGAATTCCACAGTGGCTTTCGAGGAGCCACATCTTCTAATGTGCACCACGATTTCCTATAACATGCACGCACACACATGCATGTTTTTTTCATGGTCAATAATGCCTTAAACCCCAAGTGGTTTATGCAAGTATGTGACTGCAGATGCATTGAGCCATGCAAGGGCAGTTACATAAAAAAACCCTTTGCCTTAACTCCCCTCCACCCCTCCCTATCTCATACATCTGATTGAGAAACTTTTCCAGTCGACACCTTGCCTCACCAACAGACAAGAATCAAGGTGCCAACAAGATTACTGAAAAAAAAATTCATTGTGCAAACAAGCAATAGAAAACAATGCCATCATTCTAAATCTTTTTTTTTATTTTGCCACATGATCTATGCTGCCCAAGTCTACCATATCTAAATCCACCTCTGTGAACTATCACTAATGCAGACAGTTAATATGGTCAGTAACATTAATGGAAAATGTTTAGAGCTCCCCCTAGGGGACACCTTCAAGTGAGCTCGTCCTTTCCAGTCCTACCCTTAGCTCCGCCCAAATTCGAACCAAGAATGGATGGATGAATGGATGGATTGGGGGTATGATTACAGAATAGCATGATATACTATTTGCATGTTTTATTTTGGTTATAAATTTTAATTTCTTGTTGGC
This sequence comes from Heterobranchus longifilis, assembly GCA_028570985.1. Classification (NCBI taxonomy): domain Eukaryota; kingdom Metazoa; phylum Chordata; class Actinopteri; order Siluriformes; family Clariidae; genus Heterobranchus; species Heterobranchus longifilis. Next base: position 17,876,463 of record JAOVVB010000011.1, on the reverse strand, counting down.
TCACAGGCAACATTTAAAGGTTGGTTGGACATCATGTACTCTGCTGTTGATTCTCGTATGGTAAGGTTCAGAGGAACAGAACAACACAACATATTTCCTCAAGTACTACAAAAACCTGATGAATAATAATGAATTTATACACAAGTTCTATGACTGAAAAGATTTTATCTAATTTTTTCAGCCCTGCAACTGATATTTACATCCATTTACATATTACATATAACTTATTTACATGATCTGACTTAACATCCACGTCTAAATGTATAAAGTGTTTATGCACCATGGATGTGTTACCTTTAACTCACTTTTCACTTTTGCTTCTGTAACTAGGTGGAGGACCAGCCAGAATATGAGACAAACCTCTACATGTACCAGTACTTTATTATTTTCATCATCTTTGGGTCCTTCGTTACCCTCATCTTATTCATCGGTATCATCATTGATAACTTCAAGAAACAAAAATTAAAGATAAGTATTATTGACACAAAGTAAGCTGACAATTGAACAAAGAAAAATTAGGTAGAATCGATTATTAAGTATAATAAAATTAAGTAATTGTGCATAATATAAGAATAAAAAGAATGCAGAATAAAAAAGGCAGACAGAAAAGCTTACAAACATTGTGCTTGTAGTTTAACATGTGTACTTTTTACTTTTACTCTTTTTTATTCAATTTTTTGCTTTTTGTACTTAATTCCAGTGACAATAATTATAAATTAAATTAAAAAAATAAACTACCTATAATTTTTTGGGGGATATTTGTTATACTTAAAAAAGTAATTGCCATTAAATAATTAAGATCATCAAACAAATCAGTCAAAGTCCGAACTTAAATCCGATTGAGATGCTGTGGCATGACTTGAAACAGGTTAAACCCTTCAATATGGTTGAATTAAAACAATTCTGCAAAGAGGAGTGGGCCAAAATGTAAAAGCCTCTTTGCCAGTTCTGGATTGCAGTTGTTGCCACCAAGGGCGGCACAGTCAGTTATTAGATTTTTATGGCAATTACTTTTTTTCACATAGGGCCAGGCAGGTTTGGACAGCTTTTTTTCCCTTAATAAATAAAATCAAAATTTGAAAATTACATTTTGTATTTACTTGAGTTACATTTGTGTAATTTTTAAATTTGTTCGATGATCTGAAATTATTTACGTGTGACAAATATGGAACAGGTATGGGGCGAAAACGTTTCATGGCACTCTAGTTACATTTAAATGTGGTAGAATGTCACAGCAGCTGTAAACCAATAGTAGATCTTATTGACACAAAAGAGACTCTTAAAGAATGGTTATAAATATCAAATGCTAATAAATTCTCACCCAAGAAGATGGCATTATTTTAACATTATACATTTTGAATAGCACATTTGAATACCTTTTAATTATTTTTAAATTAAGTGCAGAATCCCAGTAAATTATCTCTTGAAAACAATTAAGCGTGCATAAATTAATCTGACCAATCAGAAGAGAGAATTCAATGATATCGATATTATAAGCAAAGTCATTTAATTCTCTGTCAAAAAAATATAGCTTGAGTGTAAATAATACACTTGTATAATAAGCTTTAATCAGCCTATGGTAGAATAATAATAATAATAATAATAATAATAATAATAATAATAATAATAATAATAATAAGTTATAATATTAATAATAATATGAAAATGGTAACCTGAAGTAAGGTGTGTTCATCACCATGTCAAATGAGTTAAAACAATATTGAAAAATATGCTTTAAAGAATAATTATCCTACCATCTTTTCTTACTTAGGAAAAAACCCCTTCATCACAGAGAGCCAGAAGCAATATTGTGACGCTTTGAAAAAACGTGGCTGTAACAAACCTCAGAAACTGATCCCACGCCCCAAGGTAGGTCCAGTACTCAACATGATGGATAAATAAACATCTCCAACAACAATATCTGCAACACTTTAGCAAAATATCTGGTCGCACATGTAAATATGCACTAACGCTATCTGACATTAAAACACTGTTTGTAATATTTTGTTATGTTGAAATCTCTTTTCCTCACATCTGATGTCTGAACTTCCTGCAGAATTGTTTGCAAGTCTTCATCTACAACATTGTCACAAAGGAGTCGTTCGAAATCCTGATGGTGGGCTTGATCTTTCTGCACATGATCGCCCTGATGGTGGAGACGGATGACATGAGCTCCGAGACGGAAACCATCCTGTTTATGATCCACTTCATCTTTAACGTCATTTACACTTTAGAGTGTGTGTTTAAGCTCATCGCCCTGCGGAAGTATTACTTTCACATTGGATGGAATATTTTTGATTTTATTCTGGTTTTGCTTTCAATTTTGGGTAAGTATTAAAGTTTTTTTTTTTAAGAGAAGAGAGAGAGATTTACTGATCAAATTAGCTCATCAATCAGATAGAATATAACAAATACTGTATGTAACTGTATGTTTTGTTTATTTGTAATGAAACCTGCTGTTGGCATTGGAGATGTGAACATACTGTTAATATTCAACATGAAACCAATTTTTTTTTAAAATACTAAGAATTTAGTTCTTAAAACTTCAGTACAATTACTGTTTAATTTTATTTGAATGAAAACAAAAATAGTTAAAGTAGTTAACTATTTTTAACCATTTAAGCTTAATGTGTTTACATTAAGTTATTACATTTTCAGGCATATTCTTAACAGACATCTTTGAGAAGTACTTTATGTCTACTTGGATTATCTATATCATCCGACTTGCAAGAATTGGCCGCATTCTGCATCTGATCCGACCTGCTAAAGGCATCCAAGCTCTCCTGTGCTCCCTGATGATGTCCCTCCCTGCCGTCATTAACATCTGTCTCGTCTTCTTTGTGATCATGTTCATCTTCTCCATTTGTGGCATGTACAACTTTGCCTATGTGAAAAAATCTGCCGCCATTGATGACATGTTCAATTTTGAGACCTTCGGAAACAGTCTAATATGTCTGTTCATAACTGCAACAACGGCTGGATGGGACGGGTTTCTGCACCCTATCCTTAACACACCTCCTGACTGTGACCCGGACTTTCATAATCCTGGCTCGGATGTGAAGGGTAACTGTGGGAATGCTGCTGTGGGAATAATCTTCTTTTGCACCTACATAGTGATATCCCTGTTTCTGGTGGTCAACATGTACATCGTCGTCATTCTGGAGAACTTCAACATTGAGAGCAGCGAGTCTTTATGTGAGGACGACGCCAAGATATCCGAGTCGAATTCGGAGGAGAAATTCATGGTGAATAAGCTGGAAAGCAGCACTCTTGAACCGGAGCAGGAGGAAGTGGCTGCTAAGGTCATCCAGAGAGCCTACCGCGAATACAAACTCAAGTCCCCGTGTGAGAAGGCTTCAGGTGGAGTTCTGCAGAACGAGGTCACTGCCTCTGTCACCGCCCCTGGTGCGACCTCTGAGGAAAACGTGGAGTCAGTTGTCTAGCAACATCTTGCGATTTTTTGGGTTACATATTCATCAAAGGTTTTTACAAAACTGCTGGTTTACCTCCAAATATGTCACTTCCCAAAGGTGAAAGGAGTGTTTAGAAAAAGATGTTTTGTCAGATTGTAATGGATTCTCCTTCTGTCTGTAGACTACAGCGACAACAAAATAATGAGAAATGGGGAAAAATTTCACAACCTTGTGCGTGCTAGCACATTAGCAATTTTAAATACAAAAGGTACAGTACCAAAGGGGAGTGGGGTGCATTTGCTGATTTTAACCTTCTCTTAAATATAATGAAGAAAACCTTTGCAGTATTAGGTTAAAATATGTTCAATGTACCAGTGTATTTGGGTTTTCTGACAGTTTGGGAATCAAAATATTAATTCACATTTGAAGCAGGTCAGCGTACATAATAATGCAATTCATCATAGATTGGTTCATCATTAAATATAAATATATACATGGTTATAATTTAAGAGGCCTCCTGGGCAAACATCTGAATATTACAGTTTTTCAAAATGGGCTTAATTACCTATTTGCTTTTTTATACATTTGCTTTATAGATTTTGTGCATTTGTTTTATCACAGTTTATTCACTGTTATGGCCACAGACAAAACTAAAGAATACAGAATAGTGATAAAACTACACAAAACAAAAATCCTTGTTGAACAGTTTGCCTTTAGATCCTAGAGTGATTCCAAGGAAGTGTTTTATTAAATGCACAAGCATTAGTGATTAAAACCAGTGAGCCTTCAGATACAAAACATTATTGACTTAGTATTAACTCATAAACTTCACCAATAATAATAATAATAATAATAATAATAATAATAATAATAAATATGTTTTTTTAATGACATAAGTGGCTGATTAGGGTGATTTTTGCCTTTGATTACATTAGGTTTAATTTTAGATTTTTGTCTGATTCTTCCAATCTATATGCCAGGGTTAGAATTTCAGTTTTATATCATTCTGCATATGATTTTTATGTAAAACTCAGTAAATCCTAAAAAAAAGACTTTAGCTGGGTTATCAAAGACTGCGTCACATATGTTTTCAAAGTTGTCGGAAATATACAGAAGGGTGGAGGCCTTAAACAAATTGTTTAGGTTTATTTGTTGTAAGATTTGTTTGTTAGTCACAATAAATATTAAAAAAGTACAATAATAATAATAAGTAGAAGAAGAAGAATGAGAAGAAGACTACAGTGCAGTATAATGTAACCTATATAATGTGTTCAGGTTACTGATATGAATACTAATAAACACTTTATAGTAGTTGTTCCTGTATAAAAAAAAGACAATTATAATCTTGATGTGTTCATGTAGCATGCGTGTAACCACTTAACCATTAATTGACCACTACCACTGTGTGTAAGCACTTGTGGGTGTATTTTGATTTTTAAAATGACTAATTCCTCCCTGAAAGTGATTATTTTCCTGTAATAGGAAATGCTAAATGTATTATACCCTCTTTATTTCCTCACTTCATATGTTTATAACATACCAGACATATAAAAAATTTGCTCTGACACTTAAATATACTTAAATAAATATCTTGTTACAGAAAACTTCAACATACATAATCTGCATATGCAACAAATTCAATTCTTTAACACTGGTTACTACTAGAGGAACTATAAGGTGTGATTTGCAGCTGCACTGACAAACCTGTAATCTGAGAACAGTGAGATAAAAAATCAGAATCAAGGTTTTAGCAGCGCCGCAGTATACAACATATAATTGAATAAACTGTATGAGACATCTGATATATATCCAAGGACTGCATTTTAATTTCTGAATTCAAATCTACAACATGCTCACATGTGAGATTAGAGGAATTCTCTGTATGCTTTTAAAAAAGTCAGAATTTCCTTATCCATAATGTTGAATCTCTACATTTTGTATAATTTGTGTAATAAAATGTGTTTATCATAAAAACTATTAAAGGAAAAAAAAAAACTTTAAATATGCTGCTATTATTTTGGGTTTTGGTATTTCTGTTACCTAAGAGGAGATTATTTATCTGCGGTTTTCTCTCATTTGATTGGATCCTGTAAGGTAATTTTTGGGACTGTGACTTTCGAGGACAGCTTTAGGAGTTGCCCATGTAACAGCATACACCCTCTACTAAGTGAGCTGGGCTACTGGCGTAACCAAATGTGGGTAAAATGATTTTTTTAAAGAAAGTTTTCCAGAAAGGTTCACAGGATAAAATGTTTGATGCTGTTGAGGCCTGCACTACAACCCAACAGAACACCTTTGGGATGAATTAGAGCAGAGACTGCAAGCCAGACCTCTCAAATGCGCTTCTGGAAGAATGGTCAAAAAATCCCATAAACACTCTCCTAAACCTTGCCAGAAGAGTTGGATCTGTTAAAACTGGTGGTGGGCCAACATGATATTAAACCCTATAGTTACTCAAGTTTACTCAAGATACATGTGAAGGCAGGCGATCAAATACATTTGGCAATATAGTGTGTATATAGCATCAGGTACATGGCAGAGATAGATGCATGTTACAGGCTGATCAAAGGCAAAGAATCCAATGGCCAGTCAGAGGATTAGCAAATGGGCAAAATCTAAAAGAAAGAAAGAAAGAAAGCAAACCTAGAACAGGATGCAAGGTCAAAACCAGAAACTTAATTAAGAGCAAAACGCTATCTTAAAGTTAACACGAAGCTTTCACACTGATTGAGTGCAGGTCCGGATGGGGTAGTTATAGTGAGTGTGTAACTGGGACCAGGCCAATGCTGTTAGAAGTCATCTCAAAGTCAGAATTCTAGATGACTTCTGGGAAATATAGTTCACAGCCAGGACCTGTTCAGATATGTAGTAGATTCCAATAGCATGACTTATTAACTCTGGTAAACTTTTTGGAATGTAGCATACCAAAAACTGAAAAAAACGTGGTGAACTTTTATGAGGTTACTACTTGGCACAGATACCATGATCAAGAGGGTGGTTCACCCAAGGCAAAAACCCATCCTACCAGGGACTGTATTCATAGTCTCTGCCAGCACTTTTTTTTTTGTGGGGGTGGGGGGGCAGTGGAGACTCAGTGGATCAGAACGTTAGGGGGTTTAGCACCTCCCTGCGGACAAATGATTGATCAAGACCCTTAACCCTCTATGTTTAAGAGACAAGGTATCATGTCTCACCCTGTAGACTGACCCCAACTTCTTAACATCCTAGTATATGCAAAGAAAAGGATTTCACTCTAATGTATTTGTGACAAATAAATGTTTTTATAGTTGTCACCTATTTAAAAAAAAAATGTCATCATTTTGAAACTGACAGGAATTTTCCTGCTTTCCAGAAACTGTCCCACTGCATATGGCTGATTCTGAACACAACTGGAGTATCTTGGGGTGAGGCACTATAAAATTTAGAAATATAAAGTCCTGTTGTCATTCATTTGTGAATGAACAATAAAGGGAATGAGCATACTGATAACAGGTTGCTACATGGACGTCTCGAGTTGAAGTTCATCCTGTCATCAAAAGCAGTCTCCAAACAAGCTCACGTTGCTTAGAAGATGCAACACGAGAGGACACAAGTGTTGTGGCGGAAATGACGGCGGTCGGTGTGAAAGGACATTGCATATCAGAGCCCGATAGTCAACATGTCTCTCTTTGAAATTGTAGCTGGGACTAAGGCATGAGGAACACGATGGAATTTTAGAGAAGGGTGAAAGGAAGAGCACTGTAAGATCTGCTGCTTCACTTCAGCAGGCGATCAGCCTTTACCATTAACAGTGTCACTCTTGATCTCGAATCAGAAAAGCGAGACACTGTCTCCCTTTAGGTCAGTGTAGTTCCTCAATGTTAAATTGGGGAAGTTTTCTAAACATCCCAAGCAGACAGAATGTCTAGCAACTGTAGTAGCTTAAAAGAAATGATGTTTAACCTTGGTTGCTTAGAAAAAAGAAAGAAATTGGGAGATACTGTATGAAGAAAAAGACATTGCTATAATAAAGGGGATAAAGGGGGTTTCAACCCATAATTTATTGCTCTTATTCTACAACAATTAAGAATTGCTGTTGTCTTAAAGAATGACATATCTTATTTTTTATCAATTTATACTGTATTTACATTTAATATTGTGGAATATCAATGGAAAGAATTACTCTTTCTATGTTTTATGTTATGTTATACCAGCTATAAACATTTGTTTCCTTACATCTGTTACTTTTTTATTGTTTTGAGATTCATAAGACACAGCTTGTTACATTACTAAGAAACCTGAATGTGCAAACCTCCTCTTTAACGTGTCAGAAAATCTGCATACATCTGCTATACTTACATTTAGGCATTTTGGCAGACAGTCTTATCCAGAGTGACTTACATTCTTATCTCATTATACATCTGAGCAGTTGAGGGTTAAGGGCCTTGCTCAAGGGCCCAACAGTGGCAACTTGGTGGTTGT
>JAOVVB010000011.1:17826003-17850881 GCA_028570985.1 Heterobranchus longifilis | reverse complement strand
CCCCCCCCCCCCCACCTCCCCCACCTCCCTCATACCGTAGGTATTTATGTTGATAAAAGTGCATGCTAAAGGGACTACAGGAAAAATACAGGGAAAATGTGTGTAATTAAGCAAACCACCAGGGGGAGCTAGTGATGCTAGAGTCACACACACATCGTCTATACCCCTTTATCCTTTATAGGGTTGTTGAGCACATCCCAGAAGACTTAGGGCATGAGGCGAGGTACATCCTGGATGGTGTGTCAATCCATTGCAGGGAACACACACATTCCGGGAATTGAACCCGGACCCTGGAAGTGCAAGGTGACAATGTTTCCACTAGAAATACACTATTCCGCCTAGAGTCACACAACTCATGTGAAAAAAACTTAAAATTGCATGCACACACACACACACACACACACACACACACACAGTAATAATAATAATAATAATAATAATAATAATAATAATAATAATAATAATAATAATAATAATAATAAACCTTTGTGCATATGCCCAGTCCTGAGATTAGAAATTTAATCAAGATGCCACATAAAATCAGAAGATCAAACATCTGGAATTTCATTCCATTACAGATACATGCATAGTAACACTTTTTTTTTTTTAAAACAACATTATTTTCCTATTGTTGAAATGAAAAGATGAAAATCTGTTTTAAGTCGTCTTTCCATCATCCTCAGCAAGACACAGAAACAATTCAATAGACAATTCCTGGGGTCAGAGTGAAAAAAAAGAAGAAGAAGAAGAAGAAGAAACTTAAATCTGACTTATAATACTGCTAATGATCCATTTTCTATAAAGTATTGCATCAGGATCCAAGTTTGAAAAAGAGAGAATAAATAACTAGCAAACATGTACAAGTACCTTTTTCAGAATAAACAAAACATAATGCAAAAAGAATATATACTGAAATGGTAATAATTATAAAAAACATCAACGATAAACTATAATCTATTAAATATTTATAATTATGCCATTATTATTAGTCGTAGTACTTTTAGAAAAAACAAACAAACAAAAAACATCCTTAACAATTAATTTTGTGATTTTTTGTTTTTGTTTTTATGAAAACGGTTGATTCCCAAACAGACTAATGGACAGCCTGACACAGAGGGTTTGTTGTGCTATTGACAAAATTATTGTTTTGTTTTTGTTTTTTTATTATCTCAAATCTGTATAAAACTGATTTTACACTGCAAATAATCAGACATGGTTTAAAATCATTCTTGTTACACTGTACAAAATGATCCCAATAAAATCTTACAATAATACTAATCCTATAATGGTTGAGCTGCAATAATAATGATAAAAAAAAAACATTTTAAGCACAGTCACAAACGGAAACATTCTTCAAATTGAAATCGACGTAATTCATGTTTTCTCTAGTTTTTGCCATTTCCCCTAGCATATGTGTAGCTGTCCCGTTAGTCTGTCGTCCCCCTACCAGTGGCTTTAAGAACAGCGTCATACGAGCACTCGCGCTGAGATTTAGTCTGAAATTTCTCACACTTTCTCAGAACTTTGTTGCTTGGGATGCACTTCTTAACTTACAACTCAAAGAATTACTATTTTCTTCGGTTTAAAAGCACAAAAGCAAATCCAAATCAATAAAAAATATTAAAATAAACTGCACAGTGTAAAGCCAGCTTTAGTTCAGTGCTCGGAAATGTTTCATTTATTAAATAAATAAATACGCCACAAGGAGCCAAAAATACCACACACACAACAAATATATTCACTAATAAACCACTGGAAGATAAAATCTCCTGATTTGATTGTCCTCTTGCTGTCATATAAACGGCCGTGACACAGCACCAAGGTCTCATTTCACATGCTCAGTGGTGTGTGCAGAGCAATAAAACTTTTTATGTGTTATAAAGTTTGACAGGTTGTTGAACTGGATGTCGCAGGGACGGCAGTATTTGCCGTTAAGCGCCACAGAGATCGATGCATTCGTGCTCCTTTTCAAGGTCGAGGTGTCCTCCAGATTGGAGGCTGGTGAGGAAGAGATGCTCTCATTGGGTTTCTCTTGATCCGGGCTACGCGCTGTGGAGTGGACGTTTGGGATCGAAGTACTAGAAGATGCGTTTTCTTGCCTGCCGTCGCCCTGAAGACTGGAGTTTAAAGATTTCTCTGTATTTTCAGAGCCAACATGGCTGCCGTCTGGCATGCGCTGCTCTTTTTCACCTTCAGTGCCCTCGTTTGGGCTTTGCCTCCTCTCGTTTTGTGGAACAAAAATTCCTGTGGCATAGTCAGCCGGTTTAATCTCATAATACGGCCAGATCTGTTCATCCACTCTGATTCTCTTAACATTACCCGGATAGTTATCAGAATTCATCGTCTTGTGTTCGTCCTTTATAGCCGACTGTGTTTTAGCAGATGTAGAATTATCGGCACATTGAACCGAGCGCTCGATACTGAAACTATCAGGAGCATTTGCATTTCTCGAGCCTTCATCCTTTATGTTTAGTGCTTTGTTCTCCAAGATTGCCCCTGGGCAGAAGTTCTGTTTGTGGCTCAGGTAGTCCTCAACTTTGTTGAAGCTGATTTTACACACGGCGCATTCGTGATAATCCATTAGTCCTGAAACTTTACCAATCTGTATTGTGCATTTTTTACTCAGATCTATCGGCGCATCACCTGGATCACATTCCTCCTCAGCTATCGCATTACACTTTGATACTAGGGCTGATTTTGTGACTGTCAAGGAAGGTTCTGGATGCTTCGGAACCAAACCCTGGATCATGCTATACCGGTGATGAAGCTGGTCCTTGAGACTTTCTATTGAATCCTGGGACATATAGGAATTACTATAAGGGTAGGTCTGAGATACCACTGGATCAGGACTGAGCATCTTTCTTCTCTTTCGGGTACGAAATGATTTCTGGACATGTTTGTTGTTCGCTGCGCGCTTTGCCGGCGGATCATGGCGGGTGGCGCAATAGTACTGCTTGTGCACCACGTAGTTCTCGTGTCGGCTGAACGTGATCTTACAAGCCTCGCAAGTTGTTTGATTGTGGTCCAACTCACTCTCTGATATTTTTTGACTCTTTGAGTCATTTGGACTTTCCTCCTCATCACATGGAGGAGATGCTTTTTTATCATTCACTGGGAATTCCTCTGGTGCTTTTCCTGTACCAAAAGGCTCGACTAGAGGAGTGTTGAACTGAGTGGGATTCTGACCTTTAATTTCAAATGCCTGGCCAGTGTTCAGCATGCTAGCTAAACCTGCACCAGCTTTAGGACTTACTGCAGGTTTAGTCAAAATGCTGTAATCATGAGATTTGCTCATGTGCTGCCAGGGGCCGTTACAATAATGCTTCTTGTGCACTAAATAATTATCAAGGTTGCTGAATGTAATGTTGCATTCGAAGCACGTCGCTCCTTTTGGAACCAGCGTGCTGTACATTACCGGAGGGAAATTGTTGCCACCTTGGCGTAGCCTGCGATGGACTAGCTCGGACATTTTCGCCAGTATTTCAGAAGCCTGTGGGACTGCAGGTATATCCTGTGAGAATGGCACATGAGGCAGGAAGGGTGGCACAGGAAATGCTGAGGTTATATGATTCTGGATCGGGGAGGAAGCCAAGCGAGGACTAGAGGGCTCAGACTTCACTTTACTGTATGAAAAACCAGCTTTGCTTCCACACCCTGTATCAGCCTTGCTAGCCCCCTGCACCTGTTCATTGTTCTCTCGCTCCTTGTTCTGATGAAGTTGACTTTCTCCGATGCTTTTATTATCATTCAGATTTGCAACACTAAGGGACTTGGTCGGATTCTGTTTAGTGGATTTGCTATCCAGACTAGCGTGTCTGTGCAGCTCCTGGTGTTTCGATAGATCTCGAGGTGTTTGGAAAGTGAAGTGGCACTGACCGCACCGGAGTCCGGTCTGAGACAGGTGGGTGAGGATGTGAGGCTGCAGGACCATCAGAGTGTCGGCTGTGTAGTCACAGATCGTGCATTTCAAACTGCTCCCAGGAGAGGTCTCGTCGGTCTTGAAAGCTGGATGGGCAAAAACAGACAAACTATAATTATGTTACAGAATATTTAACATTTTATTTGTTTAGTGCTTTTGCCAATATACATTGTCGCAAAGCAGCTTTCAAGGGGAAAAAAAAAGATCACTCATGCACTCACTCTATACCGCTTAATCCTGTGTACAGGGTCGCAGGGGACCTGGAGTCTATCCCAGGAGACTTAGGGCATGAGGTGGGAAACACCCATCACAGGGCACACACACTCACACACACTATGGGCAATTTGGGGAATGCCTATTAGTCCAATTTGCATGTCTTTGGACTGTGGGAACATGAAACTCCATGCACACAGAGTCGAGAATCAAACCCGGACCCTGGAGGTGCAAGGTGACAGTGCTAAGCACTAAGCCACTGTGCCACCAAGTTTAAAATGATCAACAGTGGCAAGGAAAAACTGTTAAGAGAAAGAAACCTTGAGTGGAACCAGGCCCAAAAGGGAACCCATCCGCATTTGGGTGACGACAGATAATAACGGTAAATCCCATATTTTATATAGGATACTTATTTGAACAAATACACAACCTCCTTACCAGAATGTGTGGATAGGTGCATTTTTAGAGCTTGTGGACCCAGGAAGCTCATGTTGCATTGTGGGTAAGTGCAGGAATGCGACATCGGATGGTTTGTGTTGGTCTGTTTCTCCGAAGCCAGGTCAGATTCCCTAGTTCTTCCACTGCAGTAGTACATGAGGTGAGCTTGGAGGTTCCTGTCGCTCTTGAACCAGATCCCACACATCTTACAGGGGAAAATGTCTTCTACAATAGAAAAACAACAAACAACAACAAATGTACAGTATATGTGGATTATTGATACAAATTCTTATGCATATGATCCAAAATGTGTAAGTAGTAAGACCTTTTGCATTATGCTTTAATAGAAAAATACTCCCAATTACATATTGTGAGGTAGTGACTGTTAGGGTGGAAATATACTTGCTGTTCAACCATGTATTCACAAAGTCAACTGGCAACTTTGTGAGCGTATATGTTCACACGCTTGCCTATAGACTACATGTGTTGCCAGACAGTAGGGGGCACACTGGAGAATCTAATCAGAAAGTTTTGCGCAAAGTAAACCAACTCCAGGTGCTTACTTTTTAATATTAGCTCTTATCTCAAAGATTTCTGAAATATACTAATGAATGAAATCATAATTATAACTTTATTTAGTTATACATTGTTTCCATAAACAGTTTTATCTACCTTTTAAAGTGAATAGTATTTTTTTTACAATATAAAAAACAAACCACAAAGCGTAAAACTCCTCCCTGCTGAGAAAGTGTTGTCTCACGAAACGTGTGTGTCCAATCCAAGACATGAGATTTTCTTGTTTTAAGCATGTTGTTTTTAAGCGTGTTCATTGCTCTGGATAAAGTCCACACTCACTGTTGATGATGGTGCTGGGGAGAACGGACGCCATGGCGGTTTGTTGAGGAAGAAGCTGGATGGAAGAGAGTCTCGAGGAAATGTCCACCACACACACTGCGAGCTCTTCTCCCTCCATAACGCTTCTCGTGGTTGAGCACCAAACATGTCCTCCTACAGAAATCACAAATATATTCGCATATACTGTATACACACAATGTACATAAAGACGCAAACAGCAAACAGATCACACCACCATCTGAGGTCAATATTAGATCTGTTTTCTTTCAAATTAATTTCAGGCACTTATTTTCAGCATAAAAAAACATTAAAAAAAACAACAACACTGAAATCAAGTAAATTTTGTAAATGTAAATGTTTGTTGGCACACAAAATAAATGCAAATAGGCACAAATTTTTAAATCTACTTTACTGATTATTTTTTAATGCAATACATCTAGATAAAGTTAACTTTTCTCCTGACAGTTTATTCTACGTCATTTATTCAAGTACAGATTGAGATCTTTGGAGAAGGTTAATAAATGGTATGGAAGACATATTTAATACTGACTGTTCTGAGAATTCTGTAAAAAGGACGTGCTGAATCATTTAATTAATAATGTCAGTTCTCGAAGATGGCGGCACGGTGGCTTAGTTGTTAGCACTGTCGCCTTGCACCTCCAGGATCTGGGTTCGATTCCTTCCTCAGATTTCTGTGTATGGAGTTTGCATGTTCTCTGCATGCTTGGTGGGTTTCCTCTGGGTACTCCAGTTTCCTCCAACAGTCCAAAGACATTGCAGGTTAATTGGCATTCCCAAATTGCAGGTAGTGTGTTTATGACCGTGTATGCTCTGTGATGGATTGGACCAATCCAGAGTGTACCCCACCTCAGTGCCCTAAGTCTCCTGGGATAGGCTCTGGGTTGCAGTGAACGAGTGAGCGAGTTCTCGAAGATTAATTCCTAGTAAATGTGTGAAACTAAAATTCATGAGTCTTACACTTTCAACTCAAAGGAAGCAAACAAATTTTAACATTACAATATTTTACGCTTTCATATAGCGGACTGTGTCTATTCATGAGGCTTTTTGGGTTTATAAGGGAATTCATAAGGTAAAGTTCCACTTTGTCTGTAATCTCCGAGTTGGTAAATAACACATGAAACGACAATAATAATCCTGGCGTCTTTTGTGAAGACACACGCAGTGCAGCACAGCGCTCCGAGCTCATAGTCTACATGCTCGCTCGTCTTTGAAGCGATGAGAAAATAAGCAAAGGGACGATACAGCGTGTGTTGTTTTTGTCTGCCCTCACGGGGGGAAAAGAAAAAAAGGCAACGGACATCTCGGAAAGAAGCGCGGCGTTATCTAATTGAGGTTCTGCGGATGAAACATTCCACAGGAGTCCTTAAGAACAAACTCATTAGCGTGGCGAAAAAGGGAAGAAGAGCGCTTTGTGGCGGAGATAACATTTATCTCAGTAAATGACGGGCTCTCTGTCTGCCTTCATCTTCCATTAAGGGGATTAAAGTTTTAAAATATGACTATTTACAAAAGTCTGGAGAGAAAGATAACGAGCCGAAGCATGATACACCGCCTCTAAATGCTGGAATTAGGACACGCGCTAATTAGGCTGTTGGACAATAAAAATGAAGCTTGTGCGCCGCCGCTGTTCAAAGATGCGTTTGTGCTCTGACAACGTGTCAAACAATTAAAAAAAGAGTGACCCGGACTGGGTTTGTGCTCTGGTTTTGGTAAAATGCGCAGAATTAAGGAATTGTTCACTGGGTAGCAATGCCACTTTAACATTTGCTTTTACAAGGGGCGTTTAAGCTAAACTGGGACTTTTAATCATGCACAACACAATTACTCCCTTTATGTCTCTATATAATCCTCTGCTACACTAATGCACTTATCCCAGTGTTTCACTAGTGCTCGGACACCATCAAGGTAGAGTTTTTTTCTCGGTACGCCAGAGCCAGGATCAAACTGCCTGCATCACATCTGAAACTCCGGCCTCCCAGGAACTCCTTTAATGGCCCAAATGTGGAAATGTCTTGTACAGGGGATGTAGCAATAACTCCCAGCCGAGGTCCTGTATTGTGCAAGTGGTGTTGATGAATGATTGTGTGTACAGTTCACACAGACAGATGTGTGTCTTCTTCAAGTTTATTGATTCTAGTTATCTGTTGATTTTCACGGACCAGACCCTCATCACTCGCGGACGTCTGGTCTTCGTTAAAATGTTTCCATCATTCAAATGTTTCACTGTGGTTAAGATGCTCATCACCGTAGTGTGCTTCATATCTTCTGAAAATAGGTCAGTTGGTTTTACGCCTTCATTCATGAGGGAAGTCCCAATTTGACTTGAATGCCCCTCATATTATAGCCGGACTGTCTTCTCGAATTTCTCAGTAAAGAATCATATTAGTCTAAACACTGTGGTAGACATGAAACCAACAAAAAATGTAAATGGGAACCTGGAGTAATGATGCCTTCTGGTCCAACTGAAAAGTTCATGCATAGGAGGTCAAAAGTCATGCATATGATGGAAAAATTTATTTTTATTGTTATTTAATCAGTGAAAAAAACTTGTTTTTGCCTTGAAAATTAAAATAAAAACTTATATCTTTCCACATTCTGTACACATCACATTTATACTGGTGGTCACCATAACCTGTTCATTATTAAAATGAAACAATTTGGACTCCTCAACAAATCTCTTTGAAGAGTGACAAAAAAAAAAGAACTCCTCCCCATAAGATGGCACATTTCCTGCTTATTTAATACTAAAGCCCTTAACATATTGTTGCTGATGCGCATTTACGAGGGTCGTTATCTCGTCTTGTTCTCTAACGATTAGTTCTCGGAGCACCTGCGTGTCCGTTTTCTCCTTATCGACTGAACGCTGGTCCGGTCTTATCCTTATGGAACGTTTTCATGTACAGATTATGGCCTTATGGGAAATCAAACTCAACACATTAAATGCTGATGATCTGCTCAGATCAGTTTTTACAGACAAAGTAAAACATATAAAAAACAAATATGATAAAGCACCTCACGCACACACGTGCGTACGCATAGTAAAACAGGATCTTCTGCTAATTTATTCAGTTGACGCACCTCTACATTTTATTGCTGTGGATCAACAGAGAACAGAACGTTTCCAAGACATCAGAGGCGTTTTCATTCTCTAAAACCAATTACGCCTTTTCAGAAATAATTACTTATAACCTTTCTTCCTTTCATTTCCATTCTCAGGAACATCATTTTCCTTCTTGATGTCTGCATCCAGCTCGACTAAACCCTATAAAACCTATTTCCTTTATGGAAACATTTGCTGTTTCTTATCTGTTGAAAACACCTCCATAACTGGCACAGGTTCAACCCGCGATTTAACAAGGGGAAAAAACCTTCGCCTTTTTGTATCCTACAACCAAACACCACATGGTTTTAAACAATCAATCAATGCATTATTATAAGCCCAATTATATAAACCATCTAATACCTCAATTTGCTAATAATACATGTTTAATTTATTACAAAATGACAAATTATGTTTACATGATTTTAGGTTGTTCTCTAGGTTTCATCTAGGTTATGTTCTCATTTACACTTTAGCAGACAAAACAGTCATTTAGCAGTCATTCTCTCACCAAGTGGGATGGGATAATATGTCTTCTTTTTTTCTTAATACAATTCAATATACAAAATGGCTTTGACAATATGATATAATTTCACTGTAGAAAACTCCTGCTTTATTCCAATTGTTCCCTTCTCTGGCACTGGTTTAGTTGATGTAAGTTACAACCATAATTTAGGTAAAAGTGCAAATAATTTTCCTCAAAAACAGGAAATTTAATAATAAAAACAATAACTAAATGCCATTTTTAACATTTGACATCACATTCTCTATCTCTTTAGCTTTAGTTTAGTTTTTGGATATGATCACATTCCAAACCTCAACTCAAAATTTTCCTAAGGTTTTTTTTTTTTTTTCATATCATAATCATATTTTTGCTAAAATCGCATCCATTGTTTGAAATGAAAACTGTATTTGCATAAATATGACAATTTGCTTGCGTAATTCAGGCATGGTTCTTGGCGGATCTTTACATTTAAACACAGTGGGACTCCGTTAACACTCCCCACAAGTAGCCATCAGTTGGTGTAAGATGGGGAGAATGGGACGGGTACAGAAAGGAATTGTTCTGACACATTTTTTAAGCTCGGTCCCCGTTCACGACCACTTCCATTTCCAACAACTGCACAACATGACTTCCTTTTCACTAATGGAAACATGTGCGGCTGGAACTATGCCTCATCGACAAACGCAAATGCACCACCAGGATGCGCGAGTTTCAGTCCTGTATATTTTGCCACATACTGTATTTGCATAAATATGAACATGTACAATCTCAATTAGAACATTTTAAAATAGCATTAAAAAAATATTACATTTTATCTAAATCAATGGACAAAATTTTCATTATACCTTGACTGTATTGACTCGGATCACAAGGCACGCCAAACTGAACCTGCTCCCTAGACTCATATATCTCTCTCCCAAACAAACAAACAAACAAACAAATAAATAAATAACGTAGCGTGTTATGTTATGGAGCAACCATAAAGGAGAATCTGTCCTGAAAACCTAAAATTAAAGCTTTACGTCTGACTGTTGCACAGTACTCAAACTGGAAACTCCTTCCATAACACAATGTAACACAATTTTTGTCCTTGAATAGTAATTATTATTTCCAAGTAATAACAAGACCAAAATTCTAATACAAAACCATCTATTTTTAAACTTTTTTAAAAATTTTAAACAGTTTAAAAGTGAGTAGTTTTCCCTGCTTTACGCTTATGCTGCAAATTGCTTTTACGTTAGAATCCAAATGTAGTCATCCACCATGTTTCCACTGTATGCATCCTGGTAGCAGGCTTCAAAGTCAAGAATGTTTTGATGACAGCGTTTGCCTTGTTCCTCTGAGTACACACCCATATTGTCTTTAAATCTGTCAAGATGAGCATCAAGTATATGCACTTTGAGGGAAATTCGGTAGATGGATGATGGAATTTTCTGGAAACAGTAGATGATAGCAGGTGCACGTCTTCCCACGTTGGAGTTTTGAAAGATCAACCATAAAACAGTTGCTTCAAGAAAATATATCAAGGCCTTCCGACTGCTCAGAACCCATAATTCAACTTCATTACCATATAATACCCCATTTCCATTTCCAAACTAAGAAGGTTGAAAATTTTTTACTGTCTGCTGTTAGTGCTAATGTACATACATTCTGTATAGAATAGGCAGTAACGTGTTCTACGTCCGTGGTTCTGTTTATCACTCTACAGCATGTGCTCACTGTATGCACTACTAGGATTCCCAACACACTGTGTCTTCACACCATAAATCAAAGACCTGCACCATCTGCCCCATCTGCCCCTCACACCTGTGTCCTTGTAATGCGCACTACATCAAACACACACTCTTTCTGTGAGGCTCGGCCAATCGTCTGTCAGGGACAGGGCGCTGATGAAGGGCACCCACGCTCTCACTCTCAAACTGGAAAAAATTGGAAAAAAAAAAAGGTCTTTAAATTTTAGACTTTTTTGTCTTTCAAGGTTTGACATATTTTTTTTTTCCAGTAGCTAAAGAGTGGGACTTTACTGGGTGAGTGAACTAAGCTCACTTTGACTGACAGGTCTGATCCCTCCATCCACTTTTCCACTTTTTTTCGTTTTCTCTCTCAATCTTTCTCACTTTTTTTCCTTCTCACATCTCCCTCCCTCAACCTTTCTCTATTTTTTCCCCTTTTTTATCTTACCTTTCTTTCCTGCTTTTTATTTGTTCTTCACTGACGTCCTCGTCCCTTTCTCTCTATTCTCTTCCATTTTGTCCCTTTTTTCTCTCTCTCCCTCTCTTTCCTCTAAGCTGTTTGACCGGAACAGCGATGACCTTTGACCTCCATTCCCATTCACTGATAAGCTTTTTGATTGATATGTCAGCACATAAGAGGCTCTCCTGCAAAGTCTTTGAAAGGAAGGACTGACGAAGGATGCTCACACACACTTGCACACACACACACACACACCACTGCGTGGCGAAGTCGTCGTATCCCCCTCCCCCTCCCCCTGAGCTCGTCTTAATGAAATGAGTCCCGGGCTGTTTATTAAACGATGGAATTTGGCGTTTCTGCACGCACTAGGAATGTTATCAGGCCAAAAACAATCCTGCCTGTGGTTTCACCCACATTAGCCACAGCTTTTTAAAAATCCAGAAGTTTCTTATCGAGCGTGACACCTGCATCTCCGAATGGCACTTCCCTCATTCATTAGCATGTATTTGGGTGAACAGACTCCAAGGTGCTTTGTGGAGATTAAGAGAGAGACACAGAGAGAGAGAGAGAGAGAGAGAGAATGAAGGCTTATTTTATCATTTCTCATGGCTGGACTGCATCCAGAAGTTTGTTTTTTTTGTCTTGTTGTTGTAATTAGAAAGCTTTTTAAGCGATAACAGCTGCCGGAGAATATGAATATGGAGAGAAGTGAGCCAGCTCTGCTTAAGATAGACAGACTCACCTCCTCCTCCTCCTCCTCCTTCCTCTATCCATCCCTTACTCATCCACACCGTTGTCCTGTGTTCATTACACCCGGCTCTCTCTTCAGATTTTATTACAACACAACTCTAGTGTTTATGAAACAATACTTAATAAGAACTGCTGCTGTAATAAGAATCCGCTTTTGGAATTCAACTGAGTAAAAACGTTATAACCCATAATGTTTGTTTTGCGTTATATTTCTCCATCGCTCACATATCAGTACTGAACCATAGATTGTTCAAGAACCAAACAAACCCTCAATAAAGTTTTCGTGAAGAGGGGTTTTTGAAGCTTGACTGTGGAAGCTCTGGTCATCGCCATCTTGGCAGGAACTGACTCCACTTAAACTCATGCTAATCAATGAATGGGCAAATGTGCAGAATGAATGGAGTCTGTCTGTTGGTTGAACACTACTTACCCCAAGTTTAATCCTAACTGAAATTCTAAGATGGCTAACGCTAATTTATATGCTAACGTTACTTTGCATTTAATTGAATTCCATCATCCATATCCTACACATCGTCCCATGTCAACTGCTAAATTCCTTTCGGTGAATTAAACTACAATAATTCCACTTAGCTGGTTAGCTAAAGGGATGCATACTATAGAAAACAGCTAGTGGTTCACACCCCAATTATGCCTAATTTTATGTCTTTATGTAGTTTTAATTAATGAGTTATATAAAAATTCAGCCACTGTACATTTGTTTGGAATGGGAAATCTACAGTAGCTATGGAGACCAAAACCTTTTTTTCATCCCAGGCTACAAACATGTTTATTTCTAGTTTCATTCTGATTGTCGGGTTCAGTTCCCGGATTCAGATCACGCGGTGTATCTGATAGTGCATTAAGGCAATACTTAAGAAAGTTGGGGTCAAAGCCCAGGGTCAGACAGGATACAGAACCGCTGAAGCAAACAGGGTTAAAGGTCTTGTTCACGGCTTTACAGTGGCAGCTTGGCAGTGCCAGGGCTTGAACCCCTGACCTTCCAATCAGTAACCCAGAGCCTTTACCATTTGAGCCGTCATGGTGGGAACTTTGAGTTCAGTGAGGTTGGAAAATATTTCTACAGAATTTTAGTACATGGTTAATGAATAAGGACTGATTTCAATTGCTAAATCCTGGAGCTCCCAGAACTCCTATTCCTATATTTGAGGTTTGTTCCAAGGTGATCAGGGAATGGAATATTCGCTAACAAACCTGAAAATATTGCAGGAAAACAAATGTATTGATATGTCAAATTTGGCATAAGGATGATATTCCAGGCCCGGAAAATGTTTTTTATTTTTTTGTGGAGTAAGTAATAAGAAAAAGTTCTTGAAGATGCTCTTTCTTCGAGGCACTTGTGTATACACTGAGTACAAGATTGTTGAACATGTCTTAATCGATTATAAATGATGATGTTCCAATGCAGTGCGGCGATATTTTAGTCCTAACCCGATTCTGATTTGGATTACTGATTTCAGTTCAGTAAAGATGGTCCATCTTCTATTATGTTTGAAGCCATCTTGGGTCTGAGATAATGCCAGTGGTTCCAGAGGTTTGGGCCGCCCTGTGTGGGGGTGCAAGGGTTCACAGAACTCGTATAATAGATTGTATAATAGAGTTAAGTCAAGAATTGCTAATTTTGCTTTAATTTTATTATTTGTAGAACTTAAGAATTAAAGAAACACTTAAAGTGAGGAACTGTTGACCATGATCTTGGACTACTTTATCATTCACGATTGGAAATAAGAAAAAAAATAATATTATACTTTTATGTTTTAAATATGTTGTGCTGTCTTGGTCTGGTAATAAACAATTTAATTATTTTAGTTGATTTTAGTGCATGTATAATTAATCTACAGTACGAGTTCTAATACTGATATTATTTATTTATGTAATAAATACATCTATTTTTAATCAGAGTGGGTAGGGCTTTGCACTTCCAAGTTGGGATTTCCGTCTGATCTGGCAACTCTCTTGAGCACAAAGCGAAGTTTGAACAAGCGAATCCTGAACTTGAACTAGGAGACAAAATTTGAACTAAATTTGCTCCAACAATTTATATGGCTTAGTAAGTAGCACTGTCAACTTGGACCTCCAGGATCCGGGTTCGATTCCCACCTTGGTGGGTTTCCACCGAACACTCCGGTTTTCTCCCACAGTCCAAAGACATGCAGATTATGCTAACTACCCGTAGTGTGTGTACTGTATGTGTGTGCCCCGAGATGGATTAGCACCCTGTCGAGAGTGTACCCCCCTAGTGCCCCAAGTCTCCTGGGATTGGCTCCAAGCCCTCCACAATGCCGTTTTCAGGATAAAGCAGTGTAGACGATGAGTGAGTATATGAGAATTTCCTTATAGTTTAGGGAAGAAACAACATTAACACTGTAAATAACACCTTTTTTGTGTTACATTTATTAGCTAGGGCAGAATATATCATATGAAAGCTCATATTCTGTATCATGAGAAACTTCAAGCATCAAATATTCAACAAGAATGGAGGCGCTATATGAAAAAGCACTATTTTGAATTTTAAACTGGAACCTAGTGTATATCAGAACATCTAGTGTTTTACTAGAAAACAATAAAAATACCAGAAATAACTAAACAATGAGAACAGAGTACATAGTAGGGATGGGAATCACTAGGGGCCACCTGATACCATATTATCAGGATATCTAGGTGCCGATTTGATTTGTATTGTGATTTTGTAGATATCTTGATTCAACATAATTTTTTTCAGATTTTGTTACAAATTACCCCACGTACCCCAACAAAAACCCTATATAAAGGCATTACAATTTTGTACATGTATGCATCTCAAGTGTGACTTACGTTAACCACAGCATCTTTACTTATTTCCTCTTTCTTACATTTCCAGGTCTGACTTCCCCCAACTAGCATCCGTCAAACCGACGAGAAGTGAAAAATATGAACTGGGCGGAGTGACGGATAGAGAGAAAGATGATCAATCCAAGCCAAGATGATGAGGTCTACACTATCTAATGACCGGAATGAAGTAAAGCTTCAGCCCTTTAAGCCTTGTCACCTCCTCGTCCCTTCATCTCCGGTGATCAAACCCTGGATTTACGACACCTCATAGCATCTGGCAGCTCTGTGATCTCAAATATTCCCTCCTCCCTGCACCTGACACTTCCAGCGTGACAGTCTCTCGAGATAAGAGAAATCACTCTGACTGAATTGAGAGCAGGTATAAAACACTCGTTTAACACTTTTTTTTTATTCCCTCCGCTTTTTACCACGCATGCTTTTTCTAGACACAGCAATATCTTAAAAAAATGACCCAGAAAGTTAATAGATTACACAATTAATTCCATATTACATTCTTCCATGTTATTGGCTACTTGTGCTCACATAGTATTATGGGTAACACCAACCATTAGGGCTCAGCATTATACTGTAAATAATAATAATTCGTACTGTAGCCGATTATGTCACACTACACACTATAATGTGATTTTGCAGTATCACTAATATAGTAAAGCTTTAACTTTGAATTTCCCGACACCTTCAGGACCGAGGAGTTTACGCTCTGGTGTTTCTCTGTGACTTGACAAGTTCCTCAGCCGTCTTTCTCTCCTCCAGTGATTCGTTAACGACTCCCTGTTTAACTCCCCTCGGTTTCATGCCCTGTCTTTTAATTAAAGCTCGCGACTCCTCGCAGGCACGCTGCTGTTCGACTGCGCCGATAATGAAGTATGACATTGCTGGAGATGTTTGGCTATTATTCTCCCTCGGTGTCTCTTTGTTCTTCGATTAAGAGTGATAACGGCTCTTAAATCTCTTCTTTCCCCTGGTCGCTTTTGCGCTGCGCCGGAGTTGTTCTCGCTGCAAACTTACACATGTTCCATGAAGAGATTAATCAATTAAGCCACTAGAGATGAATGAAAGAGTCGGAGGGGTTCAAGAGAAATATCATTCTTAAAGTCGGGAGGAAGAGAGAGGTTGATAGAGTTATCTTCATGCTCAATAACACCACAAGTGCAGCAGGGAGGAGTCAGATAGGAGTCAGGGAGGAGGCTGTGTTGTTCACAGGAACGTTTTTAAGTGTACAAAACTTGTCTGTGCAGATTCCCGTGACTGACAAGATCAAAGGCCACACCTCCTTCAGTATGACTGACAGGACTAGAGGTTATGCCTCCTTCACTCAGTGAGTCACAAAGGCCACACCCTTTTTATTTTAACCAAAATGTACAGAAACAGAGGTCACTGTGTCTCAAGACACAAAGGCCACGCCTCCTTCACTGTGTCTCAAGACATAAAGGTCAGGCCTCCTTCACTGTGACTCAAGCCATAAAGACCACGCCTCCTTTACTGTGACTCAAGACATAAAGACCACGCCTCCTTCAGTGTGACTCAAGACACACCAACCACACCTTTTTTATTTTAACTGACAGGCGCAGACACAGAGGCCACACCTTCTTCACTGTGACTCAAGAAACAAAGACCATGCCTCCTTCAGTTTGACTGACAGGACTAGAGGCCACACCTCCTTCCCTGTCAGTGAGTTGCAAAGGCCACACCTTTTTTTTATTTTAACTAACACGAACAGACACAGAGACCACACCTCCTTCACTGGAACTCAAAAAGCAAAAACTCCGCCTTCTTCACTATGACTGACAGGACTAGAGGCCACACCTTCACTGTCAGTGAGTGACAAAGGCCACACCTTTTCATTTTAACTAGCAGGTGCAGAGGCAGAGGCCACACCTCCTGTGCACAGATCCATTAGGTTAAACTTTTACATGTGAACAAGACAAAAACACCACATTCATTCTTTTACAATTCTCTTTGTTGACTTTTTCGTAAATTCCCTCGAGACATGTACAGTATCTGTTACAGCAGCAGTCGTGTAAAAGCCACAAAGCAGGTGCTCTATTAAATGACGTTTACCTTTACTGTAAACCACACAGTTATTCCTCGAGTCGTCTGCGCTGACCCACGTCACGTTCATCAGCCATGGTGGACCTCCAGTCAGGACCAGCGGCACCTACACCCAGAAGAGGAAACAAGTACTTAAGTCCTGAGCAAAAACAGACAAGTCTCAGTCTTACACTTTCACTCACATACACTAAGTGATCGAGTGTGTTTATTCACACCACAGTGATGTTGAATTCTGAATTGTGATTGCTCAGAATGTCTTGATTAACTTTGTACAAAAGCAGCTCACATGTTTATATTAAATTGCACTTGTTCTCCATATATGGTAAAGCCTTCACGAGGAGACATTGATCTCTGGTGTCACTCAAATATAAAGCTTTTACTTTGCAAAACATTTTCAAACACGTGTAAGTCTTTAGAAGAGAGCAGTTAAAGCTTTGCAGATTATGTCATCTTGTCGTAGATGTTAAACGCCAATGTAACATTGACATCCTTTAATTATAAACAGTTGAAGTTTATAGAATGTACTGTAATGTAAATATCCAAGGACTGGACTTTTTTTATTGACTGGACTTAAATGTTTTATTATTTTTTTTATTTATTAAAAAGAAAAAAGAAAAATTTACCACGCCACACATTAGAACAACATTTTTTGGGGGCTATTTCAGTGAGGAAATGACTTTATAGGTCCAAGTGATAACAGGAATAAACATGCCATCATAGGAACAAAATAGGAATAAAACACATGCTGGTGTTAGAAAATAACCAACTTTCGGGAACTGTTAGTGTTTCCTGCTATTTTCCTTCAACTGTGCTGACTTTCACATGCTTCCCTCTCTCTTTTACCCCTTTCTCGAACCCCTCTTTTGCCCAATTTCGTACCAGTTCATTGTTTTGAGA
Source organism: Heterobranchus longifilis (assembly GCA_028570985.1). NCBI lineage: Eukaryota > Metazoa > Chordata > Actinopteri > Siluriformes > Clariidae > Heterobranchus > Heterobranchus longifilis. Next base: position 17,833,088 of record JAOVVB010000011.1, on the reverse strand, counting down.
CAATACCGGTCCTCCGGTTCCATGGCGGCACCAACACTTGAACAAAGAACTGCTTACGTCAGGGGCTGGGAGAGGGACTATCACGACCAACTAAAAGTTTGTGATGACCAGCTTTACAAAACAGACTCAATATGCAACGGGTAGCTCAAGTGCTTTCTAGTAATGATAAAGTCAGAAGAACTGCTCGCAAAGACATGTTGACGTTCGCCATTGTTGTTGTTGCTGTTGTGCCTGTGGCAAATTTGCTTTTCTGCTACCATTGCTGGGAAATATATACAGTGGACACATACAGTGACGTAATGACGTGACCCTCTAGCCCATGGAGAAACAAGGCCAGTTCTAGGGAGGTTCTCTATTGAAGCGTCTCTGAACCGGCAGTAGCACCAGACGTGAACTAGCACCTGGTTCACTTTGGTGGAAAAGGGGTATCTGTTTCCTTAAGTTCTTCCCTCATTCCTTATATGGCAATAATAACTTCGGATGTCTATAAAATGTCATGCTTTTTGATGTTCGAGCACAGCGTACAGTTCTAGTGAATTTCATTCACTCATTCATCAAATTTATGATAAATTAACTTAACAGTAACTCTGCTTTTAATACACCACCTCAGCATTGCACAACACATAGTGCTTTATTCCTCACTTAAAGAACAAATGGTTATTTATTACCTATTATATTGCCAAAATATAGTCATTAATAAATGATTCAATAAAAAAAGTGTGTGTGTTTGTGTGCGTATGTGTGTGCATGTCTCTCTGAATGACCGCATTGTTAGCGAGCTCTCTTATCCCGTCTCGTCCCTGTTGGGATTTTCGGGGCTCTCTGCGAGAGCAGAAGCTGAAGCGTGAGCTCTGATCTTTAGTCTCATTGTACCTTCACTATCACACACACATCACACTGCTTGCTGATCCAGGCACAGAAAGGAATTTAAAGAATCTGTGTGAGTGTGAGTGAGCGGTTTAAGATCTGGTGTCAGGAGCTTTGAACAGTACGCTGAGTGTTTCATAGCAGCGAGCCTCACGCCTTTTAAAAAATACAAATAAATTAAAAAAATCACAAACGGTTACAACCTACAGCCGAATCACAGATCCACTGTATGACGGCACTCTGATCCACCTTAAATCACTAATATCTCCTTTACAGACTCTTCTGTGTGTGTGTGTGTGTGTGTGTGTGTGTGTGTGTGTGTGTATGTGATTTTTAAATAAAAAAAAGAAACATGAAAAGTAAAAAGAAAAAAATCAAAATGGGTCATTCCAACCTGAACGAAATTCTGTGTGTGTGTGTGTGTGTGTGTGTGTTGTGTGTTACACTTCTGTACAGGCATAGAGTTAGAAAGAGAGAGAGAGATGGGGGGGGGGAGTGAGAGACAGACAGAGAGCACTCCTTCTCTCTCTCTCTCTCTCTCCTTCGCTCTTTCTCCTGCTGAATCCTCTTTTTCCTTATCAGGTCTGCGCAGGCCTCCATCGGCCTCTCCCCACTCTGACAGGAGCAACAACAAAAGCTCAGCGATACAGAGAGAGGAACCTGCCACGGGCACAGATTACCCGTGACACACACACACACACACACACACAAACACACACGCACACACGCACACTTTCACTCATCTCTTTCTCTGACACTTGATTCACTCTGCACGCTCTATTTCTCTGAAACCTCAACTTCCTCAACTGGACACTAAAACACTGTACTCACTGTACTCGTCCCTCTCTCTCTCTCTCTCTCTCTCTCTCTCTTTCTCTTAAAGCTTTACTCTGAGTAAGTTGCTGTTAACACACTGGTGTTTTGTAATGTATTTTCATAAACTAATGAACGACAAGATTCTTATTCTCCGTTTATGGTTATATGTTGTGGAACGCCAACGAAACGAAATGAATTAACTGTTATCACTCACATTACAGCTGCTTTAGTCGAACATTCCCCCACGTACATCTTTACCTCTGACTGCTACTAAGATCCTTAATTAAAAAAGTTCACCACATCAACAGCGACACATTTTCATACAGATCATCTCCGCTGTCCAAGGTCCTGTAATCTGTAAATGAGCTTTTAGTTTATAACCTATAACAAATTATAACAAACTGACTCGACCATATCGAGAATTCACCAGCACTCTATGATATATTACGTTATACACAGTATAGTACTACAACATGTCAGCTAATCATCAAAAAAGAGAGACATACGGTGTCATTTCCTCCTGTAGATCTCTCTATTTTCCCAGTGAACGGCCCCCATGTGGTGCCGGGAGGAAGCGCCTGACGGGGACGGACGCCCGCTTCGGCTCCGATGCTGACCGCCTCGAGCTCTCCTCTGAAAAAAAAAAAAAAAAAACATGGAAAATAATTATAATAATGTACTGTATACATATATATGACGATAATATATTGACGGTGAGTCAAAAATGATCCGTACTCCGCTTATATTAAAACTCCTGTACTGTCTTATCAGTGCTTTCTGTTTGAGCCTATTGTCTCCCCAGTCACTGCTGTGCAGGTGTGAACGTGTTACATCAGTTCGTTTGTAACTGCAGTGTGAGCAAAAATGGACGCCCCACTTTGTATTTTGCACGAAAGAAGAGCAGTGATTCTTTTTTTTTTTGTGGTCTGGGTGTACCTGGTGCTCCTGTCTATGGAAGGTGGAAGTTTCTTAACGACAATCATTACTGGTGACCAGTGTTGGGTGTAACGTAGAGTACTTGGATTACTTTGTAACGAGTAATCTAAAGCGTTAGGTTCGCCATTTAAGTACTCAGGTATTTAGTTATTTTTTCAAAAATGTAATCCGTTATTCAAACAGTGTATGTAATCCAGGAGCCAGACAGCAGTCATTCCCAATCTGTTAGTGTGTGTGTGAAAGTCGTCCTACAAGCCCCGCCCCCGATAATTGTAATGTAATTAGTTACTTTAAAAAGTAACGTCCCCCAACACTGATGGTGACGGGACACGGATTCATCACTACGAGTCTGAGAGTCTGAAGGTAAACGGCAGAGTATGGAACTGAAACATCCTCAATCGCAGACCGAGAATAAGTTAAAAAGTCGAATATCAGCTGGAAAATCCATCAATGTTTACAGTTTCCGGGGATTCTCAAGGGCCAGAAGTATTGGAACACTATCAGGTAAAAGGTTCAACAATCAGCAGTGCTCGTTACAGTGAGACGCTTATTGAAGAGCTGAAGCGTAAAAACTTCGAATTAAACACAGAGGACTGATATCCAAAAGCGTTGTGATCTCACATGACGATGCACGTCCGCACACTTCTGCCCACATTGTTGACACTCTTCAAAAACTTTGATTTGAGATGTTAAAGCCTCCTCCCTATAGTCCTGATCTCAGTTCATCAGACTTTCACCTGTTCCATCCTCTGGAAACAGCCCTACGAGGACGAAGATTCACTTCTGCTGAAGACGTGAAGACAGCGGCGCATTCTCATGTGGCACGCAGCTCAGCCTAAAACATTTTTTTAAATAAGAGAATACGAAAGCTTGTTGACAGTCGGACAAAGTGTATTGAAAAGCAGGAGAATTATGGTGTAAAATTATGTTTTGTCTTTTCCAGAAAATTATTGAAATAAATTCTACAACCATAGTGCGGATAATTTTTGACTCACCCTCATACAGTTATATTAGATAATATAATTATAGTTATAAAATTATATATGTATAAGTCTATAAAATTATAGGCCTAATGATAATATAACATGTTAACTGGTTTGCACAAGAAAAATACAATATCAAATATACTGTTGTCTTTTCTTTATCAAAACCAAAAACCTTAAGTTGCGTGGTGCGAGGACATAAAGGGCATTAAAAAAAAAAACTTCCAGTTACTTTCAGAGTGACCTCATCAGTAAACAATCGAGAGAATGAAAGTGTCATTAGAACTGAGTTGTTGTTGTTTTTTTGCACCTACCTGTGACACATTTGTTAACAGAATAATTTTTTTCTGGACACTATTTTGCAAAACTTTACCAAACTGCAGCCTAATTTAAAGGTCCACATATTCAAGTACTTCTTTAGCAAGTTAATAAAGGTGTCAGAGCTCACTTAAAAGTGTGTGTGTGTGTGTGTGTGTGTGTGTGTGTGTTAATGCTCCTCAGATAATGCATTGTTTTTTCATAGCTCTAACTGCTGCTGCTGAGCCACGCCCCTCTAGAGAACAAACCAGGGGAGGGGCTTTTCCTATGTGAGGTCACAATAGGGGGAGAATCTAATTGGCTTGTTTGAGCCCTGGACAATAATAAATAAAAAAAAATTCCTTTTGTTTGTTCTGTCTTTTCTCATGGTTTTGTACACTGGAAACCTAACTGGATGTCTAAAAATGTCTAAAAAGAGAATTTTGCATAATAGCTCTCCTTTAAACCCCGGTGACCCAGACCAGGCAGTTCCTACAGAGGAATAAATGAATGCTGCATATGAACACGGCTGCTTTTTTCCCCGACGAGCTTCACATCCGTCTTCTCGCCCTGCACAAATGTCTTCAACCAGACACCCCGTAAAAACCTTTTTCCTAACAAAATAAAGCAAATATTAAATCGACTATCCTTATCCATATTCATTTGGAGCAAATGATTTTAAAGTGATTCAGCGGAATACATTTTCATAGTTTCTTTCACCAACGTGAAATCACTGATGCACACGTTCATAGTTAGTTCACTCGTTTGAACTTCACTGCCATCTCTCTCTCTCCAAACATTTGACCACTGTACCTCCTTTCCTTCACATGCTAAATTAAACAGCCTCTATCTTCTACTTTTATCTGTCTTCTTTCTCTCACTTTTTCCTTCACTCTCTCTCTCTCTCCACCCCCCTGACCACTACACTATCTCTCTCTCTCTCGCTCTTTCTCAGTGGTCTAATCTGTAGTGAAGGACTTAAAGGAACCTTATCTCCAGGCTCTCCTGCTTCATTTCATGCTTGATTTACTTTAATTTGTCTGATAGGGCGCGAGGATTTGGGAGACGGCCCATCTTTGGCTTAAAAAAAAAAAAAAGAGAGAGAACGCCACTCTGATATTTCTCAGGCTCATTGTGGTGGGATTTCACTTCTCTCTCCACTCCACTGTGAGTTCTTCGAGAGGGAAGAAGGAAAAAAGAGAGGGCGATGGCGGTCTAGTGTGGCTGGTTGAACCAGTGTGTTTGGACTCAAGCAGCTGGAGAAGAAAAGGATTGTGGGAGTGAGTCTTTCTGATGGACTCGCCCGACGAACCACACAGAGCTCGGGTGCAGTACACAGCTCTCATTTCCCCGTCTGTCAAAAGTGACTACGTTCCACTCAGGTGATCCTGTTTATTCCAGAATATGCTCGATTTAAAATGGGAATTGCTGTACTAAGTGGGTGGGAAATGATTAAATAATATTCAAATTCGTCTGAATATCCTGTTCAGAAGGTGACACGGTACAGTGAAATTACTGTGACTAATTAAAGCTCATAACTCAGAACTTCTGGATTTGCAAAGGAAGTCAGGACCGGGTCATCAACCCCCGAGCAGATGTTCACATTGACATGAGCTGCATAAAATAAAAAACACTACACGTTGTGCTCTCATCGGATCGGAAAATTATAAAATAAATAGATAATATACTCAGAAGTCAATCATTTCCCAATGCATACACCTCTAAGTGTGGCTTAAACAGGGGCAGGGGTAGCTCGGGGTTAAGGCACTGGATGGTCCCGAATTCAAACCCCAGCACCACCGAACTGTCCCTTTTGGGCCCTTGAGCAAGGCCCTTTAACCCTCATCTGTAACAATGTAAGTCAATCTGGAGAAGGGTGTCTTTTATATGCTGTAAATGTGAAATAAATATACATAAACACCCCATCAGACAATTCATTTTTTCCACATTTTTATTTTACTCCTCATCTGAACAGGCCATTTCAGTGTCTATGCAAATGAGCTATTGGTGAGCCACGCCCCTCCAAAAAACCTCAGAGCTGAGCCACAACCCCGGGGGAGGGGGGGCTTTTATTTTCTTGTATGAGCTCACATTAGGGTGGAAATCTAATCCGTTTCTTTATGCCCTGGGCTCAATCAAAAAAAATAATAAAGCAGGGAAAGTTTTCCCCCCTCACATTTTTCTTTGTACGTCCACATGTGAACGTCTAAACACGACTAAAAAGTGAGTTTTGCATAATAGGTAATGTTTAAATTAAACTGTGACACATTACTACGACACATCCATTGTCATGTTGCAGAGAAACCCCAGTTTGCGCAGAAACCTTCACGTCCTGAAGGCGCCGGAAATCTCAGTCACCGCTTACTGCCGACTGTCGCAATGCTCTGGCACTGGAGACTCCTTCCAGACACGCTAAATACATCATAAACCTCACCATGTCAATGAATACAAAAGTTATATATAAAATGTGCTTTAAAATATCTAAAATGTTGTTTAATGTAAAATATGTTACAATTATAAATAAGTAAGAAAAACACCGCAATGTTATTTACCGCAATGTTAAGAATTAAATTACAAGTAAACACTGTGCATCAATCATTGTCTCGTTGCTTTAAAAAAAAAAAAAACTACGATTCATCGTCCACTGATTCGCTTTCTAAATCCTTTCAGTTAAAAACCATATAAAGAGACAAATTCCAGTGTTTCTTTTTTGGCACACTTTGAATACGAAGCTCAAAAACTCCTACAAGCTATATGAGGCACTGTGTGTGTATGTGTGTGTGTGTGTGTGTGTGTGTGTGTGCATGGCTGATAAACAGAATGATGATCCAGCAACATGTCTTTATCCGCCGGCTCCGCTTTAATTAATGCCGGCTTGTTTGCTGAAAAGATGATTAATACGGCAGTGAGAGCGGCCTAATTGAATACGGCGACGACGCGGGCAATCAGCGCACAACACACCGCTTTGTTCGGCGCAGATTAGCCCTTTTATCAGTGTCATTATCTATATTATTATTAGCATTCTTATTATTATGAGCTGGTGTTTTAATTCAGATGACAGGCGTCTGCACTGCGTGCTGTATTTAATTCATCACCAACACAAGCGGCGTGTGAGAAAGTCTTGAGAGAATTTCCATACACACAACCTAGAAACCGATCGAGTTCATCCGCGTCGTACCTTTAAAG